>OY482670.1:29640084-30226121 GCA_960531455.1 Urophora cardui | reverse complement strand
ACCGCGGGTCAGTATCATTGTTCCGTGATCAGCAGAATGTACGATGCAGGAAAAAAATCATATATAATCAAAAATAATCAAAAACAATCAAAATATTTTTTTGATTATTTTTGATTACTTCTGATTATTTTTGATTATTTTTTTTTAATGGTAATTGCAAAATAATCATTAAAATTTGAAAACAATGGGTAATCAATCATTAAATGTACACTTGAAAAAATAATCAATCAAACCGGTAATCACTACGATTAATAATCATTATTTAACAGGTCTGTTATGTATACATGTATGTGTGTATGTACAAATTTAATCTGGGACCTTTATTGAGAAAGTAGAAAATTTGTTTGTGATTTTCGGTTATTTCGCTTCTCCGCCAATTTGAGACGTGCTGCTTAATTTTTATTTTTCCTATTAATTGGGTGAACCTATGGTTTTATGCCGACTACGAACGGCGAATACATTTTTTGTGTGAAGCTTTTTCATGGCTCGGATAATATGTCGCCCACTGCCAAGGGGCGATCGCTAAAAACTCAAAGATTGAAAATTCAGACCTCTAAAACCCATATACTTCCGCTACATTTTGTATTAAGAATGACTTTGACTAAGTATAACATCTCTATAGAGATGCCTGCATCTAGTTGCTTAGGAGCGAGCTTATAAACGAAACTTGAAAAGCAATTTTCTTACGTAAACTCAACATATTTGAAGCACATTTTTAGGCGCTTAAGAATACATAATTGCTTACATGCAAAGAAAATATAAAAGGTGTAAGTGAAAATATGGATTTCATTTTAAATGTCCTTGAACTAGTCACGTCACATACAATTCAGAACAAAACCATATGCTCTTGCATGTGTATGCACGTATGTATGTATGTATGTATGTATGTATGTATGTATGTGTTAAGATGAAAAAAAAAATTGCGAAAAAAATAAAAATCTGGAACCAAATCAACAATTCCAAAAATAGCTAGCGGCTACAGATGTACACGAGTATGTTGGTATATATTTACATAGCAAGTTAAACGTTTTCGAAAAAATAGGAAAGAAAAATAGAAAAGAAATTGGCCCACTAATACTGTGTGTAAATATAAAAAACACACACAGATTTTATGGCTGAGTAAATGTGGACAACAATCAACAAAATCCCCATGAATGAATGAATGAATGAAAAAGCAAATGCATCATTGAACGTGCGGTGCGGTGCAATGTGGTCTGGTGAATTGGTTTGTTGGTAAAAAGGGAGGATTTGTGTAGCATTGCAATGCATTCAAGCGCCAGCTACATGCATGTATGCGCTTGTCTTAAGCCAGAGCATAAGCAAACACAAACACACCGCAAGCATGCATACGCCAGCTCAAGTGCAACCTTGAAAAGAGTAAAGCTAACTGAGCGTACAGCCGACGCGTCGGACGGTTGGTAGTTCGGACGGAACGGTTGGTTATTCGGTCAGTATTTCCGGCTAAGTGAGTTTTTGGATTTTGCTATTTTATGCATCACATGCACGTGTGTACTTACATATTTACATCTACTCTTAAAAATATTCTTAGTTTAACCCAAGACATACCCACATTTGTTTTTTTTTTTTTTTTGTTAACGTGAAATGGTAAGGGAATATCATTGGCTCTGCTTCTTCAAAGTGCATTTTGATTGTTTAGTTGCCTTTCTTTGAATTTTAAAAGAAACTAATTCGTTACTGTCTTATTATCGTTATTAGTTTCCTTTCTGGGATCCGAAGTCTGTTTGAATAACGTTTTCCGTTTAGCCTAAGCTGAACTAAGTTCTGTGAATGATGTAACCTACACAAATGTCTTTAAACTTGTCTTTTAGCACTAATCCTAACTCTGCCTCAAATATCGCATCCAAAAAGATAATAATAATTTCTTTAAGATTCATTTGGCTGCTTGGCGTGTGGTCACGACTGCAGAAATTTCCAAAATCCATTTATGTACTTCCTTACTTACTTACTTTCTTAGTCTCGCTACGGGTATAAATTAAGAAAGTTTAGATATTAAGTATATGTACATATGAACTTATGTACATATATACATATGTATGTACATATATATGTACCTGAAAAGGATGGATTTTTGCTCTTACTATTTTTTCAACTTTCAAGATTTTTTTATTTTTGTTTTTTACTTTTCTTACAATGTGCTTTGTTTGAGATTATCCCAGCCAACATTTCTGGAGCACTCATAATTTGGAGCACATTATGCGTCCGAAATATGTGTATAATATGAGTCTTAAACTTTTGACATCATATATTACACCGAAATATGTGTGAAACAGGAGCCTCATAATTTGGAGTCCGATATGAAACCGAATATGTGTGAAATATGAGCTTAAGATTTTTTTTTGTGTTTTTTTTTTTTAAATTATAATTTATAGATGCCGTTTCGAAAAAGGGGAAGAATAAATATCGCTGAAGTTCAATATAAAGTTGAATACCCCAGTATATATCTAATGGCATTGGATTGAATTTGAGGTTGATGTCAGGTTCGAATCAGGAGGAGAATGCAAAATAGACAACTCTATAAAGCAAGCAGTGACGGTGAAAAAGGCCTGGAAAAGAGGATAACAAGCGTTTGAAGCGGACTGGGTAAGAGGAAGGAAAATGCATGGAAAATAATTATTTTTTGGTTTTGCTAATCATAGAAGAAGGGAAAAAGAGTCATAAATATGAGCCCAATAGGAGTATTTAATGACTCTTATTCAGGCTCATATAATGTTTGGAATTAGGCTCATATCGGGCGACCACCTTAGTAACAGAAATACATACATTTCGGACTCCAAACTGAGCTCATAATTAGTGTGAACAATTCAGTTTAGGATTTCTTTCTGATTCTTTTACGACTCCGAATGTTTGCTGGGATGGCACAATGTACATACATACTATATATGTATATGTTTCTTATATTTTGGACTTACATACCTCTCTAGCTCCTGTTGGTTTTACTTTCGAATATTTGGCTGCGCAGCACTTTAAGGAGCCGCACACTCGGACAGCTGCTCTAAATCAGCGCAGTTCGCATGAAATTGAAATTTATATATGTAGCATATATGTACGTATGGACAGCAATGCATAGAGTACAAAAATCGTGGTTAATCTGGGCTGCGTCCAGGTCTACTCTCGCAAGGGAACATACGATTATGTACTAGAACACCTTTGCATGTCTTACGGAATGATGGAACACTTCACTTTGTATGAACAGCTTCAATGAAGAGACTTGTTCCTCCCATCTAATACACAGACTACATAAATGATTTTGAATTAAAAAACTTTATATTTTTTCAGCTTTTTAAGCTTTTAAAAATAATTTTTGTTGCCTTTATTGGCTGTCGAACTAGATTCGTATGATTACAAATTTTTTATATGCTGCACTTTACATCGACCAATACGTTTCAAAATAGAAATATGTAGAATTGTTTGCAATAAATTCATACTCAATCGTACCCAATGTAGAGGAGTCCAGTATAACTCTCTTTTGAAAGTAGTCGCACCTTATTCTGGGTATGTATAAAAATACATATGTAAATATACGCATAAACGTGTGCTTAATGTATAATTTAAAAGGCTCTACATAACTGGCTTGAGTTAAAGAACTAAAAAGTCGTGAGTCATGCTGGACAGAATGTATTGTGCGAATGTGCGTACCAAACAAACTTAAGCGCAATAATAATTAAATTATATGCGGTCGAGGTCAACAGCTTTGTGTGGACAAAATTTTTGTTTTTATTTGGTGTGCTTCTTTAAATTTTATTATTTTTGTACATACATAGGTATGTATAATGTATGTACCTATGTATGTTCCTGAATAATTTATGTTACTTTATGCATGTGTAAGCGTATACAATGCATTTGTGTATATGTATGACATGTGCCATAGTCAGCTTTAACTTTGTCGGAAATATAAATTTTTAATCATTTAATAACAACATGCCAAAATAAAAGGATAGATCATCACCACAGCCGTTATAGGTTTGTGTGTATGTAAATATTTATTTAACTAATTAGAAAATAAAGATGACTTAGAAAATGCATAGAAATACATACATACATACATAGGATTTTTTAATTAGTTGTGTTACATACATACATAATTTAAAATGCCAACTAACCTTGACAAACAAACAAACAAAGATAAATATGGAAGTTGTTCAGCCAAAAGCGGTGTAAAGGGGGTACAATAAGCAGAGCCCTGAAGTAAAGGATTTTTAAACGTTTGCTCCACTCCCAAAAAAATTTTTTTTTGCTTTGGCTCCGCTCTTAGCTTAAATTTTTTTTTGCTCCGAAGTCCTATCTTGCTCCGCGACTGTCGGTGGGTAGTCGCATTTGGACTACTTACTTGAAAATTTGAATTTTCAATTTTTTTTAATGACGGATAATCATGGCTACACAATTTTTGAAGAATCTACTTTCATTAACCCACTTCTAACTATTTAAGTTTGTTTTAGTAGTAAAATAACAATTAGTTTACCGGAAATGAGGTCTTAAGCAAATAACTCAAAAATCAACTTTTTTTTCGAAAATTAAGGTTAAGTTATTAAGTTATGTCTGATACAACTATTCACTACGTTTCTTGTTCAATAAGAGACGACAAAAAATAATATACATATATAAATTTAAAACTAGGAAGACCTAACCTAATTTAGCAAACAATTTTTTTCAATATGATTTTTGTAATCAGTGCCCAAAATCCATTAAGATCAAACATCAAACCTAAACGTAGGAATTATTTACCAATCAGTGTAGATAATTACTCAACTCTCCAGTTCCAGCTCTGCTCTTGCAAATGATTTTAGCTCCAGCTCCTGCACCGCTCGAGGAAATAGCTTTAGCTCCGCTACGCTCTGGGGCCCTGATAATAAGATGTTCATTAACCACAAAGAAAAGCCAACGGAAGACCCCGAATGTTCGGTGAAAGGACTTATGACTTAATCTTTGCTTTTCCATACAACCCTCTTCCCTTAGCCGCCTTGTGTTACAGCAATATAGCCTTGCTTCATTCTTTCTTTCTGTGCCATTTCTCGTCGTAGCAGGTATTTTTTCGGGTGCCTTGATATCCTAAAGGGCGATTAAATGTAGAGTTATGTTCGCATTCCTCTAGTACCGTTATGATGTCTGCAAAAAGTTAAGCTAAAAGCTCCAGACACAATATGTGCGTGCATTCACCTCAAAGACAGAACAAATTTCTACTTAAAACACGCAAATACGCTTAGAAGTCTAAGTTCAATGCAGGAAGCGGCCTATATATCAAAGCTTTTATATTAGCATATCTAATTTGACTACGAGGAAAACTTAACTTAAACATGTAAACAATAACAACAACATATTATAAGGATAAGTTACAAGCATATCCGATTGCCAGCGCTACACCTGAGTATGCGACATTCAAGCTTGGCAATGGCTTTGGCAGTGGACAATTGAAATTTTTACAACGCGCCAAACAAATGCCTGTCAAAATTGGAAAAACGAAACTCAGAAGTTAAATCGTAAAAGAGCATGTAGAACTTACATACATACATACATATTTAGTATGAATGAATCCTACATAATTTTATTCTCCACTGCTGTTCCAACTTTTCGAAATGGTATGCATTGTGAGAGTCGCGAAAATTCGTAAAAAAGTTGCGTTTTTATGAGCATTTGTGCAACTTCGAATATGTCCTTTTGCGCTCATGGGAGTGTGGAATGCATATTAATTTCCGCTTCCGCTCTTTCATTTTCCTTCGCAAGCAGCACAGGATATGTTAACATTTTCGATATTTGTACCTTCGAATAACATCCTTTCCACTTTTTATAGGCAACATTGGCATGTACTCTCTGCTGGCTCAATGGTGTTCGAAGGACTTAACAGCGCGCTGTTGTTATAGCTATAAATTATTATAGCCATAATAAGTGGATTATCCTTCGAATATATCGTATTACGTTGTGGAAGCTATGGTGGTGTAACCAACTTAATTACGTTCAAAGAAATGTTCTGAAACAGGATATGTGTCCGCAACATACTTATTACTAAGGTATGAAACATGTTACTGGAAAAAGGAATATTATTGGCAACTTCTATACTTGGAACGTTTGTGGTGTGTTTTTACACTCATATATGTATATATATGTGTACATATGTATGTACGTATGCGTGCATGTGTAGCATCGTTCTGTGTTTAGTTTGGTGTTTTTAAACATATTTCATTTTTGCTAGCTGACCAAAACCAATCCATACAAATGCCCTGCAAACATTTCTACTTCCCCTCCATCTTAGCCTAATTTATCTACTTGGGTTTATGTTGTCCACAAAGAAATGTTGTGTCTTCATATTCCTATAAAGTTCAATTGAAGTTACATAGGTCTGGACCCCAATTCCGTTGACCAAAAAATATTCTTAAAGAGGAAATCACTTACCTATAAAGTAGTGATAAAACTCATTTTAGTATAAACTTAACTTAACAACATACATACAACAACAAAAAAATTACAATGCACCTCTCGTAAATATAAATCCTTTAACGCAGCAGCTACCGCCCTGTCAACCAAGTCATCATTGGCTATATATCCATTGATTACACTAAGGATATACATATAGCCAATGGTGACTTGATATATATACATATATATAAATATATGTATGTGTGTCAGCCACACCATTTATGCCCTGCAAAAAAATGTGCGATTAATACCGAAAGATATTTGTCCTGGATTGATCTCTTTCGAGAACAATCGGTCCACAATTAGTCCCCGATTGTTCCCGAACGGGTATAAATGTAGATTAATCGCTTTCATTCCGAACGGGTACAAATTTAGATTCCTTAAATGTAGAAATTTTAGAAAAATGTGCAATGTATTTAAAAAATAGTAGAACAACCGGTAAAACGAATTGAACACCCTTTCTTTTAATAACAATGATGAATAATAATTTTAACAAAATGTTTCCTAAAAAATCCTATGAAAAAATCCTTTAAATTACGCTCATAAAATGCATACTCAAAACTTACAATTTTTTTAATTTATTTATTGAGATTTTTTTTCAAAAGTAAAACATTGTATGTATAATCTTTATTTACATATGCATGAACATTTACAATTTTTTAAAGATTGTTATTAAAAATTGCCTTGGCGAACAACTTGGAAAAATCAACATTTGTACCCGTTGGCGATGAAATCGATTAATCTACATTTGTACCCGTTCGGGATGAAAGCGATTGATCTACATTTGTACCCGTTGGGGATGAAAGCGATTAATCTACATTTGTACCCGTTGGGGATGTAAGCGATTGATCTACATTTGTACCCGTTCGGGATGAAGACGATTGATCTACATTTGTACCCGTTCGGTATGTTAGTGATTGATCTACATTTGTACCCGTTCGGTATGTTAGTGATTAATCTACATTGGTACCCGTTCGGGTATACAAGTTGAACAATTAGTCTCTTCATAGGATATGCTCGAACAAATGCGATCAATTCACTCCATATAAAAAGATGTAAAATTGTATTAGTCGCATGCTCCCTTGCGATTGATCCCGGACACGTCCCGGATTAATCGCATTTTTTGCAGGGTGTATGTAGGTACCGACATTACAACGAAATCAACATTTTTATGCTGTTGCCCTCACTAAAGTACATTTACATACATACATACATATATAACAACGCCCAAACATACGCACACGTAAATGAAGCAAAGGAGCAGCTATAAAATGATCGCTCGTAAAATTTATGATAACTCGCATCCATTTCTCCTTTTTTACATCGTAATTCTCCCATACCTACCTGTGATGCATTTTACCTTTAGTTGGTATGTGTATGTGTGTATGTATTCGCGCGTTTGCTTGCTGTTTTCTGGTGAGGACATTCATCTTCTTGAATCTTGCTGCTCAACAAACCAGTGATGGCTTCTGTACATACATAAATACAAATATGCAATATGTACCTTTGGCGGACGTACGATAACATGTTGAAGCACAGGTGAAACAAAATTTGTATACAATTTATACCCTGTAGGCAAAGCAACTAGTTGCATACTACAATGCTACCAGTTTGAAAATGTGGGCATCTATTTGCCCAACTATCCATTTTACTTGAAAGCAACTGGTAGTTTTAACGTGGCGATGGCCTACGAGATGGCAATTGTCTTCCCTTGCATAAGCTTCATACTAGAAAAATACCACTCAGTTTCATACCAGTAGACAACACATCAGCTTCATACTAGAAAAATACCAGTTAAGGGTATACTAGAAGAATACCAGTCAGAATAATACTAGAAAAATGCCAGTTCATCTAGGTGAAAAAATAGCGTTTTAGTTCATTTAATAAAGCTCACTTTAATTAGCTCAGTATTTTTTAGTGCATATTACATACATTACACGCAAATATGTACAGTAAAGTAGAATAATGGTTTCGTGTTACTGCGGCAGTTGGATAATAGAATCTCCGATTTGGATGAAACCAAATCAGTTAACTAAACTCTCTTAAACTCTTCTTGCCACCTGCTGCAAACATATATGTGTACCCTTGCACAAAAATAAATGAAAAGCCTTAAAAATATTTATTTTGTGAGAAATGGTTGTTTCTTTTTGGTAAATTGGTAATAATTATTCTGACTCTTTTGTTAAATAATAGCGTAAATTTACTTCAAAATAGCCAATAAAGCTTAGTTTGTGATAGAATTGCACAAACTGCTATATTCAGTTAATAAATAAATTGGTATATTACTAGTATAATACCAACTAGTGTGATTTTGTCTTTTTAAAAGCAGTTGATCAACTAGTAGATAGCTAACTAGTTGAATTTTGTCCGTTTTATACCAGTTGATCAAGTAGTAGAAAACCAACTAGTATAACTTTGGCCGTTTCCTACCAGTTGATTAAGTATTAGAAAACCAACTAGTTGAATTTTTTCCTTTACATACCAGTTGATCAACTAGTTTATTTTCATACTAGTTTAATTTTGCCTGCAGGGTAGTTGTTGCCTAACATGAATGAATGTGTGTGTGTATGTGCACTCAACCTTTTTGTGACTGCTGTGGCTGCCTCTTATCAGCGGTTTTAAGTTGGTTAAGAAGCTAATTTTGTGTGGATATGTCGTTATGTATCGGGATGTTCGTTTCCATTGGCTAGAAGTATCTACTAAAAATTAAATTATTTATGTAGGGATAGTTTATTAAAAAAAAAAAAAACACATAAATGTGTGTATGTATGTATGTATGCATGTCGGTGTTTGGACGTTTGGGATACTTTATGTACATACATATTTACATACATAGGTACTATCTTCACCCTTCCACGCTTTGAATTGACCTACTGCCTGTTATATGCATTAAGCCGTCTCTATTTTCTAGAAAATTATTCGCCATAAAATTTCGCTAGAGGTCTCCTCAGACAAAATCTTCGTACAAATAACCTAAAAGACCACAGGAAATGTAATCAAAGATTGCGCCATGAAATATGTAACAAATTTTATATGTAGGTATGTACATTAAGCCGTATCACAAAAAAAGTTTTGTTTTTTTTTTACGTGTTACAAACAACTAAAAAAAGTTACACAGTAGAGAGCAAAAATATCACAACGAAACGGCGAAACACGTCAACTTAATTTTTGGCGATAGATTACGATGGCGCTTTTAGAAAATCCGGGTTAGCTCACAATTTTCAGATATTTAGGAAAGAGTTTTAAGTTTTCTCATACAAAGGACGACGGGACGTATGAGTAACTATTATCAGGTAACACAAATTAAGAAAGGGAAAAAATGTGTATGCAAAATTGAGTGCAACTGCTTTTAATATCGTTCAAAGTATGATAATACAACTTTTCCTTAAGCTCTCATGGTTTTTTGAGAGCTTTGCCTTAGACTCTATTCACACCTGCGACCAAATCGAATTAGTCGGGCTTTGATTGGCATGGGGATGTATGACAGTAGTTATTCACACTACACCCAATTAGTCGGCCGAATGAAACATACTACAGCCCAAATCGACTAAATCGATTTGGTCGCAGGTGTGAATAGGCTCTTAGTGATATAAAAAAAGAAAAACTAGGATTCTTCGTACAGAGATTTTGTCTGAGAACGCCCCTAGCGAAAGTATATGGTAAACAATTTTCTAGAATATTGTAACTCTCTAGCGACCTTCAAAATACTATCTTCGGTATCTTCGGTAAAGCTCGTGCAGTTTTACTACATATATGCTTTCCAACGACATATTTCTATACGATATGTATTTTATCCCGTTTTTCCCTTACCCCGAAATTCTGGGGACCATGGGAATGTTGTCGTAGCAGTAGTTGAACTTGGTTAGATGAGTTTACATAAGACCTAGAGGATTTTAGACCAATTTTCCGGCTGCTGGGCATACTTATATTTGGGCAATTCACAAGTTGTTATAAAGTATTGTAATGTTGTATACTGGTAAAGGTTTACAATAGGTGTATCAGTAGGGTTGATTTTTCTCATACAAATTTCAATACAACCAATACAACTGGGCAGCCTATGTTTATTGAATGTGTTATTTGATTTAAGTTTTTTATTCTGACAGTTTGTTAAAAAAAAATTTAAACAAAAATATGGAAGCGACTGACGACATTCCGGTAAATATAATGGAGTTAAATAAATACAAATGTTCGTACATATCTGTTTCATATTTTTCCTTTTTACTTCTTTACTTGTAGTGCAAGAGACGCATACGCTCCAACCCACCTAACAAGGAGGTGGGATATAGCCGAGAAGAAGATGCTGGTCGAATTCCTTTTGGAAAATCGAGAATTCGAGGTCTGTTAGGGTTTGTTATGATTTGAATTTTATAAAGCACCTAATTTCGTTTACGTTAGAAACCAACTGCCCAATTTTACTACAATCGTTTTACCGCGAAAAAACTGTAAACAATAACGAAATACAACAAAACACATACGAGAGTCTGTTCACAGGTACTGCGTTCTTATGTACATTTCCCTTTACAACATACAACTTTACAATACCCAGTGAATTGCCCTATTGTAAGTATTCCTCAGAGCAGGAATTTATTTTCTATTCCTTACCGGAAGACTCGAATGGAACACTTTCGTCGGTGATAATATTTTAACAACAATCTATATATTCTGGCCGTTTTCTTTGTGAAAACTTCTGTGACCATACTTTAAGATATATCTTAGTCCGTTAGGTAGCGGCAGAGTCGATTTTCAGAAAAGTACATAGTCTGATTTTGATGGAATTCTAAAAAATAGATTTTCAAAAATGCGCCCACCCGATGGTCCAATTCTCCTGCAATTCTATATATATGTATGTATATCACATAATAACAGGGACCCATAATAATTATTATTCGTTATATTTTCAGTGAAAAAAATCAAATACTTGCAAACATCATAGAAGATTATTGAGTTTGTGTGTGTGCATGTCTGAAAGAGCACTATCCAAATCCACTATGATCGAAAAATTTTAAGCGATATCCATAAAAATCAAAAATAATCATTATTTTTTGAGTTTTATTTTTTTGATCGAAAATAACACTTATTCCTTGAGTGATATATTTATCGCTCAGAAATAAAAATTATTCTTTGAGTTTTATTTTTTTGCTTAGGTCGAAAAACTCAAATTTTCTCTGAAGTGCTCTGGAACATAATTACTAAAAAATTCCCATCGATATAACTTCGTCAATGAGTGATATTTTTGATCGAAAAAAATAAAACTAACACAATAATGGAGCATTCCATGGAAAATGGTAAATTTGTCCCGTACAAACATTTCGATTTCTCAAACATATCACAGTTTTTCAAATGCAAGCTTTTGGTTTTTGTTTAGAATTTAGCCACACAATATTGATGTACCAGTGGCGTAGTAACGGGGGGGGGGGGGGGGGGTTTGGGGACAAACCCCCCCCCTGAAAGATTCGTTTTGACCATAAAACCATCTTTGACTTTATTAGCATACATTTCTTTTTCAGGAAAAAATCAATGAGAATAGTAATTTTTCGAAATTGGTACTTAATTGGAAATTTAGCGCTTTTTCACGAAGTATTACTTATAATTCTAGCGTTTGTTGAGCCGTAGGAAAGTGCAAGAACCGCAGGAATTTTACCACAATTTACATTCTTTGTACTTATATTCGCTCTTTTGTGGTAAAATTCCTACGGTTCCTGCACTTCCCTACGGCTCAACAAACGCTACAATTATTATACGGTATTGCTGTTATTACTAAGCTAATAACAGAAAAGTAACGCCAATTATTAAAATTTCAAGTTTTCTTTCAATTACTTATCATCTTAATCAAATAATATTAGTATAAACTACAATGGGAATAAATATGCAATGTATAAGAGTATCTGAACTTGAGATTTTACTTAATGTCTGTCAAAATGGAATATTAAAAAACTAAATTATATAAGAAAATTATTTATAACCGTAGCACATAGGTAGATTTTCAAGTTTTATGCGGCCAAAAATATTTTATTGTGTACATATATTCCAAATTGCTTGTTTAATGCAAAATTTTAATAATTTGTGTTAAAAGTAGAGCTCTCGATTTTTTTTGAACATTTTCGAGTAGCCCGAATAGTTGTTGTTTAAATGCTCGAAGAGTTGTTTGTTTGTTTATTACCCGTATGTTTGTACGGGCATTTGAACAATTCGGGTATTTTGAAGTTTGTTTTTATACTCAGCTGTACTAGTACACAGAGTATTATAGTTTTGATTTCCTAACGGTGGATTGTAACAGAATGAAATAATCGAGATAGATATAGACTTATATATATCAAAATGATCAGGGTGAAAAGAGAAATCGTTTGAGCCATGTCCGTCCGTCTGTCCGTCTGTGCGCACGATAACTCGCGCAAAAATTGAGATATTTTGATGAAATTTGAAATGTAAGTTGGTATCAAGACAGGAACGGACGGTATTGAAAATGGGCGAAATCGGACCATGACCACGCCCACCTCCCCTATATAGTAAAAATCGGAAATTTTGTATCTGAGTCACTAATAGAGCTAGAGTGATAAAATTTCACACACGTATTGAGCTCAGGCCCTTATGAAGAAATATGGTGAAATTTTTGAAAATGGGCGGTGCCACGCCCACTTATTAAGGGGCAAACATTGAAAGTTTTATGAGTCATAACTCAGAAACCGTTGAAGATATATCGATGAAATTTGGTAGGCGTGATATACTTACTTAGGCAAATGTTTGGACGAAAAATTGCCAAAATCGGTTGACGACCACGCCCACTTTTATATATGGGTATCATAAAGTGGCCTAATAAAAACATTTTAAGCCATATCTTTGTCAAATATAAAGATAATTCATTGAAATTTTGTGGCATGAGTTCTACAATAGATCGGAAACAAAAAAATAGAAAAATTTCGGAAAATGGGCGTGGCACCGCCCCTTTTCAGACAAAGGAATCAGCGAGATTTCGGAGCCCATAACTCGACAAATAATTGAGATATTATGACGAAACTTGGTTTATACACTTTTATAACTTGTGTTAATAGACGCGCAAAAATTTATTGAAATCGGTTTATGACCACGCCTACTTTTTAACAAAGATATTTCTGGAACCCCTTTGGGAATTTGTAACGTGACATCTTTGTAACTAGAAGTCATAAAGGAATGAAATTTTGCACAAAGAATAATATTCATAGCTTAGTTGGATGACTGATAAAAATGTTGAAAATGGGCGTGGCTACGCCCACTTTATGCGGTACTCGCTTTATATAAAATACACCCTATATCGAACAAACGCAAACAAACAATGAAAGCATACAGCTGAGTATCTAATGTTCGATTCCACTCGAACTTAGGCTTCCTTACTTGTTACTTTTCCGATACACATTTTTTTGTTTGTAAGCTCGAATGCTCGAATGTTTGTACGGGAATTTGAACAACAAATGGGGTTCAAACAAAAACGATCAGATCGAATTGCTCGATACCCGGGTATCTAGGGCTCTAGTTAAAAGTCGATTTTATGTAGAGGTATCACGGCCAAGCGAGTCGGATTTACTTTAGTTCTTGATCTCACAAATGGCTTCAACAATTTTCATGAAATTTAGTATACAAGGGGTCTCGGGCGCAAACTTCTGAAAAGTTTCATTTTTACAAAAATTTTTTTTATTTTAACTTTTTATTTCGCTTGCGAGGACCTGCGAAAAAATGGCAGCTCGAGATAAGCTCGGTCATCCAGGTACTTGGTATCAAATGAAAGGTTTTCAGAAGGACTTCGATATGAATTTTAATTGTGACCCCTAGGCCGGGTCTCCAGATATGGGTCAAAATGTGGACGCGGATGATCCTTGAATATTTCTGTGCAATATTGGTATCAAATGAAAGGTTTTGAGCAAGACTTCTACATGGAGCCCCGAGATATGGGTCAAACGTGCAAAACAAAACAAAACAGATCAAAATCAGAAATCAACAAGTAAGGAAGCCTAAGTTCGAGTGGAATCGAACATTAGATACTCAGCTGTATGCTTTCATTGTTTGTTTGCGTTTGTTCGATATAGGGTGTATTTTATATGAAACGAGTGCTGCATAAACAGGGCGCAGCCACGCCCATTTTCAAACTTTGTATCAATCATCCAAATAAGCATATAAATATTATTGTTAGTGCAAAATTGCATCCCTCTATGACTTTTAGTTACAAAGGCTTCACGTTACAAATTCCAAAAGGGTGTTCCAGAAATATCTTTGTTAAAAAGTAGGCGTGGTCATAAACCGATTTCAATACATTTTTGCGTGTCTATTAACACAAGTTATAAAAGTGTATAAACCAAGTTTCGTCATAATATCTCAGTTATTTGTCGAGTAATAGGCTCGTAGATTTCTTTGTATAAAAAGAGGCGGTGCCACGCCCATTTTATAAACTTTTTTTATTTTTTGTTTCCGGTCTATTGTAGAACTCATGTCACAAAATTTCAGTGATAGATCTTTATATTTGACAGAGATATCGCTTAAAATGTTTTTATAAGGTCACTTTATAATACCCATATATAAAAGTGGGCGTGGTCGTCAACCGATTTTGGTAATCTTTCGTCCACACATTTGGCTAAGCAAATATATCACGCGTACCAAATTTCATCGATATATCTTTAACGGTTCTGAGTTATGGCTTATAAAACTTTCAATATTTGCCCCTTAATAAGTGGGCGTGGCACCGCCCATTTTCCAAAATTTTTATATTTTTTGTTTTATGTCCCTAGTTGGACTCCTGCCACAAAATTTCAGTGATAGATCTTTATATTTGACAGAGATATCGCTTAAAATGTTTTTATTAGGCCCCTTTATAGTTCCCATATATAAAAGTGGGCGTGGCCGTCAACCGATTTTGATAATTTTTCGCAAAAACATTTGCCTAAGTAAGAAAATTACGCATATCAAATTTCATCGATATATCTTCAACGGTTTCTGAGTTATGACATATAAAACTTTCAATGTTTGACCCTTAATAAGTGGGCGTGGCACCGCCCATTTTCCAAAATTTTTGTACTTTTTGTTTTATGTCCGTCTTTGGACTCCTGCCACAAAATTTTAGTGATAGATCTTTATATTTGACAGAGATATCGCTTAAAATGTTTTTATTAGGCCCCTTTATAGTTCCCATATATAAAAGTGGGCGTGGCCGTCCACCGATTTTGATAATTTTTCGTCCACACATTTGGCTAAGTAAATATATTACGCGTACCAAATTTCATCGATATATCTTTAACGGTTTCTGAGTTATGACATATAAAACTTTCAATGTTTGACCCTTAATAAGTGGGCGTGGCACCGCCCATTTTCAAAAATTTTTGTATTTTTTGTTTTATGTCCGTAGTTGGACTCCTACCACAAAATTTCAGTGATAGATCTTTATATTTGACAGAGATATCGCTTAAAATGTTTTTATTAGGCCCCTTTATAGTTCCCATATATAAAAGTGGGCGTGGCCGTCCACCGATTTTGATAATTTTTCGTCAAAACATTTGTCTAAGTAAGCAAATTACGGATACCAAATTTCATCGATATATCTTCAACGGTTGCTGAGTAATGACATATAAAACTTTCAATGTTTGCCCCTTAATAAGTGGGCGTGGCACCGCCCATTTTCCAAAACTTCATCAAATTTCTTCATAAGGCCCTGAGCTCAATACGTGGGTAAAATTTTATCACTCTAGCTATAGTAGTGGCTGAGATACCAAATATCCGATTTTTTCTATATAGGAAAAGTGGGCGTGGTCATGGTCCGATTTCGCCCATTTTCAATACCAACCGTCCCAGTCTCGATACCAACTTGCATTTCAAATTTCATCAAAATATCTCAATTTTTACGCGAGTTATCGTGCGTACGGACGGACGGACGGACGGACGGACGGACGGACGGACGGACGGACGGACGGACGGACGGACGGACATGGCTCAATCGATTTCTCTTTTCACCCTGATCATTTTGATATATATAAGTCCATATCTATCTCGATTATTTCATTATGTTACAATCCACCGTTATGAAATCAAAATTATAATACTCTGTGTACTAGTACAGCTGAGTATAAAAATCAGAAATCAAAAATTAAAAATAAAAAATCAAAAACCAAACACCAAAATAAACAAAACAACAAAATGTAGCAGTAACAATGACAACAAAAAATTATAAAAACGACAGTCGCGTTTTAATCTATAGAAAACCAGGGAAAAAAGGAATAAGGGAAAGGGAATAAAAATGCGATTTCGAAACTGTTTACACATCAATGTTCATGAGTACTCGTTACTCACGCTTTCTTCTTTTTTTTTTAAATATCCCAACTTTAAAAGCTTAAAACTATAAACTTAGAATTATTGGAAACCAAGGATATTATTGAAAAGTGTTAATAATTACTTGAACCTTTAGGATTCATCACGATTACTTAAATGAAATGCTTTCAATAATAAATATTCAAGTTGAAACTAGCACTTAAAAATATGTAAGAAAAAAACAAAAAAATTAACTTCAGATATGCTAAGTTACGACCATCTGGGGCAAGTGCAGAGTATGGGGTCGGGGAAAAAGCGATGAATTATTGTTCCCCATTCTATTTCCAATGTACTACACGTTCTTGTTCGGGCTCGCGTTGATGAGAATCAAATCTTTTAGATATTTGCGTCAATCACCCGACACTCACACATATGTATACACTTCTTAACATTCCAGATTTTAAGTGGCCAAGGGCCTTAAGAGTTTGATATATGTATTATAAGCGATATTTGTGTACTAAAATGTTAAATTATAGTCTGAAAAAATTACATTTCGCTAGCTTAGAGTGCAAACTGTGTAAGTCCACTTTTATGAAAAAGTGTGTTTTTATGTAGAACGCTAGAAAAATCAAATACGCACCGCGCTAAACAAGTCTGAGATACTTGTCATATTTCTACTCGTTGTTATTCAGTGATACGCAAATTGTGTAAGTCCAAAAAGCGAAAAAATTGTGTAAGTCCAAAATATTTATATGAACAGAAATTTTTTTCATTTCGAATTTTTTTTTCTTTTTTGTTTTTTGTCTCTCCTACAAAGTTTTAAAAAAGGACTTACACAATTTGCATTCTAAGCTAGCGATTTTTATCATTGTAGTTTTTTTTTGGTAATTTTAATTTTGGTAAATTTTTTACATTGGCTGTGACCCCCCCAGAAAAATTCTCTAGCTACGCCACTGTGATGTACTAGAAACTTTGTTCGATAATCTTTTGGGTTGTCTGTGAATTGTAAAGATTTATACCATTTGTCCCGTACAAACAATGTAAAAAATCACATTACAGCATTTTTAATTCTTTTGGAATAACCTTATTTCTAATATTTTTGTTGTTTGAGTAAACCTTGATATTAGTGCTACCACATTTACTTTTTTATTTTTTTCTAATACAATTAATTTGACTAAAATTGCACTTAGTTCACATAAACCAAGGATCATGGTAGACTAGCCCTGTCCCGTACAAACACATAACTTTTTTTAAGATTTTTCACACATACACGAATATTTCAAAAGCAAGTTTCTGCTTTTAATAAGAGTTTTATCCAACAGTAATAATGCACCAGATATTCTGTTGGTTAACATTTTCGTGTGCCTTTAATTCAAAGCCAAAAGTGTAAAAATTCGTACAATTTGTCCCGTACAAACCATGGAATGCTCCTAATGATTATTTCTGAAAGACTAAATATCGCTCAAGGAATAAGTGTTATTTCTGATCAAAAAAATAAAACTCACACAATAATGATTATTTCTGAAAGACTAAATATCGCTCAAGGAATAAGTGTTATTTCTGATCAAAAAAAATAAAACTCAAAAAATAATGATTATTTTTGATGAAATATAAAAAAACTCAACATGTAATGATTAAATGGCGATTTTTATTATAAAAGTCATAATGATTACGGTCCCTGCATAATAATGTTATTGTGACAATTTAAAAAAAAATTCTTTGGTCACAATTAATGATCGCCAAAGTAGTAAACTGTGCTTTCGAGATAAGTACACATAAAAAATGGATTTTTGCAAATGTTTAATTTAGAATTTTTTCTTTAAAAAAAACATAAATGTTCAATTTAAACTTTTGGTTTTTTTAAACTATCTTTATATAAAATAATAGGTATATTTTATTTCATTTAATTATAATTTTAATTCTTATATAAGTAACATTAAATATCGTCGTACCATACGAAAACTAACATATTTAAAATTTCTGGTGACAAGTAACATATTTCACTTTTGGCTGACGAAAATTAACAAAATCGACTTTTGGCTGACGAAAAGTATCAGTAATTATATACCTACTGTTTTTACATTAAAATTGTTGTTGTTTAAACGAAATTGATAGTTTTCGTCAGCCAAAAGTTGAACTTGTTAAATACTTTTTGGTTGCTTGTTTTTCCGACAGGGTAGGAATATGATGTATTGTGGAACGATCCTCCGTCATCCCTTGTCAAGTTTGGTTTGGAGACAAACCGGTTTCGGCTAATATGCGCCATCTTCAGTGTTCTCTTGAGAACGAAAAAAGACACTGAAGATGGCGCATATTAGCCGAAACCGGTTTGTCTCCAAACCAAACTTGACAAGGGATGACGGAGGATCGTTCCACAATACATCATATTGAACTTGTTACTTTTCGTCAGCCAAAACTCGATTTTGTTACTTTTTGTCGGCCAAAAGTCTAACTTTTTACTTTTCGTCAGCCACAAAAAATATGATGTTAGTTTTCGTATGGTACGACGATATCTATCTATATATATATAAGGGTGAAGGTTTGTTTGTTTGTTTGTATGTTTGTTCCCTATGGACGCCGAAACTACCAAGCTGATCACATTCAAATTTTGACACAATGATCACCTGGTATTAGATTGAAATTATGACTACATTTAATTCTGGTATCTCAACCCCTTCCCGAGATATAGGCCAAAATATGGACCCAGATTCCTCCAAAATATTTTTCTGCATTATTGGTATCAAATTAAAGAAATCAATCAGAGCTTCAATAGAGAGTCCATTCCGTTCCAATTTTCCAGTCGGTTCTCTAGATAGAGACCAAAACGTGGACCCGGATGGCCCCAAATATTTTTTCGTAATATTGGTATCAAACTAAAGGTATCAATCAGAGCTTCAATAGAGAGTTCATTCCATTCCAATTTTCCAGTCGGTTATCCGAAATATATTAGTAATCATGATGTACACCGATATGTGCACCGGATCGCCATGGAAAGTTGTTGATAAGGAACGTGAGACGGGGAGAGAGAGAGAGAGTAGTATAAGAGGAGGAAGAGATAGGGGGAACGGGAAATGCTGACTAGTTGGGAGACCGATAGGGAAGGGAGTGGCATAGTGTGATTTGTCGCAGCGAAGTGGGACGGGTATTTGCTAGTATGATATAAGAAATTCCAACTATTGTGCAGGTATATAACCTATAGGATTAATATAAGTATATAAATAAAACATATTATATATCTGTATATGGAATTTAAATAAATAAAATAAATAAAAGTTATCTTACAATTAGCACTAAAACACTATTTTGTTGAAGATTTTTTATTACAAAACTTTTACATAAAAACTTTAATAATCAGTCCTAAATAGTTATACAGTTGGTAACTCTATTGCATTTATTTACTCATTTGTGTCACTCTGTCTTGACTTGAAATCAACACTGACTCACCCTGGCTTCAAAACTTCATAAACAGTTTGGAGACCATTGTAGTAATTGGAAAATTTCAAATGTCAGCGGTTCATTTGGATTTTGCTGCGTTCGCTTGATTTTTTCACGTTTTTGCCGAAAATTTCTTTAATAATTTGTGATATTTGAATAAATTTTAATAAAAAGTATTTGCGTTGTGGTTTATTAAAATGTAGACCAATAAATTAGTTTCAAAAACTAATGGATGTACAATATTTTTGCAATAAAATAGCCGGGTGTAAAACTGGCTTCGATTGTTGTTCTTGTATGATCAATTACACGGCGCGAAACAACAAAAACAACACATTGCAAGAGGCGTAATCGTAGTTGTACATTGGTAAATATATGTACATGTACGTCTGAACAAACGTTTGTACGCTTGTAGCACCCGCATAGACGCAGCTGCCATCGGCCACAATGGATGGGGATATGATAAATTTGAATTGGTTGTCCGATACCGAAACAGCGGCTCACATGCGGAAATTGCATTATGAGAAATTTAAATCGCTGGTGCGCATGCATCTCTCGTTCGAGCTGGATTTGAATACGGATGAGTAAGTAGGATATTTACATAAAACTATGGCTATGTTCAGAAACGCAGCATGAAACGCAACAGCGGCAGTAATTGTTTTTTTGATGATTGTGATGAGCGACGCTTCATGCAAAATTTACGTTTATGAACGCTCTGCTTCTACAAAATCAGATTGCGCTTCAAACCTAGTTTCTGAACAAAGCCTATGTATGATCCATATGGGCTTTTTATGCAATATACGTAGAACAAAATATGTATAATAAAAATGTGCTACAGATTTTTCTTTTATTTTCTATGATTAATTATTATTGCAATCTACAGATTTGACTTAGCATGCCATGAGATAGTATACGAGGACAAAGGCAAGTTGAAGAAATGGAATCGTTTGTCAAAAAAGCATAGGCATGCCGCAGCGACAGGATGTGCGAGTTCAACTTCGAAGGGTTCTATAAGTGCCGATAATAGTCCATTCGAAACGCTGCATCAGCAAATTAATGCGGGTTTTCTATTGCATCTCGAAGAGTTAAAAGCATTTCTAATGCAGGATAAAAGTAAGTTGATGAAAATTTTATAAGCTTGCGTTATCTTTAATAAAGTGTATTTATTAATCCTACTGCAGATCTCAGCCAAGAAGGGTTATTTCGCAAAACTGGCTCGGCTTCACGACAAAACGAACTACGTCAGCAAATACAAAATGACAGGCCACTTGATTTAGAAGGCGGTGGTTATTCTGCACATGATTGTGCAACTGTATTCAAAGGTTATTTAGCCGAATTACCCGAACCGCTACTCACGGATGCACATTATCCAGCGCATCAGCAAATAGCGCCACTATGCTTGGGTTCCGGTTCGTGCAGCAGCAGTAGTACCGGCACATTGACGCGTCCACCAAATCCCGAACGTATTAAGCGTGAACAACATTTGCTCAGCTCGGTGCAACTGCTTTTACTATTGCTGCCCGATGAAAATCGACAACTACTACAGCACATCATCGATATTTTGCATGCCGTAGCAGCGCATGAAAGTGAAAATAAGATGACACCAGAAAATTTGGCTACCATCTTTGCACCACATCTCATTTGTCCGCGTAATTTGCCGCCGGAAGCATTACATTATATATCCAAAACAATGTCAAGCATAATCGCTTATATGATATGCAAAGGGCAGGAGATCTTCGAAATGCCAGCCAAGCTATCAACAGATATACGCGCATATTTCATGGAACGCAAACGTAAGAAGACTATGTCACCGGAACAGACGTTAGACGAATCCATATCGGATATGTCGACGGTGAATACGGTTTATACGTTTGTGGATCGTGAAAAGACAGCAGCAGCGCATACAGCCAATAATACGGATACCGAATTGGCACAACTTTATGCGCACATACAAAGTTTGCCCGAATCGTCGAAGAAGCGTCGCTTAATCAAACAATTTAATAAACAAAATGGACAGGGTAAGTTTCGTGTTTGTCAGCAAATTTAATTGTAAGCATATCCCATTTAATTGATATCCCTTTGGGGCAGGTACACCGCTCCAATTGGTGGTTATGAATCGATTGAAGGGCACAGATGCGTCGCGCAGCGCCAAATCTATAGGAGACTCTATCAAGAAACACATTTTCCATAAAAGCATAATGTCAAGAACGCCAAAACGTGCAACGGCAACCGCAGCCGCAGCGACACCAACGGCTGGCGTGGAAGTAAGTGCACTATTGCTGATGTTGAAATTTTAAGCTACATACCTTTTTTTCTGTTATTAACCGCATGTATACGTTCTTGTTATTTTTTTTTTTGTTGTTGTATCTCAATTTGTTTATGCGCTCTACCCTGACTTGTTGCCAAAACTTTAAACATAAAAACAGACACCGAACTTTTCGCATACACTCAAAAATCCAAAATTGCGAGTGCTATTTCGCAGCCCAGCAACAGCAACAACAACCCAAGTGGACAGCAGCCATTCAGCTGCCAACACTCCAAACAAATCAACAGCACACACGCCAAACATACAAACTATGCATGTAACAGCTAATCGCATGCATACTAACACTTCATCAACAACAACAACAACAACGACGACGATGACATCATCAAGATCCACAACACCATTCACCAGCAAACGAAAATCATTGCATCAACATCCATTACATAAATCAATTTCCTCGAGCTCGCTGCTCTCGCAATCATCCCAAATGCAACAACGTAAATTGGCGCTACACCATCAAACTAATACCAACAAGAATGCACAAGTGTCTGAAACGTCTACGTCTTCCCTTTCCTCACACAGCTGCAGCAGCAGCAGCAACGATGGCTTGCTACCGACAACACTAGCGCCCAAGTATGCCTGCTCGGTTTCCGCGCCCGTCACTCGTCAGAATTCGGAGGATTCTAATGTTGCAATGTTGTTGAATCCCTTGCCGGCAAACACAAACGAACTCGCACGCGACAGCCTCGATGGTAATTGTTGTACGCCACTCAAACTCTTTCCCAAAACCGGCGCCAACAAACAGTGTGTTGCTGTTGCTGGCGGCGCAAACGACAATCGCAAAACTGTCGCTTGGAATGAAAAACATCTGTTGGCTGTCGAAGAGTTCTCAAATCCTTGTACACCGCTACAGCAAACACCAGCAGAGTTCAAATCACGTTTCAAATCAGAACCGAATTTAAATCGCGTTAGCAGCGTAAGCGCTAGTGGTGTAACGACTGATGGCATTAGTGTTGCGGCGCCAGAGATTGCTGCCTCAAAGCAGCACACAAGCAGCACACGTTCGCTAACACGCAAACTAATGAAGGGCGTAAGTATGAGTAATTTGAGATTTGCTTTCGCTACACCCGAGTCCACGATGCGTTTGATGGTGCGTAATGTTTCATCGACGCTGCGCAGACGTTCCGCCGGTGACGATGAGTTACCCAAAGTGGATGTCAACGCGCAATTAGCATCAGCGCAAATATATAAAAGTGCAGAGAATTTTGACGGCGTTGAGGCGGTTAGTCTTGAAGATTTAGATGATGATACATTTGAAGACAATCCAAATGATCAGCTAGATAGTGATTGCTGCGTTAGCGAAGTGGAGGGGGAAGTAGAAGACAGCGAGGCAGAAGAGGCGCAGCTGGGCGTTGAAAGCAATTATTTGCGCGCATATCAAAGAGCGACATATGACACTGCAACAATTGGCGGAGCGCTGCATAGACGAAGTAGCAGCAGCAATAGTAACTCGAGTGACAATAGCAGTGTTTCGCGTTATCGCCAACAGTTGCTACTGCAACAAAGTAACGTGTATCGCAATATGGAATTGATGACGAGCACGCCATCAATGCTGCTTGGGCGGCGTTCAATGTCGCCCATCACGAAGTCAACGCAGCGCATGCCCAAAGCGATGCAGGTGAGCCAGCCACGCAGCGTAGGCGACAAAAAGACGGAATATAATTCTATTGATAATCACTGCAACTTATAAACTCAAAAAAAAAAAAATAAAAAATTGTTTCTTTCTCTGCTTTGCAGGAATCCATAATGACGCCACGCTCGCGTAAACCCGTCATGGTGCTCACCACCACCGCGCACAGCACAAGCGATCAAAATCAAACAATGTGTCAAACAGATTTTCCAGATTTTCGTGAGCAAGATGAAGATGATGATGAAGACGTGCACGCCAAAGATGACAATGCCGATGATAATGATCATGAGACAGCGGACATTTGTATTGGCGGTGGCTTAGCGCCCCACCTGCAATGCGAAGACGCCACTACATTGGATAGTTATGCGACCTTATTGCGCACGCACCAAACAAGCTTAACTGCAGCGCTAGAACTGAACGAGACGCGCAGCGTTGAGAAAGTGGATGCGCTTAGCAGCAATTTCAAGTGAGTTTAGAGTAAAGTAACACGGCGATTTTTTGGAAGTTCTTAAATTTGGTTTACACATTTAATATTCATCAAACCTCTCTCTTCCCCCCAACAGAGAATATTTGCGTAGCCGCAGCGTGCTCACAGCCACCAGCCCCGTAGATTCATCATTCTCTAGTCAACCAGATGATTTTGGTACGCCCAAAAATATGGAAGATTTAAATGATTCACAAATGAGTCCAAGTTTATTATACTGCCTTGATGGTCATGAGCCTGATGAAGAAAATGCAATAAATATTGATGAAAGCCCTTCTAAAAATCAATTGCTGAATGTAAGGGAGGATGATGATGGCTTACAAGCTGCAACCGCAATCGACAGCAACTGCATCGATATGACCGCAACTGATGATGATAGCAAGTTCTTTACGCCACATAATGCATATCGTAGTCGTCTCTTTGCAATGAACAATGCACGTAAACGTGCTGCTACGAACATTGATTTCGATAATAAGTGTACTTTACAAGCGCCTTTGACGGACAACGTAGCCGATGCAGCTTTATGTTGTGATAATGCTGTAAAAGAGGGACATAACCATAGCAGCAATAGATCAGCGACAATAGCGAATAAAGAGAATGTGGAAAATGTTGAGTGTTACATGCGTTCACGTAAATTGCTCATTAGTGAGTATCCCGGCGAGACATCATTTTAGATTAGTTGTATGTTTTTACTCTTATTTTTTTTACTCTTATTTGTTGCTAATATATAAACATTACATATTTTAAATGTTAATTTAATACATAGTTTAGTTATGTATTAATAATGAATGTAATTTGATTTTTATATAAATGTGCGTATTAGCCATGCGTGTTGGTGCATTTTACGGCATATTGCGCGTACTGTCTATTTACTTTGAAATCAAACTCGAATTTGAAAACGCTTCCCATTTTTAAAAAGCAGAAAAATCATAATTGAAAACATTAAAAAAAGTTGCAGGGTAACATTGAATATGTACATACATACATATTATGTATCTTGTCTCTAGCAACTAGAAACAAAATTTGTTACAAAATATTTGTTCAATATTATATTATCATTATGCAACAACTTTGCATAATTTTTATTTTATTTTCTAACTCGTGCTCATATTTTTTTTCTTTTAATTCACATGCGCATATACGAAATGAAGTTGTAAATTTTATTATAATAATGAACTTGTAACCTACTTTTATTCTTGTGTATTATTTTTTGTGAAAACATAAAAACAAATAATCTTCAATAAAAAGTTATTTTTAACTTTTCAATCAGTAATTGAAATCATTGACTTTTATTTATTTACATGTTGCTTCATTTAATATTCTTTTTTTTTTTCAGATTGGCGCTGTATATTTATTTCATTTACCTGAAAGTGTGGAATGTTCTGATTATAATTCAGAAGTGGAATATTAATTGCGTTTTCTTTTATACACAAATATGTTGCTATTTTCGGATTCAAAATTTGTTAAAGATTGCACTTCACCCTGTCAAATGGCTGCTTTTCTAAGGATTCAGCGCCAATCTGCATGATTTGAAAGGTACGCCTATATATAAGCTTTGTAATTTTTTTCGTAGCTAATTTATGTGCAATGAAAAGATACCGACAGAATTTCTTTTGCTTGCTACTGTCCTTGAGGACAATTGTCCACACCGTCTATGGCAGATAGGGCAAGAAATTTTGCACTGTTTGGGAGAGGTTGTTGAGAATAGATGAAGATGAATGCGTAATGCGTAGAAAAGAAAATGCTATAACACAATTTGAAATATTTTTGTAAGTTAAAAAAATTATAAGATAAAAAAAAATTCCATTTTGTTTTTAACATCGACTTTATTGTACTAAATTTTTCATAATATATATGTACATACATATGTACATATTAGTTGGTTTAAGTTCTAAATTAGGTAGCAAATTCAAAGCATTGTGTAGGTTTGTTTAATAAAAAAAAAAGATCTCGAACTTTTTTTCTGATTTCGTTGTCCTTAAACCATTCATTGAAAGAATTCGGCCAGTTAGAAGTAACTGCTTACTCTGAAAATCTGTGCACTTTTTACGTTTAAGGAAAAAATATTATAAAAATTAAAGTTTTAAGATTTTTAATTTCTTATCACCGCATAAATCATAGTTACACATATATTTAAAAAAAAAACATTGCAACATGTGCTTTCTAAATATTATTTCGGCCACAAAAAGTGAGAACAATTTTTTTAGAATTAATTGCACGCAAACTGACAGCATTATTGTTATATAGATATACTTATTTATATAGTATTTTGCAATAGGCGTCGTTATCAGTCTGACTTCAATAGTTTTTTTTTCAGTGTATTTTCCTAATTTTTTGGGCATTGATGTTGCTTTGTGGTGGTGTGCTAGATACTGCGATTTGTTAAACAGAATGGTTTCCTTTTGTGGAAATTCGCCACATCGTTTTTCACCCCTATTGCGAGTGTCGACTGTGATAGATAATCGACTGTTGGTCGATCCAGGAGCATTTTATTTACATGTTCTTTGGTCGATCAATAATCGATTATCTGTCACAATCGACTCTCGCAATACGGGTGTTTATAAACATATTTTCCCTTTCACAACAAATCAAAAGGCAACAGCGAAGCCCTTATTTCTTAACCACAAAGCACACTATGTAGTCCCCCGTACGAGTTATTGAATTAGGCAGTCAGTCAGCTTTTTAAATCACCATTCTTCCAATCACAAACACACACGCACGCAAACAAACCTTCGTATACTGCACTTAAACACGAACAACATAGGTAACCACTTTTTTTTGCTAAACAATAAAAATAAATTCCCGCAAAATTGTTGTTGCTCCGTTGGTTTCGTCTTTTCCATTGGGAATTACTTCTTTTCTCGTTTAGCATTTTGTTTAGCTTTGTCGTCCACAAATCATAGCATTTTATCTTTGGGATTCACCTTGTTGGCTGTTGTTAGTGGTGGTGGCGGTGGTGTAGTAAGTTTTTGCTCTGGCATTTGTGCGGCTAAATCAGTTTTTGGTAGAATCTTTTCTTTTTGCTTTTCCGCCGCCTCCAGTAGGGGATTCTTCTCGTTGCTCATCTGTAGATGAAGAAAGGTTAAATTAATTCTTAATCATAAAATCTTCGATAAACTACAAAACAACAGTTCAAATGTCATTCTACAATTACATATGTATATTAAATGCCATAACTCTCACTTTTTCTCACCTCCGTTCTTAGCAAGTGCTTCTGCGTGTCCGAGCTAAGATCCTTTGCACTATCCTTTAACTCCGGTGCTTTATCCTTTAACTCTTCCTCCGCTTGTTTATGATCATGTATTTGCTTTTCAGCCATTTTGATGCTCTTCGCTATGGCCTTCTCCAAACGCTCCTCAGCTTCAATGATATTCTCTTTGTCGAGTAACGTAACCAATTCTTCGATTTGTTTATCATTTAAATTGACATTATCACGACTAATCGCTTCGACGACCTATGTGAAAAGAGAGTATGTGAGTGGAAGAGTGAAGTTAAAATTTATAAGCCTGTTTTAGCGTTTTAAAGATTTTTTTTTTGTTTAGTTTGTGTGACTCACCTTCAGCACTTCATCCACGGTAATCATGCCATCCTTGTCCGCATCAATTTTACTTAGCACCTTTTCGATTTGCTTCAAACGCGTCTCATCCGATGTTTTTTGCAACTGTTGAGAATGGAAAAAAAGTTAAAAATATAAATTGAACTCTTACCAATGATCCACCAACCTTCTTGATAGTGCTCATTAGCTCATCGATGCGCACACTATCCTCATCCTGTGCTGGGTCTACGATTGTCATTGGTGGTGATGCCGTCATATCCACTTTAACCACAGGCGTAGCAGGTGCGGCCGTTTTCTTCTGTTCTTTCTTCTTCTCCAATTCCACTAGCACCTTGTCCAATTGTCCAATCATGCTGTTCACCTTCTTAAAAAGCAATTTGGCTGCGCGACTTTCATGCACAGGCTCTTGCACAACATCGCGCACCTCACGCAATTCCTCAACATCCTCTTTGTAGTCCTCGAGCTCTTCTTTGAGATCCTTCAATGCCTCCTTCTCCACCAACATCTCCTTATCATTGGACAACGACTTGAGCGCATCGGATAGCAGCTCAACATCTTTGGATGATATATTATTGCTCGCCTCAGCTAGTTTGCGTTCCATATTTGAGAGTGCGCCGCTAGCGCGTACATATGGTGACTGGGCGGTGAGTAGCTCATCTGCTTCTTTAGCGGCCTCTTCTTCGATTTTAGCCTTTTCAGCTTCGCGCTCCTCTTCGCGTTCCTCTTTGATTTTGCGCTCTTCCTCTTTCAGCACCTCAATCTTTGTCTTATTATCGATTTTACCCTCACTTTCGCCAATCTTTTCTTTCGTTTTGGTTGCCACTGCCTCGGGCAGTACACGCATTGTCTCGATCAGCTTGCGCGTGGTGGCCGTATCGTCAGCGACGAGTAGAGCACGCGATAGCAACAGCAGTGTAGGTGGCACCTTTTCATTTAGCGACAGATCGATCCACTCCTGCAGCTGTGCACGCAGCTTCTCCGATGTTAAGCCATAAGCGCGCATACCGCGTGCCTTACACGCTTGTTGCAGCTCAAAAAGATCCAGCGCATCGACGCCTTCGCGCGCAATCACGCGATCATCGGCCGCCAACGAACGCAGCTTGAGACGCAATTGGAAACGCAACAAATTGCTGGTTCCCATTGTGTTTAATTCGAGTACGCGACAGAGTGCGGCCAATTGTTCGCGTGACAGCGAATCCAATGTGATTTCGTCTTCGAAACGTTTCGCGAATTTGATGATCTCTTCCACGGGCACATGTTCTTTGGCATCTTTGATCTTCTCAAAGAACTGAGCAAACTGCTTAGCCTCTTCACTATTGTGATCATTTTTATTGTGTACTGCCATTTCGTCGAGTGTTTGCTGCAAGAATTTGGCCATTTCCAGGCGCACCTGCAACGATTGCTTCAATTTATCCTCACGCTCTTTGCTCGTTTGAAATGTGGATGGTAACATGCCCGGAAAGAAGCGTATAAAAACGGGTAGCAAAAGCTCCATGAATGGCACGATAATGAATACCGAAAAGGGTATGAGTCGAAAGAGATCGGAAGTGGTGCGTAAAAGCAATTTATTCTCACGTCGCGTCAACGTCTTGCCATTTAGAACACGCCACAACAGCTTGCGACATATATTTATGTCGACGAAGAGCAGACGAAAGCCATGATAGTAATGCAAAACTTCATCCCAGATACGTGTGCCCAGTGACTTTTTGGCGACAACCGTTTTCTGGGGCTCTTCGACGACTGCTTTGCTGGGCTCCGCCGCCGTTTCGCTTTTGATTTTTGTTGTTGCCGGTGCGCTTGCCTCTTTTATGATCTCTTCCACTTTTTCTTTTTGTTTCTCTTTCATCGTTTTAACGGTAACCTCAACTTTCGACGATGCATTATCGCCAAGTTGCCGCGTTAAATGGAATCTTCTTGTGTGATAATGCGTTTCACTTATATGATTCCAACGTGAGAGCAGCATAGATTGCATACCGATTTGTGTACCGGCGGCATTGCTGTCACTTGTCCAAATGCTTGATTTCGGCGAGCTGCCGATGTAACGCCGGAGGGCACAACGCGATAGGTATTGTGATGTGGAGTCTGTAAGGAAAAGAGTGTTGTCATAATTACACAAACCAAAAACGGTTATGAGATCCCAATAAACACAGACGCGAGGATGATATCGCGGCGAATTCGAGGCGAGTTCGCGAAAGTAGATTTTCGCGAATGTAATTTCTCGGACTCGCCTCGAGTTCGTGGCTAGTTCGAGAAAATCGATTTTCCCGATATCATTTTTTTCTATTTTTTAAGTTGCTTTGCACTAAAAAAATCATTATAGTTCTGAAATTTTACATTTATACCTGAGCTCGAATATCACAGTTCCAGTAGATCAAATCGGTTTATAATCAAATAGATACGAGTATGTAGAAAAACCAATTCAAAATTGTTTAAATAAACCCCTTATTTATTTACTGCTTAAATTTATTTGAAAAGCTTTTGTTATTCATGAAAGTTATAAAAATATTTTTTTAGTGCTTTGTATTATTTTATACGGATTTAACCCATTGCCAGTAAACCAAACTCTGAAATTTTAATTTTTCGAAACGCCATTTATAAAAAAATCTCGAATCGCTAATGACAAATTCTCGAATCGCTAGTGATAGGTGACATGCCTACGAATTCGGATTCGCCGATCTATCGCCGCAAACTACTGCCGCGATAATATAATCAGAGAAAGCGAATCCGACGCGAATTCGAGGCGAATCCGTTGTGTTTATTGGGATGTAGAAGGGACACATTTATGTTGGTATTGGCTAAGGTAGAACATTTGTGTAAAATAAAAACAGTGCGAAGATTTTAGTGATCCGATCATGTTTCAATGCACCACATAAAATATTTACAAGGAAATGTATTACTTAAGGTCCCCACAAACAGGAGCGATACGATACAGCCCACACAGCAAAATCGTGTAGAACGCGATACGATTTGCATATGTGGGCTGTATCGTATCGCTTCTGTTTGTGGGGACCTTTAAGCGAACAAAAGATTTATATGTAGGTGCAAATGTCAAGAGCTCTTATGAGGCAGGCGATCGCTTATGGGGAAAAATGAGATTGGAACAAAAAGTAAAGCAGACAAATAAATTTTATGCAACAAAGATAATGTTAAGAAATACAGAAACTTTAATTTCAAAAAAATTTTAATTTTTAATTTCATTTTACCTAATCTGATAAGGATTTTATGACATTGAAAATAAATAATGTTAGTGAAATCTACAAGTGTTTGCATTTTAGGTGCCTGGCAATTGTACATAATTATTATGAGCATAGGTACATACATGTATGTATTATATACATACATACATATGTACATACTTATGTATGTCTTTCATTATCACTAGATGGCAATTGCATACTTCTTATATTTCCTTTTTTTATAATTACTACCAAGCGCTAAAAAAAACAAATAAATACAGATGTGTGAGTTCTAATGAATCATCGCAGGAAATCGAATATTTAATTTAAATATATGTATTTAGTCAAAGATTGAGAAATACTCTTCTACTGCTACTATAACGGTAGTTGACCAAGAATTTCTATTACTGGCATCGTTAAAAATCCCGCTATAACGGGATCGAAAACTAAAGTTGATATTATCAATTCATTGGCTTCGATATGCATGATTTTCACTAAGATGATATAAGAGCCATCTAAAATGTTTCTTTATGGTTGATTGAGCTGGAATGCGGATAACAAGATTATGTAATGCTAGTCACGCTTAGTGAAAAGCGCATTTTAATTTAGTTTGAGTTTACGTTTAGATTATTAAATTAATTATGAAAAATATTGAAACAATACTGTATATGTATGTATTAAATTTGCGAAAAAAAAAAAATTAAAAAAAAAAATGTAAAATGCATATGAATGTATGTATGCATGTATGTACATATGTAATACACATAACATTGGCGTCAGTCAGTCTACATTTAAGTATTTGTAGTTGGGATGAATCAATTTATATTTTCTCACCCATATACCCGCTAATAAAACTATTGTCATACACCTGCTAATTAAATACATATCGCTGCTATAGAAGAAAAAAGACGCAGTGTTTTGTTGAGGAAGAAAGACGCAACTTTTTTTTTCAAAGAAAGACGTATTAAAAATATTTTTGGAAAGAAAGACTATTTTTTTTGATAACGAAGAAAGACGCTTTATTTTTTTTTTTACTATAAATAAAGACGCATTTAAATATTTTTTAGGAAAGAAAGACGTATTCGAGTTTTTTTTTTCTTCGTCAATATTAATGCTAATGCGTCTCTGTTCGTCGAAATATTTTTTAATGCGTCTATCTTCGTCGACATGTTTTGTAAAGCGTCTTTTTTCCTCGACATATTTTTAATGCGCCTTTTTCGTCGACAAATTACTGGCATGTACTTTCTTCGACGATATGTACTAATATATGTATGTACATATGAATGTAGTATTTTCCTACTTAAGTTGTGTTTTCCCCAAATAACAAATGCGGTAATAAAAAATTGATTTTTTTTCTATTTTTTTAAATTCTTTGGTAGAGAACAGAAACCGTCAATGCAAACCGACTTACTTTTATTATTTTTTTATTATTTTTAATTTATTATTTTTAATTAATGTATACACTTTTGTTAAGTAAGCTTATTTTCATTTTAGTGACAAAGGAAAATTTCGCAGAAAAATACTTGTACGAAGGTCATGCCAATATTTCTGAGTTTAAATTTTAGGAACATTTTTTTAAACATTTATTAAATAAAATAAATACTTATACATTTACACACATCTAAATAATATTTAGTAAATATTTATGTATATAAATATATATAAATATACCCAGCTAGCAAGGTACCGTACATTTTACGAACATTGCGATTTACGAGCTATTCTCGAATCAGAAAACAATAACAAAAGAAGCTTTTTTCTATCATGTCAAAAAAAAAAAGAAAACGAAAAATTTCAAACTCAATATTTTAAAAGTAAGTTTGTATGTTTGTAAAATTTCTACATTTACGATAAAAAAACGGACGTAAAAAGATTCATATACGAGTGCTTTTTCGATACATTTACGACACTCGTAGGCACTGAACATTTTAAAGCGAAACAGTATTCGTAGGCGAATCGTAAACGGATTTCGTAAACGATATTTCCGCTTATTCCAAAGTATAAAAATTGATATTTCATTAGTTTTCTTCGAGAAAACATCAGTTTACGAGCTCGTTTACGATGATTTTGCTGGCTGGGTATTTAAGTATGAACAATTATGGCTCTGTTCAGAAACTCAGTTTGAAGCGCAACCCGCTTGTGTAGTGCAAGCAGAACGTTCATAAACGTAAATTTTGCATGAAGCGTCGCTCATCACAATCATCAAAAAAATAATTACTGCCGCTGTTGCGTTTCATGCAGCGTTTCTGAACATAGCCTATGTATGTATAATGTATTACCCAATAAACACAACGGATTCGCCTCGAATTTGAGACGAGTTCGCTTCTCTGATTATATTATCGCGGCGATAATTCGCTACGATAGATTGGCGAATCCGAATTCCCAGGTGAGTCACCTCTCATTAGCGATTCGCGCATTTTTATGTTCTCGGATCGTTGGCAATTCGAGATTTGGGCTCATTGGCGAATAAATTCTAGAAAATGTTCTTCTGCGAATCCGCCTCGAATTACCCACGATATCATCCGAACTTTTAAATTTTTCGAGTGGAGTTTTAAAGAGTAAATTAATTTATTTATTTAATTTTTAATTTTTTAATTAAAGCCCAACAGGGAATTTCTTCGTGTAAAGCAAGATCCAACAAAATTAATAAATGCTATTGCGATAATTGATTTTTCTCGAGTCCATCTCGAACTCGATACGAATCCGAAAAATAACATTCACCTCCGTGAATTCATCTCGAGTTTGCCACGATATCATCCTCGCTTTTGTGTTTATTGGGTACATGTGTACATAAGCATGTAGGTACTATATACAGAGAAACCTCTCCTAACGGACACCTCTCATAGGCGGACACCTCTCTTGAGTGGACATTTTTTCATGCACCAAGGTTTAGGTTCAATTTTTAGAACAAATTGCCCTCTCTTAGGCGGACACTCTCTTGGCCGGACGCGGACAGTTATTTACTATTGAATTGAACTAAAAACTTCTATTAAGCGGACACGAACCTCTCGTCAACGGACACTTTGATTTTTTTTTCATAACGAATCACATAAAAACCTCTGTTAGGCGGACACGAACTCCTCTTATGCGGACAAAATATAAGTATGTATAGCAATATAAAAAAAGTTCGCTGAATGTTCGTTAGGTAGAAAGCGCTACGATGAAAGGGGAATCACCAACTAAAATAAATGTCCGCATGACTTTATTGGAAGATATAACAACATTCATGGATTTCCAGTTAGATGTTCTAACTGACGAAAACGTCGAAACCATTGAAGATGATAGTACCAATACTAACTACCGCTGAAAGTAGGTAATGCAATCTCCTCGAACGAAATGGCTTTGACTACAGTTTCAAATTTGAAAAGATTTTGCACGGAAGACCTTATTGCATTTGAATTGTTGCAGAAATTTGAAAGCCATCTGCAAAACAATTTTATTTTAAATAAGCAAAAAACCCCTCGTCAATCGACAATTTCGCAATTTTTTAAATAATTTCAAAGATATCCCAACATTTCTAGTTCTCAGCAACTTACTAATTGATATGTAATATGTATGTTAATACTTTATGTATATGTATACATATGTACATACATAAATACATATTTATATGTTTTTATGTATTTAAGTGGAATTTTGAAGACATAAGAATCCTTATTTTTTCAGTGATATATGAATAAATAAATCCTTTAAAATTAAAAAATATTTCTAAAATAGCAACCCACTCCCTTAGGCGGACACCTCTCTTGGGCGGACAAAATTTGCCCGACGGTGAGTGTCCGCCCAAGCGAGGTTTCACTGTAAATATACCTACTTAATGATCTAATTGGCAAGACATTGAAAGATGTGTGTCAGTTTCAAATAATGGGAATATAGCACCACGTTTTTCCCCCGGCTCTCAAATACTTTCTTGGCAATGAAAAATTAGAGAAAGCGTTCATGAACGGATTGAAGGTAAACGTTTTTCACAAAAAAGACAAGCCAATATGTAAAGGGAGAGGTCAGTAAAATTAACACAATATGTAAGTACAGAGTGGGCAGATTACAAATATGTAATACAGAAAAAATGGAGAAAAGCCAAATGATAAGCGAAAGCAAGTATTACATACATACATATGTATGTACATACCCTGCAAAAAAATGTGCGATTAATACCGGAAGATATTTGTCCCGGATTGATCTCTTTCGAGAACAATCGGTCCACAATTAGTCCCCGATTGATCCCGAACGGGTATAAATGTAGACTAATTGTAGACCAATTGTTCCCTAACGGGTATAAATGTAGATTAATCGCTTTCATCCCGAACGGGTATAAATGTAGATTAATCGCTCTCATTCCGAACGGGTACAAATCTAGATTCCTTAAATGTAGAAATTTTACAAAAATATGCAATGTATTTAAAAAATTGTAGAACAACCGGTAAAACGAATTGAACACCCATGTTGCCTAAAATATTCTATGAAAAAATCCTTTACATTACGCTCATATAATGCATACTCAAAACTTAAATTTTTTTTATTTATTTAAGCCCCAGGGCCGTAGCTAGACTTAAATTTAAAGTAGGGCAGCGTTGGTTTAAGGTAGGGCGGAAGTCAGTCGTGGCACTACCACCATTGAGCGCTAGGTCAGATTTGGCAATTGACATGCATGTGAATAGAAATATAATTAATGGAAGATAGCGACCAACCGCCATACGCAAATAAGCGAGAGACAAAATTGAAGCCGAAAATATTATAAACAAGTAAGGAAGCCTAAGTTCGAGTGGAATCGAACATTAGATACTCAGCTGTATGCTTTCATTGTTTGTTTGCGTTTGTTCGATATAGGGTGTATTTTATATGACACAAGTGCTGCATAAACAGGGCGCAGCCACGCCCATTTTCAAAATTTGTATCAATCATCCAAATAAGCATATAAATATTATTGTTAGTGCAAAATTGCATCCCTCTATGACTTTTAGTTACAAAAACTTCACGTTACAAATTCCAAAAGGGTGTTCCAGAAATATCTTTGTTAAAAAGTAGGCGTGGTCATAAACCGATTTCAATACATTTTTGCGTGTCTATTAACACATGTTATAAAAGTGTATAAACCAAGTTTCGTCATAATATCTCAGTTATTTGTCGAGTAATAGGCACGTAGATTCCTTTGTATAAAAAGAGGCGGTGCCACGCCCATTTTCCAAACTTTTTTATATTTTGTTTCCGGTCTATTGTAGAACTCATGTCACAAAATTTCAGTGATAGATCTTTATATTTGACAGAGAGATCGCTTAAAATGTTTTTATTAGGTCACTTTATAAAACCCATATATAAAAGTGGGCGTGGTCGTCAACCGATTTTGGAAATCTTTCGTCTACACATTTGGCTAAGTAAATATATCACGCGTACCAAATTTCATCGATATATCTTTAACGGTTTATGAGTTATGGCTTATAAAACTTTCAATATTTGCCCCTTAATAAGTGGGCGTGGCACCGCCCATTTTCCAAAATTTTTATATTTTTTGTTTTATGTCCCTAGTTGGTCTCCTGCCACAAAATTTCAGTGATAGATCTTTATATTTGACAGAGATATCGCTTAAAATGTTTTTATTAGGCCCCTTTATAGTTCCCATATATAAAAGTGGGCGTGGCCGTCAACCGATTTTGATAATTTTTCGCCAAAACATTTGTCTAAGTAAGCAAATTACGCAAAACAAATTTCATCGATATATCTTCAACGGTTTCTGAGTTATGACATATAAAACTTTCAATGTTTGCCCCTTAATAAGTGGGCGTGGCACCGCCCATTTTCCAAAATTTTTGTACTTTTTGTTTTATGTCCGTAGTTGGACTCCTGCCACAAAAATTCAGTGATAGATCTTTATATTTGACAGAGATATCGCTTAAAATGTTTTTATTAGGCCCCTTTATAGTTCCCATATATCAAAGTGGGCGTGGCCGTCAACCGATTTTGATAATTTTTCGCCAAAACATTTGTCTAGGTAAGCAAATTACGCATACCAAATTTCATCGATATATCTTCAACGGTTTCTGAGTTATGACATATAAAACTTTCAATGTTTGACCCTTAATAAGTGGGCGTGGCACCGCCCATTTTCCAAAACTTAATCAAATTTCTTCATAACGGCCTGAGCTCAATACGTGGGTAAAATTTTATCACTCTAGCTATATTAGTGGCTGAGATACCAAATTTCCGATTTTTTCTATATAGGAAAAGTGGGCGTGGTCATGGTCCGATTTCGCCCATTTTCAATACCAACCGTCCCAGTCTCGATACCAACTTGCATTTCAAATTTCATCAAAATATCTCAATTTTTACGCGAGTTATCGTGCGTACGGACGGACGGACGGACGGACGGACGGACGGACGGACGGACGGACGGACGGACGGACGGACATGGCTCAATCGATTTCTCTTTTCACCCTGATCATTTTGATATATATAAGTCCATATCTATCTCGATTATTTCATTATGTTACAATCCACCGTTATGAAATCAAAATTATAATACTCTGTGTACTAGTACAGCTGAGTATAAAAATGTAATCCAACAAAAAATTTAATTTTTTAAATTTTTAATTTTAATTTAATTTCCTTCGATTATTCCATACCGAAGAGAGCTATGATCTTTAAATTTGGTATGTGGGCCGCCTGTAGGTATGCACGCAAGTCAAGGTGAGAAAAAAACTCTCGAAAATGATTAAACGATAACCATAGAAAATTTAGACACCTCATTTTTCCAACGAGTAAAATGTTTTAGATTAGCACACAGAAATCATTTCCGCGATTTTGGTGTTGTTGGCTCACAGTGAGATTAGTTTTTGTCAGAAAACTGCCGGAATGAACCATTCCTTTAACCAAACTACAAAAATTTGATGGTCTTATTTAATTATATCTGTGATGCAGGGTGGATTCTCCATATCATACATTGCAACCGCAATAATTTTTTATCTCAAACAAACAAAAATTTAATTACAATAACACTGTAGGGATGTCAAAATATCACAGCGAAACGCCGAGACATCCGCACTTAATTTTTGGCTGTAGAATACGATGGCGTTTTCAGAAAGTCAAAGTTAGCTCTCGTTTTCGAGAAATTTAGGAAAGAAGTTTCAGAGCTCCGAAGGTAATTTTTTTCCCGTTTATAAACTTTACTTAGGTTTTGAACCCTTTTCTCGCGTAAGGATTTTGACGGTTGTTCTTACTTAATTAATTCAATGCCATCATTAGTTTTTCCAAGCTGGCTCCGGTTTATGAGATAACGGTATTTAAAAAGTACCATTAATATGGACTAATAACTCAGTCAGTTTATGAGCTAAATTGCCCAAACTTTGCACGTGACAAAACTATTGTTTGAAAACAATTGAAGCATACTTTTAGGTATTACTTCGAGAAAAATTTTAGGAAAAATTAACAAAAAAATTATTCAAATGCGTATAAAATCCTCAAACATGCATATATTTTCTTCATTTAAAAACTGTGTAATAGTTCTTTTAATTTTCTGTAAGACGATATACAGATCATCTAATTCATTTAATACGATATGATGAATTTCGTAGCAAAGACTGAAAAAAACGAACATTTTGAACCCGACCCCCTTAAAAATTTCTCAAATTTGAAAATTTTTTTAGTGTAATATAGAATTTTTACAGTGTATATTTTCAAAAGATGATTTTAATACCTTTCTAACGGTATACAAATTTTTGAAATCGGTTGATTAATTTACGCGTGATATCCAAATATAAGAAAGCCAAGAGATGCATTTACTTAAATAAATTTAAAAAAAATAAAGAAAAAGGCCATTTTAGTTTTCAGATATGTTATATATATTAAATAGACCTTTCTAAAAAAAGTTCTTATTTTTCAAAATCGCTTGATCTTTGAAGTGGTTTTTCATTCATTCATTTTTTTATTTTGAAAAACATTTTTTTTCAGTGTACTAAAATAAAAAAAAAAATTTTACAGTGTATTTTTTGAAAGCTAATTTCAATACCTTTCTAATGGGATGAAGATCTTTGAAATCGGTAAAGCCATTCCTAGTAATCACACTTTAAAAGTACCTATTATCGTCATTTTTCGAGTATTTTCGAATATTTCGATACCTTGCCACGCCCACAATTTTTCGAAAATGTAATTTCTAAAAATGAGATTGTGTTTGTGTAGGTAAGATGTACCTCAATGCAAAATTTCATCAAATTCTGAGGGGGTCGGGTTCAACGCATATTGGGTTTGATATGAAATTCATCATATATGTATGAGTTATTGGGCTTGAAAAAAATGCCTAAGTGAAATTGGGACTTTGGTTGCACAAAAGTGCAATAACTGATGCAGATACGTGGAAATCGTATATGAGAAAATTTTTCAGCTATTCATTTTGAATAAAAGTCTTTATGTTGCTTTTTCACGCAGAATGACTATTTTCGGAGTTATAAAAAAATAAAAGTGCAAAACCATATATCTGAACAATCAGTTGTATGGTCGCTATATGTTATAGAGACCCGGTCTTGACAATTTTCAGGGAATAGATTAAGGTCAATACAAGTACAAATTCTACAAAGTTGCATGTCCTTAGCTGTTTAAATAGCGAAGCTATGCCCCAAAATGTCCACATCTGAACAATCGGTTGTATGACAGCTATATGTTATAGTGACCCGATTTCAATTATTTTCAGAAAAAATTAAGGTAATGCTAAAATATGGTCATGTGCAAAGTTTGGGCAATTTAACTCGTAAAATGACTGAGTTATTAACAAAAAAGTCCAAATTGATGGTAATTTTTAAATATCGTTATCTCATAAACCTAAGGCAGTTTGGAAAAACTAATGATGGCATTGAATTTAGAATGCCCCAATTAAGTAAGAACAACCGTCAAAATCCTTACGCGGGAAAAGGGTTCAAAACCTAAGTAAAGTTTATAGACGGAAAAAAGTTACCTTCAGAGCTCTGAAAGTTCTTTCCTATATTTCTCGAAAACAAGAGCTAACTTTGACTTTCTGAAAACGCCATCGTATTCTAAAGCCAAAAATTAAGTTTACGTGTTTCGGCGTTTCTCTGTGATATTTCAAAAGTTAAAAATTTACCTACAGTGTAATTGATCTCACTTGCAGTGGCGTAGCTAGAGAATTTTTCGGGGGGGGTCACAGCCAATGTAAAAAATTTACCAAAATTAAAATTACCAAAAAAAAATTTTTTTACAAATGATAAAAATCGCTAGCTTAGAATGCAAATTGTGTAAGTCCTTTTTTAAAACTTTGTAGGAGAGACAAAAAACAAAAAAGAAAAAAAAAAATCGAAATGAAAAAAAATTTCTGTTCATATAAATATTTTAGACTTACACAATTTTTTTCGCTTTTTGGACTTACACAATTTGCGTATCACTGAATAACAACGAGTAGAAATATGACAAGTATCTCAGACTTGTTTAGCGCGGTGCGTATTTGATTTTTCTAGCGTTCTACATAAAAATACACTTTTTCATAAAAGTGGACTTACACAGTTTGCACTCTAGGCTAGCGAAATGTAATTTTTTCAGACAATAATTTAACATTTTAGTATACAAATATCGCTTATAATACATATATCAAACTCTTAAGGCCCTTGGCCACTTAAAATCTGGAATGTTAAGAAGAGTACACATATGTGTGAGTGTCGGGTGATTGACGCAAATATCTAAAAGATTTGATTCTCATCAACGCGAGCCCGAACAAGAACGTGTAGCACGACGACTGCCGATTGCACTAACACACACAAAAAAACACACATACACACTGCTTGACATGCCAGATTGTGAGTTGCCAAGGGCCTTTAAAATTGAATTTTGTAAAATTGTTACAATTACAGAAAAAAAACATACCCACATATTGGAAATAGAATGGGGAACAATAATACATCGCTTTTTCCCGACCCCATACTCTGCGCTTGCCCCAGATGGTCGCAACTTAGCATATCTGAAGTTAATTTTTTTGTTTTTTTCTTACATATTTTTATGTGCTAGTTTCAACTTGAATATTTATTATTTAAAGCATTTCATTTAAGTAATCGTGATGAATCCTAAAGGTTCAAGTAATTATTAACACTTTTCAATAATATCCTTGGTTTCCAATAATTCTAAGTTTATAGTTTTAAGCTTTTAAAGTTGGGATATTTAAAAAAAAATTATCACTCTTTTTCATGTTAAAAATTGGTTTTGTTATGTTGCTCTGTCAGACTCAGTCAAATTAACCCTCGGACATGATATCTAGTACAATTAGTAGTTAGCCGACAAAAAATTACGTCGCACATAGCCGCACTTCACTACTAGATACAGGGTTTTTCATATGTACCTACAATAATTTTCTTTTTGTGCTTTATATTTAATTTTAATGTTTATATTTCTAACGCATATCTTGGTTAATGTAGGTGATGCTCGAAAGTAACCCAGATATTTAGCAGCGATTATTGTTAACTTTTTAGGCAGTATTTTTAGTATTTCCAATTTTTCAAAGTTAAGGAAGTACTTATCATAAAAAGGGGCTAAGAATTATAAAGCTACATTTTTTAGAAGATTTTTGAGTATGCAATTTTGCAGCTCATTCAATTGTAATATAATAATATGCAACATTCAACTTTTTGAAAAATTTCATTGGCTTTTCGGAAATTTTAATTGGAACGGTATCACGTACATATAACGCAAACACCCTACAGAAAAAAATTACTAAAATCAACGAAAATTTTTACAGCATTGAGAATAGCACTTTTTACACTAAAATTGGTTGGCTACATAACAGTACACTTAGAAATCTCCTCAAAATCTTCTATAAATTCTGGCCGCGCTTTGAAATTTTTAATCCACTTTTAGAAATTTCTACGATTTTTCGGATTTTTCCATAAGCTTAGAAATCCTGCTTAAGGCGATTTTTATTGAAAAATTGTTTACATTTTTAAACGAAAATAAGAGAGTCAAATTTTCGACAGAACTGTTTGAAATAAATTTAAAAACTCTGGCGTATGATTTTTTTTTTGAGTCACTGTATATATTTTTCAATAAAATCGACTTTTAACTAGAGCCCTAGATACCCGGGTATCGAGCAATTCGATCTGATCGTTTTTGTTTGAAGCCCGTTTGTTGTTCAAATGCCCGTACAAACATTCGAGCTTACAAACAAAAAAAATGTGTATCGGAAAAACAAAAATAAAAAAAACTACATATAAAGAAAAATAATAATAAACAAAAGAAAAAAACAAACTTCAAAATACCCGAATTGTTCAAATGCCCGTACAAACATACGGGTAATAAACAAACAAACAACTCTTCGAGCATTTGAACAACAACTGTTCGGGCTACTCGAAAATGTTCAAAAAAAATCGAGAGCTCTACTTTTAACACAAATTATTAAAATTTTGCATTAAGCAAGCAATGCTGCTACCTATGTGCTGCGGTTATAAATAATAATTTTCTTATATAATTTAGTTTTTTAATATTCCATTTTGACAGACATTAAGTAAAATCTCAAGTTCAGATACTCTTATACATTGCATATTTATTCCCATTGTAGTTTATACTAATATTATTTGATTAAGATGATAAGTAATTGAAAGAAAACTTGAAATTTAAATAATTGGCGTTACTTTTCTGTTATTAGCATGTTAATAAAAGCAATACCGTATAATAATTGTAGCGTTTGTTGAGCCGTAGGGAAGTGCAGGAACCGTAGGAATTTTACCACAAAAGAGCGAATATAAGTACAAAGAATGTAAATTGTGGTAAAATTCCTGCGGTTCTTGCACTTTCCTACGGCTCAACAAACGCTAGAATTATAAGTAATACTTCGTGAAAAAGCGCTAAATTTCGAATTACCAATTTCGAAAAATTACTATTCTCATTGATTTTTTCCTGAAAAAGAAATGTATGCTAATAAAGTCAAAGATGGTTTTATGGTCAAAACGAATCTTTCGGGGGGGGTTTTGTCCCCAAAACCCCCCCGTTACTACGCCACTGCTCACTTGTTGGCCTTTTTAAGGTAGGGCATTCTAATTTTAAGGTAGGGCATTGCCCCACAATGCCCCCCCCTAGCTACGGGCCTGTTAAGCCCATATGACACTACATTTTTGATGTGTAAACATCTTTGCTGTAGCTACGAGTAATTTCGAAAAACAGGTAAAGTTTACGCGTAAACTTGTAATTGCGTAAACGAGCAAACATGTAAATGCGTAAACGGGTAAACATGTAAATGCGTAAACCGTAAATGACCTTGGCATTGTCAGTGGTAGGTAGGTAGCTAGGCATGTACTTACAAATGCTTGCATGCATAGTCGTGCAAATGCAAATATCAGCAACAACAGCAGCGAAGCGAAGCGAAGTTGTTGTTGTTGTTGTTTTCTGCAACAATGCGACAAATAGGCAAAATAAAAAGGGCCAACCTGTTTGAACATGTATGGATATGCATACCTACATCTACCTATCTAATTTTCTGAGCAATATTGGTATCAAATGAAAGGTTTTGAGCAGGACTTCGATATGAAGCTCTTTTCATTGGGACTCCTAGGCTGGTTCTCCAGATATGGGTCAAAACGATGACCCTGATGATCCTGGAATGTTTCTGAGCAAAATTGGTATCAAATGAAAGGTTTTGAGCAGATCTTCTACACGGAGCTCTTCTCTTTATGATTCCTATGTCGGGTCCCGAGATATGGGGAAATACGAGGACCTGGATGATCCTTGAATGTTTCTGAGCAATATTGGTATCAAATGAAAGGTGTTGAGCAGGGATACTACATGGATGTCTATTCTTTATGATGTCTAGGTCGGGTCCCGAGATATGGGCCAGAATGAGGACCGGATGATCCTTGAATGTTTCTGAGCAATATTGGTATCAAATAGAAGGTGTTGAGCAGGGCTTTCACATAGAGCTCTATTCATTTTATGAGTCCTAGGTCGGGTCCCCATATATGGGTCAAAATGTGACCCCGGATTAACCCGGAATGTTTCTGAGCAATATTGGTATCAAATGAAAAGTGTTGAGCAGGACTTCTATATGGAGCTCTACTCTTTATGATTCCTAGGCCGGGTCTCCAGATATGGGTCAAACGTGGACTCTGATGATCTTGTATGTTTCTGAGTAATACAAAACAAAAGAAAATAAAACATCAAAATTTAAAAACCAAAAACCAAAAACCAAAACAAACAAAAACAACAAAATAGTAGCAGTCACAATGACAACAAAAATTACAAAAACGATAGTCGCATTTTAATAGAAAACCAGGAAAAAAAGTAATAAGGAAAAGGGAATAAATATCAGATTTCGAAACTGTTTACACATCAATGTTCATGAATACTCGTTATTCACGCTTTAATTTTTTTTTTTCTGGTATTCTACCAGGTTTTTTGTGTGAAGGAGATGGTCAAATACAGTTTTGCGTTGGTGCAAGCGAGCAAGCTATATTGAAAAAAAACCAAACAAAATACCATCTAGGCGATTAAAAGCCAACGAGCCAGCTTGTATATCGGTAGGTTTTTTGGCATTCGGTCATTTTTTCTGACAATTGTTTCAATTTGACAACTAGAAAATAAATTATATTTAAAATAAAAAATATATGGAAATACAAATTTTAAATTTGCCTCTTGTAAGCTTCTGCTATGGCCGTAAGGGTAAAGAAGAAGTCCGGAAGAAAAATTATATTGCGTACTGGCTTCCCTTTATAGCATGGAATACACAGCTATCCTGCCCTTTGAGTTTCATAACTTTTTTATTTCAGTAATTTAAATTAAAATTTCTGAAAAAATTAATTTTTGAAATAAATATTATTTTCATTTAGTTTGAAGTTTAATGTCAATCAAATTGTTTTTGAGGGAGTATTTGTCTCTTTTCAACCTACAGAAGAATTGTTTTTGTATTTTGACTTTCGGTGGGTTTTCCAAACCAAAAAAACCAAGAAAAAAATATAGTGTCATATAGGCATTATTGAGATTTTTTTTTACAAAAGTAAAACATTAGGTCCGTTCGGCGGCTGCAAATTGCAGCAATTTGCAAACAAAGAAAAATATGTCTTGCTCTCCGAAAGAAAGAAACTTATGCAAATTTACTGGCATTTCAACGAACAGAAGTTTGTCAAAATTTGCAGCAAATCAGCTGTTTGTCTTTATTCACAAGTGCATAACAAAATTAAAATTTTACGAAATGAAATCGAAGGGAAAGCGGGTCGGCTTTCCATTATTCCAGCACGCCACGAGAAAAATGACTTATACATGGGTGTAGAGGAGCTATCACAGATCTCAAAACTGAAAACCAAACTTGCCGGAGGCTTATAGTTCCCGAGATATTCCTTCTTAAAGTTGTGAAAATACTACGCAGGACATCACCGTGGCGGTAGCCACGGTTGGGGCACACGTCCGGACGGATGGCGTAGTCCAGGGTTATTTTTTATAAGCGCGGCCGAAGGCCGCCAACGCAGAAAAGTATTCTTTTGCGAAATTTTCGCTAAACTGCATGTGTGGTGAAATTTGTATGGGAACTTTAACAGCAAATATCTCGGGAACTATAGGCCTCCGGTAGGTGGGGTCTTCAGTTTTGTAATCTGGGGGCCCCCTCTACCCTCCTAAAAAAACATTTTTTTCTAGCCGTGGGGGGCTCGTCTAAAATTTTACCTATCTCCGGCAAGGTTGGTTTTCAGATTTGGGATCTGTGATAGCTCCTCTACACCCATGTATAAGTCATTTTTCTCGTGGCGTGCTGGAACAATGGAAAAATTTCCCGGGAAAGATAAATGTGCAGTGTCCTATGTTCTACACAAAAGCACTGTGGATTGGTCCAGGAATAAATCCAGAAAAGGAATTCTGCCGGCTGAGGGTTATCTTTTTAACGTGCGGCCCAAGGCCGTCAACGCAAAAAGGTATTTCCTCGGTAATAGTGCGCAGTTTTGGTGTTTTGTTTGGCGGATTTTACAACTTTACCAACAAATATCTCATAAACTATAAGTTTCCGGCAGGTTTTTATTTCTGTTATAACATCTGTGAAAAAGTTATTTTTTCGAGGCGTGCGACATTAATGGACAATGTTCCCATTTGAGTAGTATACAACTTCCTATTTGCGATTCAACAACGCAGAATCCCGAGAGTGCAGACGATGATCCCACTGCGCGGTCATTAACACGTTTCCTTTTAGCTGGTACCTTATTAAACAAATTAAATCATTTAAATAAACTTTATAAATTAAAATAATATAATTTTCTCACTTCATTTTCTATTGAATCACATATATTCCCGATTTTCATAGTTTTTTGACTTGAAATCACTTTCGAATTTTTTTTAAATTGTAACCATAGGTCTGTTTGGTGAGATTTTGGGTAGAATGCTATTTTATGTCAAACTGAAGATGAAGGCAAAAGTTCAACAAACGCATTTGTGCGAAATGCTATTTAGTGTCAAAAATGACGCTTAGGAACAGTGTTGCCACAGCCTCAAAAATTATTGTATCACAAATTGATGCCTTCATGGTTTTTTTTCGTGGTCACGTTTTCCTTTACCGATCGTAAAAACCGTTTATAAAAGGGGCGTTGCACCGTCCTCCGATCCCATATCTGAAGACGGAACAGTCCGGAGGCCGATAGTTTTCGAAATATAAATATTTGTTTTTTTCAAAATACCTTTATTTTGGTGATAACGGGTTGAAAGGACCACATAATCTTTCTGGGGCAAAGTCTACGTACCCATCCACAGTAATCCTGCGTGGAATACCTTCATCGCCTTCATGAGGGAGTACTTAAATTTATATAAAAAAAAAAAACACCTAAGCACAATTACATATGAATGATACGTAGATATTTTTTATTTTGGCCTAGAACAAATTTTATTTTTATCAAACTTTTGGTTGGACCACTCCGCATAGCAGGCATTTTGACTTAAAGGAGGACAGAGCGACAAATATTTAAGAACTGATTCAATGACTCCAAATCAATTCCAGAATCATCTCTGGCAACTAGATCACCCAGCTCGTTTGACCCATTGCATTTTATAGACCTTTTATATTACTCGGTACAGTACCAAAGTATTCATATTTATTTGCATTTGAAATTTAAGTATTATCTTTATATTTTTATATTATAAAAAAAAAACGATATCGTTAAAACCACGAAAGTAGCTTACTTTATTAATTTTAATTTTTTTCTCAAAAATTTTTCTGTGTTAGAACACCAAAAGCAGCATATTTTATTAATTTTAATTTTTTTTTTTCAAACATTTTTCGGTGATACCAAAAAAACCATAAATGTATCAATTTTTGATACCAAATTTTTTGAGGCTGTGGCAACACTGTTTACAATTTCTTCCTCTTCTTCAGAGATTTTGACACATTTTAGGAAAGTACCCACACAAATTCTGTGTGCGGATTCCTACAAATAGCTAGTCTTCTTTCTTGCTCACATCCTCTGATCCTCTCGCTCTTTTGTGGTAAAATACCTGCAAATCATACGCTTTCCTACACTCAACAAACGCTATTCATATGATCGCAAATCATATGTTTTTTCAGTCTACTGAACTTTGCAACGACAAATTTCGTCAGTAAAACTTTGCAGCTTTCTTCTTCTTTGAACTGTCAAAATTGCGCTCTCTTCTGCAAATTTTGACTGAGTTTATGCCTCAAAAAACGCGAATTTGCAGTTTTTTCTGCAATTTGCAGCAATTTGCTGCCGCCGAACGGTCCTATTATATACTAGCCGCTTTCGATTCACAATTTCTCTGCTGGCTATAAATTTCCTTCTGTCAAATTTATATGTGAATGATAGCGAGCAGAGGGAAATTTTTATCGACCAGTTAGCGAGTATGGCTACTACTCATTATGGGTTCAAACATTTTTGTTCGATCCGACCTCGCTTGTGTGATGGCGAATCGAAAACGACAACTCTTTATTTAAATATGCATGAACATTTACAATTTTTTGACGATTGATATTAAAAATTGCCTTGGCTAACAACTTGGAAAAATCTACATTTGTACCCGTTAGGGATGAAAGCGATTGATCTACATTTGTACCCGTTCGGTATGTTAGTGATTAATCTACATTGGTACCCGTTCGGGTATACAAATTGAACAATTAGTCTCTTCATAGGACATGCTCGAACAAATGCGATCAATTCGCCCCATATAAAGGGATGTAAAATTGTATTAGTCGCATGCTCCCTTGCGATTGATCCCGGACAAGTCCCGGTTTAATCGCATTTTTTGCAGGGTATGTATGTATGCACATACTATATATGGATGTGCTAATAACAAATATAAATAAATGAACTTTGAACATTCATGTTGTAGAAAATGAGTAGACTTTTTGGCTTACCTAACAAAAGTGACGTCGCCACAGACGTATATGCATATTTATATAAATACATATGTAAATTTTATTTCATGGCTAATACAAATATGTATAGGTATCTACACGATGAAAATTATATAGAAGAGATAAAGGCGGATTCATCGTTCGACTTCAGAACTTTTTTGCCATGTAGTTGTTGTTGTGTTTTCGGAGTGTGAGAGGAATTCCGAAAAGTTCTGAACTATTTTTATTAGTTAACTCAAATTCAACTTTAGTTCTGAACTCGAACGATGAATCCGCCTTAAGGATGCTTATAAAGGGAAATTCCTTAACAAGTCACGTAACAATTGCCAAAAATGTGCTAATGACAGTTTCATAGCCGGCAAATATGTACCTTAATAAGAATAGACAAAATAGTATACAGAAAAGTACATATGTAGGTAATTAAGCGTAAACCGGCAGCAGCAATTATAAGAGAAGGATTTTCGAATGGCGAAGAATACTGACGATTCACAGAAAACATTTCTCTAATTACTTCTTTATTATGTATTATTTTATCGAAGATATGTAGGCAATTTCTTATTCGATTGAAAACAAAAATTTTCTCATACATAACGAATTCGATATCTCTTTGCAATGTGGCAGCATTGTCGGCCTGAAGAACAGCTGATAAGCTACCTGCGCTGCGCTGCCGGCGTTTGGTGAAAAGAAAAAATCATGTAGCGAAAACAAAATCAATAACAAACGAAAAGGAACATGGAAAGCAAGAAAATTGACAATGGAAATTTTCACAAGAAACAAAACATACTCAAGCAAACACAAAAAAAATCGGCTCAAAGATGTTCGTCTGTCGCGATTTTTTAAATATGTACGTACATACACACATGTGTATCTACATAATTTTATTTTGCTTATAGCATATAGATATACATATATATATATATATATATATACATACATATGTATTTGCATAGAGAAATGTATAATTTACTTACACTTTCTACCGCTGCCATCTGTCGCAGCTTTCATAGATGTTTGCGCGCTACGCAAGATTTTGGGTTGATGGCGTATCCACATATTCATTTTTGTTGTTGTTTTTTGTTATATACCAACGATTTTGTTTTGTTGCCAGCCTTTTTACTGATATTATAGATTGTTTTTCGTTTTTTTTTTGTTTTATTTGTTTGAATTGTAGCTTTTTTAAGCTTTTCTAAATGCTGTTAGATAAATATGTATCTAATTTAAAAATGGCATTTTATTGCTTTTAGTTCTTGAATTTCATTTAAAATATCCCCTAGAGATTTACAAACTAAAGGTCTTTTGAGTTTTTAATTTTAAATACTTTTTGGTTGCTTGTTTTTCCGACAGGGTAGGAATATGATGTTAATTTTACTGTTTTTAATTCAATTCGTGGGCCTTTTATTGCCACCATTCCCAAAGGAAATTCATAACAATTTCATCGAAACTGGTTATTCCTGTTCAAATGAGGTATGTACATATGCGCATCAATATTTTGCTTCTTCTGCTTTCCACCTATCAATAATTGTGTATTTCTTGTGTTAAATGTTTGAAAGGAAAAAAATATATACATATGTAGTAAATAGAAGCTAAACTCTAATTTTCCAATTGACAATCTAATTTAATAACTTTATTGCTCGCGCTAACCTCTGTATCTAATCAGCTTTGGAGTGTAGTAGGGGTGGGATGGTAACGTGGTTGTCTTTCGCCAGTGACCGCATTACACAACTTTTCATTTTGTGGCTACTTTCCTGAAAAGCTGCTCAACTCTGCCCACATATATATGCACTATATTGATGAAATTGGCGTAGTTATCAAATGGTAAAAAAAAATAGATTGAATTTGCGTGTGGGTGTAACAAGCAATCAAAAAATGAAAACGTTTTTTGTTAATAACTTTTTATTGAAATGAAAAAGTTAAGTTCCGCCTTCTGATTCGTGCTTCTGAGATCGAAACGTGTCCATTAATATCCCGCTTGTTAAAAATTGCCGAGGTTTAGCTGTTGCACCGTAAACTAGATAATTACCGTACATATAGTAATACCTATATGTAATATAAAAAGATGGGTCATTTAATGCTAAAAAATCAAATGAAATCATCCACATATAATAAATATGTATGTAATTCATTATATCCCTTTTTATTAGCCTATTTCTCTACAATTTCCTTTTGCACAATTGTAGGCTTGCGATTTCACTCACAATATTTTTTGCTTGTATGTATTAATTAACTTTTTGATGTTATAATCCAAACAGTGGAACTATTTATTTTCGCTTTTATGTTAAATTTTCGTTTCACATTGAACTTTTTCGATTTAAAAATGATGAGAAAATGACGAAATTAATCGCACAGAACGTACTCGACCAAAAAATTTCTTTCTTTTGACAATCGTATTCTATTTCCTCCGATTCGGGTTGTCAAAATTTGCGAAAGATGCCAGATTCATAAATTTATTTTGTCAGATTAGCTTTTACCAATGATCTACACGGGCGAGCAATTCATTCCGAGGGTCAAACCCACACACATCAGTTCGTTATTACCCAGCCAACATTTATTATCGTAATTTACTTCAAGAAGTTTAATTCAATCGCGGAAGATATCGCTTTCTCAACTTTTTCCGATCTTCGTTCGGGAAAAACTGTTCCCCGTCAACGTTACGTCTGTAATGAGTCATAAACGACACTTCTAGAAGTATCTTCCAAGTGTCGTTTGGAAAAGACGAAAACGTTTCGTACAAATAAACTAATACGACGCTTCGGGAAGTAACTTCTTAGTGCCATCTTGGAGACACAAAAGCGTCAATTAAAATTTGCTCCTACAGTTTTCTCACTATATTTAGAACCTAAATAAAAAACTCCAAATATATATGTATACATATCTTTTTTTGTACTTTTATTCATATTTAACACTTTAAGATTATTATTATTATTGTTTACAATATTATGTATTTAAAATAAATTAAAATACGTACTTTAGGGTAAAGATTTTAAGAGTATCCATCGGCCCACAAATCATTTGCCATTATGTAATCGATCTCTTTTCGGATTGTAGTAGCAATTTCCTATAAAATAAAGTAATAATTTAAATTATGAGTTTCACCATTCCAACCACTCCCACTCACCTTAATCTCATCCGTCGCGTAGTCTACCGGTCATGTTCAATACACAACCCTTTAAAAGATGTAGTAGGATCATGATTGACGCGCCACCTGGGCCCTCACTCTGTAGTTCTATTCGAACGCGAAATTCGATTCGAAAGCACATTCGTATTGTATAGAATATATGGAATAGAATTCGAAAGCGAACGAGTTTTCTTTCGAATCGAACTACAGAGTGAGGGCCCTGCATTTCTTCGCGCGGACCATAGCACGTACCGTTTTGAAAACAATTTTTATAAATACAAATTATTTTCACTTTAAATCAATTTTATTTCTTTGGCAAAATTTGCTTTATTTTTTTTTTTGACAGTTATGTATGTATCTATTCAAGACACAAAGTATCTTCTCCATACACACCAAGAAGTAACATACGCGATAGGAGGGAAATTTGTTTTTTGTAAAATAGAAAATAACTTTCGAATGACGCCTAGAAGTGTCTTAGACGTTACTTATTTTAGATAGACGATAAAACGCTCTTCCAAATGCTAGCAGGGTAGTTGTCTATTTTTGGGTTTCAATAGCAATACAGAGGATACTTTTCTTTCGAGTGCGTTCGTATAATGTCAAGATTACCTCCATGGAAGTACGGGAAGAATAAAAGTATTTCGCCATTGTGAATTTCAACACAAGCTGTTTTTAATTAATAGAACAGACCTAGTTTTGTAAAGGCCCTTGGCCACTTACAATCTGGAATGTCAAGCGGTGTGAGTGTCGGGCGATTGACGCAGAATATCTAAAATTATTGATTTTAATCAACGCGAGCCGACAACAAGTATATGTAGCACAACGACTGATGATTGCACTAACTACTAATACTACAATGGCGCTTTTATAACTCTGACGGGTTTTATGGTCGAGCTTCTCTCCCAATTCCAGGTGTACTCGTTTTTGTTTTTCCTACTAATTAGGTGGACCTACAGTTTAATATTATTATTATTTATTTATTGATGTCTAAAATAGTTCATATTTACACAGACATTTAAGCGTAATTTAATATAACAAATAACACTGATATTCCGAGCGTTACCGGAAAATTACTTTACTGGTAATTTATCTTGCTGAAATTTGTTACCATCTTTTCAATTGGCATTCTGGCACAGATGGTAACGCTGTCAAAGCATTTCCATACGAATGGAATGGAATCGGGCTGAAAATGGCAACAAAATGTTACCACGTATTGAGGAGGTAACTTAATTTTCTGCTGCCAGAATACGAAAAGAGTGTTTAAAGTACCAGATTCTTTATTTCACCAGTAAAGTAAATTATGTTACCACACCGGAATAAGGCCGTAAGTATAAATTTATGATCTGAATAAATACATAGTAAAAATATAACAGAAAACGAAAAATGAGATATATACATATACAAAAGTTTCACTTAAATATAAAGGTAAACCGGAAGTTAAGTGTACGCAAGATATGTGTTCAGTTCAAGAGCAGTCTGTATCGGATCAGTAAAATCGATATCTAAGAAACCTGAGAAATAGTTAAACTCAGACATAGTTCTATTTTATGCCGGCTCCGAACGGCGAATGCATTTTTTGTGAGAAGCTTTTTCATGGCAGAAATGGCAGAAATACACTCGGAGGGTATGCTGCCCACTGCCGAGAGGTCACCGCTGCTCTTAAAAACCCAATAATTGGATTTTTACTAATTAGAAAAATTTCTTTGGTGTTTTGCTCGGACTGGGGTTTGAACCCGAGACCTCTAACACACAAAAAAAAAAACACAAATATACACTGCTCGACAATCCAGACTGTAAATGGCCAAAGGCCTTAACTCAGCCCATCGATTGCATCGAATATATACTAATTTGCTAGTCAGTGAAGGAATTCCGTAACTTATTTTGCGATCGAAAATCGCAAACTCTACCGACACAAAAATTTCCCTCAATACCTCTGCAATGATTATCGGAAAGCAACAGTCAAAATATGGCTATGTTCAGAAACGCAGCATGAAGCGCAACAGCGGCAGTAATTATTATTTTGATGGTTGTGATGAGCGACGCTTCATGCAAAATTTACGTTTATGAACGTTCTGCTTGTACTACAAAATCAGGTTGCGCTTCAAACTGAGTTTCTGAACAAAGCCTATACGATAGAATTCCACCGAAAAAGCGTACATAACAGCATAATCGCAAAATTAAGGAAATTTCCCTGGCAAAAGTACGAAATGCGTTGAGACTCAGTGTTGCTTGAAGGGAAATTTAAATGTCATCTGCAGCATTTTTTTTTAACAATTATTTACAAACGCTATGTTTTCTTATGGACAAATTAAACCTGAAACTAATAATAAATAGACAACAAGCATACTAAAATATATAAGTTAAAAATATTAATTTAAACAAATGGATGATCTTAATCCATTATCCGGCACAGCACATCTATTGGATGAAGTTGATAGTAAGTACTTACATAGCTTGAATAAGGCTAAACAGTGCATTTGCACATTGTATTACTACAATAATTCACATCTATTTGTTATAGAAAAACTGATGGTTTTATTACGTGATGGCCGCACATTAATTGGTTACTTACGCTCCGTCGATCAATTCGCTAATTTGGTATTGCATCGCACTATCGAACGTATACATGTGGGCAATGAGTACGGTGACATACCACGGGGTGTATTCATCATACGTGGCGAGAATGTAGTTTTATTGGGAGAGATAGTAAGTTTGTGAATAGAATTTGCATAAGGGCGAAATATTTGAAAACTGTAGGTGTGTCTGTTGTAACGACAAGAAACCGCTTGAACTTCTGAATGCGGATAGAGTGGCCAGAAGTGCAGCTGGAGTGGCAGTACTTGGTTGTTCCGGTACTTTGACCCTATTGGTCATCAACTTTACTGCTACATATATTTATTCCAGTCGAAATGTTGATTCAGCTGCTGAGATACAACAGCATTTACGGATTGATTCCCTAGCTCTCTTATGACTTGGTTGCTCATGAATTTTCCATTTCAAATAAGTTTAAGTACTCTTTTACTCTTAAAGCATCATAGATTACAAGATACACTGAAAATGGCGTGTAAAGCTTTTAATCATTACCTTTTCCCAATTATAGGATCGTGAAAAGGAAAACAAATTACCACTAAAAGAGATATCAGTTGATGAAATATTGGATGCGCAACGTAGGGAGCAAGAACAGCGGCAAGAGAAACATCGGCTCATTACAAAAGCGCTAAAAGAGCGCGGTTTAGCGGTGAATACAGATATAATCAATGAAGATTTTTGCTAAGCAGATAATGTAATATTTTTTAATAAAAGCTAAAAAAAAAAACAAAATAAAGTAATCATAAGTGCACCATTATTGCATGTGTATTGTATGTTATCTCGTGATTAAAAAGGGTTTGTTGCATTGGTTTATGCCTTCATATACAATGAAAAATGTAGTCAAAAGTCGAAATTGTCACGTTTCAGTTAAAGGAAGAAATGCCCGTAACGTTTTCCATATTTTAGAAAGCACTTTAACAAAAGTACGCTGGGTTCTATTGATGCCTGAAGCATCTATATATTAATAGGCTAACATTTTTTCCATACAAACAATTGCCAGGCTGTTTTGCACATTTAACATACTCATATCCACATAAAATTGATATGGATGTGTTCGTATGAGTGAGGAGCAGTGCATAGGCATATAATTTTTTCTATAAATTATTTAATTTCTTTATAATTAATAAATAAAGTTTTTAGTTTTGTACCATTTTTGATTTACTTCGTTTTTGCTTCGTTGGCAATGTGCCCATTATCTATATATTAATAGGCTAACATTTTTTCCATACAAACAATTGCCAGGCTGTTTTGCACATTTAACATACTCATATCCACATAAAATTGATATGGATGTGTTCGTATGAGTGAGGAGCAGTGCATAGGCATACAATTTTCTTCTATAAATTATTTAATTTCTTTATAATTAATAAATAAAGTTTTTAGTTTTGTACCATTTTTGATTTACTTCGTTTTTGCTTCGTTGGCAATGTGCCCATTATCTATATATCTATATATTAATAGGCTAACATTTCTCCCATACAAACAATTGCCAGGCTGTTTTGCACATTTAACATACTCATATCCACATAAAATTGATATGGATGTGTTCGTATGAGTCAGGAGCAGTGCATAGGCATATAATTTTTTCTATAAATTATTTAATTTCTTTATAATTAATAAATAAAGTTTTTAGTTTTGTACCATTTTTGATTTACTTCGTTTTTGCTTCGTTGGCAATGTGCCCATTATCTATATATTAATAGGCTAACATTTTTTCCATACAAACAATTGCCAGGCTGTTTTGCACATTTAACATACTCATATCCACATAAAATTGATATGGATGTGTTCGTATGAGTCAGGAGCAGTGCATAGGCATATAATTTTTTCTATAAATTATTTAATTTCTTTATAATTAATAAATAAAATTTTTAGTTAAGATAAATGGATATCGTAAACGTGTTTACAAATATCGTAAACACAGTTGAAGAGTCGCTTTAATTTAAAAGCGCTCACCACCGGGCCTACCTTCCTAGATCTGCCTTGATTTTGACCATGATTTCGCGTCGGACCGTGATCAAAAGGGCAAATCAGTGTTGCGGTACAACTGGAATTTGGAAAGTGTTGCTTATCTCCGCGAAAAGGAATAATTTTTGTACCAATACAAAGTTGAAAAAATAAATTGCATGGTCGAATTTCGACCACCGGCGATACTAGTTCTTCTTAATTGGCGCTAAAACGTTGGGTTGTGGCAACTATATTGATTTTTCCAAGCGCACTTTATCCTTTTTTGGTATTTTTAGTGCGAAAAATGAGAACATTTTTTTTTTGCATATTTATTTCATCAAATCATAATCGTTATTACAATCATACATATGTATATATTAAATATACGATATATTTCAGTAAACTATATATTTATGAATATACAATAACTCTTTAGTTTAATTTCATTGTTTTTGTTTTTTGTATGCAACCACGGTTGTATTATACATATGCAGCTAATTTTTGATTATCGCTGAGAAACTAGTTTTTTTTTTTCAACTCGAAAATTTCAAATATTGCCTGTATAACATACGTATTTATGTGACTTTAACTTAATTTTGCTTAGCATTGAAACAAGTTTTATTTCACGAGTTAAAATAATGTTTTCATTGTGGACTTACTTACGTATGTATGTAAGTAGTTTACATTTTGGCGTATTAGCTCTTGTTTACGCGCTCTAAAACTTCATTACGGCTTCACTTCTCTGTCTTCTAGTACATAGTTTGGCCCTTTGCATACAATTGGATTTGAGTTTGTATGTAGTATGAGTTTTGTTTTTGCATTTTTCGACTGCCCTTTTCTTTGCAATTAAATTTTCTTTTTTTTTATTAAGAACACATTAATAGTTACGGCTAAAGCAATAAGTTAATGTGTAATTTCCACTTAAATTATATATATGTTTACTTCGCATGCATTGTTTAATTTCAATATATTAAAATATTTTTATTTTTTTACCTGCTTTCCGCTGGCTTCTCCATAAAACAATAAAAAGTATTTTTTTTTTGTGATTTTGCTCATATTTTATAAATTAAGCACATTTTTTTTTTGTTTTTTTGCTTTAAATTATATTTATGTAACTTTCTATAGAGAATAATAGAGAATAAAATTTAAATAAAAAAAAAAAAAATATAGAAAAAATAAACATAAACATAGTTGGTTTTGCTATAATTCAAATTTAAATATGTACATATGTATGTACGCATATGTATGCATGTGTATGGGTTTGTGTGCATGTGAGTTGAATATTCTCCGCTCCTATTCCAAACTCGCATTCCTATTATTTGTTAGTCCTGCCAATTTTCCACTCTAGCTCAGCGCGCGCTTAACATTTCATTCACTTGGCTTTGCTGCTTTTGCGACAGTGGGCGGTGGTGAAGGATTTACGCTTCCTGCTGGTAGCGGCGGTTCTGGTGCTGGTTTCGGTGCAGGCGTTTTATTGCTGTTGTCATTTGCCGCTGCCGTTGGTGCGGGCGCTGCTGGTGCCGGCGGCACGTTAATTGGCGCCGCGGGTGTTGGCTTTGCCGGCGCAGCAAATTGCGGTTTCTCACTTTGCTTCGCTGGCTGCACTGGTGGTGATTTGTTGCCTTTCGGTTCGGCCGCTGGTTTTGTTGATGGTGGTGGTGCTGTTGCGGCAGCTCCTGCCTTCCTTTGATCTGTTTGCTCTGCGCCTAAACTCTTGTTGGCCTTTTCGGCACTTTCATTTGCATTTTTCGTTGTTGCTGTTGTTTTATTGCTATTAGCGTCATTTGCTTTCGCTGTGTTGATGGCCTCTGGTTTGTAATCTTCCAACTCTAGATCCCAATCATCTTCGGTGTCGTTTATGTTAGGTTTGGGTTTCGATTTGGGTGGTTCGTTAGCACCGCCATCACGTGCATCGTCACGCGAAATTCTTCGGTTGCTGCTTCGACCACGACCAGAGCGATCATTGTCGCCGCGGCCATCGTTACGATCGCGATCACGGCCGCCGCCACGTCGATTGCCGCCGCCGCCACCGCCGTAGCTGTTGCGTCCTCCTCCATGACGATCATCCTGCATGTCTCGATCGCGGAAGCGATTTCCACCTGGACCACCACCGCCGCCGCGCCTTTTAAACATGCCCCCGTCGTCACCTTCTTCATCGCTCCAGTTACCTGGTGGTGGACCACCATATCCGCCCATGCCAGCGCCTCCGCGTCCGCCGGGACCACCACCACCACGACCGCCACGTCCTCCACGGCCGCCACGACCACCTGGTCCATCACGATCGAATGGATTGCGTGGATTGAAGAAGCCTGTGAAAAATAAATGAAATATTAAAATCTCAATTAAGCAAAATAATGCTTTCAAGACTCACCTTGCCTTCCTGGACCCTGTCCAGGACCACCGCCCGGTCCTCCATGGCCGCCACGCATAAACATCGGACCAGGACCACCGCCGGGACCACCCATACGCGGATTGAATGCGTTTGGCGGTGGTATGCGCATTTGTAAGAGACTTGCCGGCTGATTGAAGCGATTTTGCATGTTTGGATAGAAATCACCGTTATGGTTGCCACCACCACGCGGCGGCCCCCCTCCACGCGGTCCACCACGCGGGCCGTCGTATTCTAAAAGGAAAAAAAAAAAAAAAGAAAATAAACATTAAACGAAATCCAACCACATTAGACATTCTCCACTGCCTTACCGTTCATAAAATCGGGTCGATGTGGTCCATTATTCATGTCCGGCGGTGGCATATTCATTGGGCCGCCACCGCGACCGCCACGTCCACCATCGTTAAACAGCGGTGGCGGTCCACTCATGCCGCCTTCGTTGAAATTCGGTGGTGGGCCACCGCCACCTTCGTTGAAGTGGGGTGGTGGTCCTCCAAGCATGCCGCCTTCTTTGAAATTAGGTGGTGGGCCACCGGCCATATTATTGTTATCATTGAAATTGGCTTGTCCACCATTTTCTCGCCACCTTCTCGCTGCCTCGGCCAAGTCGACTTCACTGCTGCTACGACCGCCAGCCCAACGATTATTGTTATCAGCACCACCACCACGATCACGTTCACGGTCCCGTTCACGGTTACGTCCCCGGTCTCGGCTAAAGATATCACCTAATTTTTTCTCAGAATCTTTTGAATCGGAATCCGCAGCACTCTTTCCTTTCTTTTCATTGGACTCTGCACCAGCAGTTTCCTTGGCCCCACCAGGTGCGCCTGGTGCACTAAATGTGGGTGGTGGTTGATTGAAATTCACCATAGGTGCGCTTACTGGTGTCGGTGGATTAGCTGAACTGCCACCATCATCTTCCTCCATTTCTATATCCATTTGATCCTCACCACTTGGTGCATTACCACCACTACCACCAATCGCTGGCGGTGGTACACCACCAATTGCAGCACCAGCACCACCACCCACAGCGGCCGGTGGTGGGAATTGACCTAGAGCACCTGGCGGTGGCATACCCATCGCTGGCACCATACCCGGTGGCGGACCATTACCACCCATGGGTGGAAAGCCGGGCGGTGGCATCATATTCGGCGGCATCATCATCGGATGTGGCGGCATGCCAGGTGGCACCATGTTCGGCGGCATAGGCATGCCAGGAATCGCCATCGGTCCCATGGGACCCAACATACGCGGTGGGCCGGCCATTGGTGGCGCCATCGGGAATTGCACCGGTATCAATGGTATTTTCGGTGGTGGTCCTGCGGTTGGCGGTGGACCTGGTGGCGGTTGAGTGGTATCAATGCTAAATAGCAAACCACCCGCGGCATTGCCTGCAGCACCGTCGGCTGGAGGTGCAGCCGGTGGCAGTTTGGCTGCTTCTGCGGCTGCCTTCTCCCTTAAACTCTTCAAATGATTGATTTTATCCTTCACCCAGCCGGGCATGGAGTCGTCATCGAACATGCCACCCTCCTCCAGAGCTTCGAAATCTGTCTCTTTATCCAGCTTGGACCATGGAATGTATGTCACACCCAATTCCAAGTCCCAAAAGTCCTTCCACTCTTTGCTCTTAACACCCTTACCGGCAGCCCATGAGATTGTGATGGCACGGCCTTGTAGACGGTGATTTTTTAGTCCTTGCATGGCTTTATAAGCATCCTGACGGCGATGCATGACAATAAATGCACAACCACGCGGTACAATCAAATCGATGCTCACGATATCGCCATAAGCGCCAAAAGTGTCGGATAATTCTTCTTGATAAACGAGTTTCGATAGATGACCCACCCAAAGTGTTGTGCTGCAAACTGAAATGGCGAAAGTGGAAAGAGCGGGAAAAAAAGAGAGAAGGAATAAGTATCTATATCTACATGTCTGCATGGAATACATATCTATAGATTCTATACATATATTTCTTAATTTATAAATATAGAGGCGTTCGTGTTGCTGACGTGCGTATGCATTCCTCGTTTATTTAATTTCATTTGCCAATTCAATATCATTTTAGATGTTCATATATTTTTCACTGAAGTGTAGAAGCCAAATTGTACTTATGCGCAGAAAAAAAAATCTATATAAAGGTTCTATGTTCAGATCAGTGTCACAACATTAACATCCCAAATACATATGTATGACAATTAAAGAGACAATCTAGCGTTAGAACAGATCTTCAAGTCCCTCGCGCTGTAGATAATTTGTTAAAAATTAAATATGTATATACCATTACAGTGAACGAATTAAAAATCAAATTATTACGTTTTAAAAAAAAAAATAGCGGTCACCCCTGCGTAGTTGGCGGCATGCCTTGGCTGTGCATTTTTGCCGTTATAAAACTGCAGATTTAACCAATTGGTAAGAAAAAATTGACCTCCAGCGGGTTGGGGGCGGCTTAGAATCTACCCGTGGTAAGGAATGCCTGTCGTAAGAGGCGACTAAAATCCACCGGCCTAGAAGTTTTGATAATGGCCAAAAAAATCGTTCTCACGACAGTTGGGCTAGTGTCAGAAGGGACTAGCACCCGAGCGTACCGGATTTATCCGGCAAAGGACTGTCACTTCCCCTACACTCCCCAAAACCTTCGGGGAGTGTCTTGGTGGCTACAACAACAACAAATTTAACGCGCACGCTTCGAAATGGGAGAGCAGCTCGGGTTAAAATTCGTTATATATGGACGTGGAGTTTTAACTCTGTATTATTATTATTGGAGATGGCTTGGAATATCATATGTAAAGAGATGGATGCAAGCTCTTAGGTTGCATATTTATACTCCAACCTTGGGTTGGTGGTACTGCAGAGAGGGGATTTTAGATATTACAGACTGTATGGAACCCTAACAAAATTTTGACATTCCGATAAAAATCGCAGTTTGGTAATTTCAGGATCCTAAGAAGTTTTACACAAAATTGGAATACAAAATAATCGCACACCGTGTAGAATAAGCCGAAGATAGCAAATTTAAAAAAGGTTTAAAACTACCCACTAGAACTTGGAGCGAGTTCTCCACAAGTGATGAGTAGAGCAGTACCCCATTATTAGACATCCTTTCCGAGCAAGATTGCAATTTTTTTTTCCATTTGGTTTATGTTTATTACTACCACTTCCAAGGACATACAACGTAAAGCGCAAGTATACAACATTGTATGCTTATACACAGAAGTATAGGGAGTAATGGAGTACTCGCAAGTGTGATTAAGAAAACGATGATTTCAAGTACTACATGGTAGTATTTTTTAGAACCCACAAGTGGATGAGGCTACTAAATTCAGGATGCCTTTTCTTCTATTGAAAATGCTAATGAATAAATATCAACAGTCTGATCTAAAGGGATGTCCAAGACAAAAAAAAAAAAACAATTTTATGGTGCTGCTTCATAAAGACTGGAGCGTTAGATGACTCAAATTGGGTGATAGTTCAATCTCCAAAACTAAATTTACATAGGTATTACGCATAAATATTGGTGCTGATTGTTGGCGGTTAAGGCGTGGCGCATTGAGGTCAAAGCTCAGAAAACTCTGAGTAAAAAAATCAAAACTTTTATCTATATATTAATAGGCTAACATTTTCCCATACAAACAATTGCCAGGCTGTTTAGCACATTTAACAAACTCATATCCACATAAAATTGATATGGATGTATTCGTATGAGTCAGGAGCAGTGCATAGGCATACAATTTTTCTTTAAATTATTTCATTCGTTTATAATTAATAAATAGTTTTTAGTTAAGAGAAATAGATATCGTAAACGTGTTTACAAATATCGTAAACACAGTTGAAGAGTCGCTTTAATTTAAAAGCGCTCTCTCTATTTTATATGCATTGGCCCAGTTTACGCTCAGATCTAAATCAACGCGGCCAAATATCTCCTGTTGCTTTCCATTAAAGCGAAAAATGAGAGAGAGGGCGGGAGAGCACACTGAGTAATTTTAATTTTGACCAAGGCATATCTAACAGGTAGGCTCGCGGCGAATTGAAAAACTTCTTTTTTTTATTTACAAAGGTAGAGTGTAATCAAAGCGAATTCACATCATGGCCAATAGGAATGGACGAGCCCCAAGCGAATTCAGATTTTAACCACGGCGAAATATCATTTTGACATTACACTCTACCACCCATTAAACCAGTGATAGGCAAAATTGAAATGCAACTGTATTAGTGAGAGCGCCGTAAAAGCGCAAATCAATTGGTTCGTTTTCGGTTAGTCGCTTGCTGGCCCTCAATGAATGCGGTCGTTTATAAAAACGACAAGCATGCGTACATATGTATAAGTAATTATGCTTTTACATATATAAATATGCGCAAACAAGCGACATTCACCCACGATGTTGCTACTCCACTTGCTGAGCGACGACTAAATCGTTTACAAAAGAAAGAGCATAACGTGTCTGTGTGATTTGAGCGCGATCAATTGATTTATGAAACGCCTATCACTGCATTAAACATTCAAAAAGAAATTATTAAACGTTTGAGAAAATATTGTTTCTAAAGTTGAGAATCAGCATATATATCATTTGAAAATAAACATATTTTCAAATGTTCATCAAACATTGTTTATCAATTTTAGAATAACTTACAACACATTTGAAAGAAAACTTGTTTTGCATTTTGTACCATTTCACGAATTTCAACATGTCAAGGCTTGAAGGAACGAAGAAATTGTGTGTGTTTGCCAATTTCAGTCAGCGTTCGTTGTTCTACTCGAGCGGTCTTTTAACGGTTGAAATGATGATGGTTGAAAATGATTGTGTGTAATAATGATTCTGTATATCTTACTCTTATTTTATCTGTTTGTGGCTTTTTGTGAAGTTACACCAAATTTAATAGAAACATAGTTTATTTCTCATATGGGTTCATGCATATTAAGAAAGATATTAACATACTCATGTAACTGTACAAAAGGCACCGGAAAAATTCACCCCCGCACGGGTAAATGAAAAGCATCATATCAGAGTACAAATATGTAATACATATGTACATATGTACATCTATTCCCAGTTGGAATCTTATGCATACAAAATAAATTTTGGAAGCATGAATTGGAGCTGTGTATGCATGCCAGTATAAATGCTCGTCTATTTCCTTTTTACACGTATGGTTTCTCAGAGAGCATGCATACTCTAACCCCTCATATGTATCATATTGTATGCATACTCATCAAAAATGCTGAAAGCATGCAGAATCACTCATACAGCATATATCGGATGTATAGATCGTTTATACATACAAAGGTACTAATTCTGCATTAATAGGGTAGTATGAATGTTGCATTAATTTCATTTAGCCACAGATATTATAACCATTGCAATTTGATTGAAGGTCATATTATGGTGGGTAGTCACCCTGAAAGATGTTTTGACACGAATAGCCATATTGTTATTCAATGTCTATGAAACTGAAGATTATATACAGCTCGGAATATAATAAAACTGTTAGATACAATCTACTGAAAATAAATTTGGTGGTTTTTTCCCACTAAACAGAGATAGAACTAACCCTGGATCATCTCGTTATATTTGTTTAACAATGCACGTCCACAATGCGTACGTTTTCTTACCAAAATCGATATGGTCAGCCCGTTAAGTTGCGCAAATATGCAAAAGGATATCAAAGGGACGTTACAAACTGCTAACGCTAGAGGTTTTGCAAAAGATTAATCGGGTGAATCTCTACGTATAAGTAGAAAGTGGTGATGACGATGATGATCGTTGAAATTTTTTCGAATGAATATTTTTGACAAAATGAAAATTTTCAAGACAAAACGTAAAATAAAAAAAGGAGCTCTCAGTATATTGAAAGAAAAATATCATAAAGTAGATATGTATATCATTAAAAAATTTATAATGCATACGCATGCATATCGCATGGATATTTCATGTATATATACAAATTATACACACCGAAAACTCATAAATTATTCATATTTTTCATGCATACAGCATTCATAATTTTATGTGAACAAAATTTATTTATTTTCACAAATCATGCTCTGTACGCACTTTTCCATGCATACAACATGCATAATTCGTGTATCAATACATGTGATTTCAACTGGGTTTATTCCATTCCATTTCTGCGCTCACAACACAAACTCTCACTCTCACTATCGCTCAAATTTTCTGCACTCTAGGGTACATATATGTAATACATACAAACATCTATTGATTGCATTCCATTTCGTACCACCTTTGAAATAGGTTTGAGAAAATGAAATGAATCAAATTGAGAATCAGCCCAAAATCCCATACTAAAAATGAGCCTTTTTGTTTGAGAACGCTATCAGGGGAAATTTGAGGTACATTTGATAACAAACGTTTGATATTTGACAATAGGGTTACTTCTCAAATGAACCTCAAATTGAAAATGAAGAAAAATGTTTATTGGGCAATTACAATAACAAAATACATTATCAGCCTTGATTGTGACCATGATTTCGCGTCGGACCGTGATCAAAAGGGCAAATCAGTGTTTCGGTACAACTGGAATTTGGAAAGTGTTGCTTATCTCCACGAAAAGGAATAATTTTTGTACCAATACAAAGTTGAAAAAATAAATTGCATGGTCGAATTTCGAGCACCGGCGATACTAGTTCTATATAATACCTAAACCAATACTTCTTCTATACCCAAAGATAGGTTAGGTTAGGTTGAAGTGGCTGCCTTAGGGGCACACTTAGGCCAGTACAGAGGCCCTTTGTGATACCACAAGAAGAAAACAGATTACTCCTCCTTTTTGAACCAGTTTGAAAACCTGATGAATTTCACCAGGTCTTTTATGTCGATATCCGCGACTTTGCATAGGCTATCCAGGAAAGGTGTCCCAAAACAGCGTCTCCTGACGCCGTTAAGAGCCGGGCAGTGGCAAATGAGGTGTTCGATTGTCTCCTCTTCCTCGTCGTTTTTGCAGCTTCTGCAGCATCTGCGGTAGGGTGCACCTAGCCTCTCTGCGTGTTTCCCGATGAGGCAATGACCTGTAAGCACCCCCACAAGGTTCGAGATCTCCTCTCTCCTTAGAGTGCATATTTGACGAGATCGCTTGTGATCCCATTTTGGCCAGGTTTGTCTTGACGTTCGACAAACTGGGTTCTGTTGCCATCTATCGCTTGTCAGTTCATAGATGTGCTGTTTAAGCATTAGCTTGCATGTGGCAAACGGCATACCTATGCGTTCTTTGTCAGGAAGAACCTGCTCGGTAGTGCCTTGCCTCGCAAGTTCATCTGCCCTACAATTGCCATCGATATCCCTATGTCCCGGGACCCACACGAGGTGCAGACGGGTCTGTTTGGCCATCTCCTGTAGAGATCGGCGACAGTCTAGTGTTAGTTCAGAATTGAACGAGTGGGCGCCAAGAGACTTGATTGCTGCTTGGCTGTCGCTGAAGATGAATAAATCCCTATGGATAGGTTCAGGTCTCATATGGTTAACAGCCTCCCTTATAGCTGACACTTCAGCCTGGTAAACGCTGCAGTGATCGGGCAGCCTAAAAGCTAACTGTATATTCAAGTCTTGTGAAAAGACTCCGCCGCCAACTTTGTTGTCCAGTTTTGAGCCATCGGTATAGATAGAAACGCTACCTGGGGTTGGGTAAACCCGCTTTGGCTCTTCCCAATCATCCCTATTTGGGATTCTTGTTTCGAAGTTGCTGTCTGCAACCATAGTAGTAGTACAGCGGTCCGTACCACCGGGTAGAAAACTAAAATCGCTTAGAATGCTAGAGTGTCCTGTGGCTTTTGTGTGCCAGCCGGATGACTCTCTTAGACGTAGGGCTGATGTAGCCGCCACCTGAAAACCTTCTAAATCTAGTGGCAGGATATCTAGAATAGCCTGAAGAGCTTCACTAGGCGTCGTCCTGAGTGCGCCACTTATGCTGATCATGCTAGATCTGTGGACCCGGCTCAGAACCTTAAGGTTGGACGCCTTACTCAATGCAGGCCACCACACTACGACTCCATATAACAGAATAGGTCGAACGATCGCAGTGTAAATCCATCTGCAAATGCTGGGACTAAGTCCCCACTTTTTGCCTATGGCTCTTTTGCATGTATATAAGGCAATGTATGCTTTGCTTTGTCGCTGAATAATGTTGTCCTTCCAGTTCAGCTTTTTGTCCAGAACTACCCCTAGGAACTTAGCCTTGTCAGCTAGGCTCAGGCGAACGCCATTTAGCTCTGGTAGATTTAATGGTGGTATTTTATACCGCCTGGAGAAGAGGATAAGTTCCACCTTATTTGAATTGACGCTGAGCCCACAGCGAGAGGACCACGACGAGACCTCTCGTAGTGCTACATGCATCAGATCACACAAGGTCTGTGGAAACTTCCCTCTGTATGCTATAGCAAGGTCATCCGCATATGCCACGACCTTCCCGCCGCCCCGCACTGTCTCTCTTAGAAGTGAGTTGACAGTAAGGTTCCATAACAGCGGGGAGAGGACGCCACCCTGGGGTGTGCCTCTGGTGACATAGCGTGTAGTTTTGACCTCACCCATTGTTGAGAATACAATCCTTCCCCTCAAAAGTTGATCAATCAACCCAATCAGAGAGACGTCAACCCCTAAGTCGTTTAAGGCGTTGCTGATAGCCTCTGGGATAACATTATTAAATGCACCTTCGATGTCCAGAAAGGCCACGAGACAGAACTCCTTATCGGTTAAGGATGATTCAATGGTAGAAACCAGGCTATGTAGTGCCGTTTCAGTAGATTTCCCTTTAAGGTAAGCATGTTGACAGCTAGACAGAAGTTTGCTATCAATTGATATAGAGAGAAAGTTGCTTATTATTCTCTCCAAAGTTTTGAGCAAGAAGGAAGAAAGACTTATTGGCCTATAATCCTTTGGCTCGCAGTGTGAGGCTTTCCCAGCCTTAGGAATGAATATAACCGAGACTTGTCTCCACGTGCTCGGAATATGATTAAACGCAAGACAAGCAACGAAGATGCGGCGAAGCCAGCTTGTTGATGTCTCGAGCGTATATAGGAGTTGTGCAGGAAAAATCCCATCTGGTCCAGCAACTTTGTAGGGTTTAAAGCTTCTAACTGCCCACCTGACCCGTTCCTCCGTAACGGGTATGTTAACCGCGATGTTCGTTGATAATATCGCCGGTGCGTTTCGCGAGCTACCAGGAAAGTGTGTATCCAACAGCAGCTCCAGGGTTTCCTTTTCCGATTCGGTCCAGGATCCAAAGATAACAAATTAAAAAATTGTTACAGATTGAAGGTGGTTTAGTGGAGTTTTACAGGGGTCAACGTTCAGATTACCATATGCGTTACTAAATTTTTAAGTCTTCTATGGCAATCTGTATTTTGATCGCCGTGAAACATCACCAAACCGTCGTCAATCAGCAGCAGTATTTATATTCGTTATCTTTGGGTATAGAAGTATTGATTAGGTAATTAAAAAATATACTAGCTGACCCGGCAGACGTTGTTCTGCTAAAATATATTCCTATGAAGCCTAAAGAAAAGTCTTCGTTTACTGTATTGCTCACCATTATCTTACGAGTCCATCTTAATGACTGCTAATATTAAAAAATAATTGTCTATTCTCTGAATAAAAGTTATATAAGCCGTTTTCGATTTACAATTTCTCTGCTCACTATAAATTTCTATCTGTCAAATTTATATGTGAATGGTAGCGAGCAGAGGGAAATTTTTATCGACCAGCTAGCGAGTATGGCTATTACTCATTATGGTTTCGGACATTTTTGTTCGATCGGACCTCGTTTGTTCGATGGCGAATCGAAAACGCCTAGTTATATTCGCCACGACAAACCTACTTCCCCCGATCCTTATCTCTATCCCAATCTCAAATCTCTATTCCTACCCCTATATATCTGATTTTGGCTGAGAATTTTCTATTTTTTCATTAAGGAATAATTTTAATGGGTAGAGTGCTCGCCTGCTAAACCAGAGGTCTCGGGTTCAAACCACGGTCCGAGCAAACAACAAACAAATTTTTCTAATTAGTAAAAATCCAATTATTGGGTTTTTTAAGAGCAGCGGTCACCTCTCGGCAGTGGGCGGCATACACTCGCAGTGTATTTCTGCCATGAAAAAGCGTCTCTCATTATGTGTGATATCTTTAAGCTATGTTACTACCGACTGAGGAGGCGGTACAGTCTTTTTATGCGCTTTTTATTTTTTCATACAAATTAAGTGCACTCTAATGTGCATATAACATTGATAATGTATACACGGAGAAAACTATATTGATGTCATCACATCGATATAAATTGATAATTCTGTCTGATCAATAAACTATGAATGTCTATTTCTTTTTGTTGCCTTTTTTTGTCACTTTTGTACTAATTTCTCTACGGTTTGCTTTTATGCGATTATTTGTGAAATTTGCTCAAAAACGTAACTTTTACACTTAGGCTTTTTTGCCGTTTGATATTTTTTGCACTTTTCTTTAATTTCTAAGCTTTTTTCCTTGGTTTCAACACAAAAACACACGTCAGCCAACAACGAAGATGCCAATAATAAGAGCTGAAATTGAAAAAAATATAATAATTTATTAGTTGTTTTTATTGGAAGGTTGCGAGTTTTCTTCAGGTTAAGAAACCTGAAATTAAATATATTTTGCTAAGTCGACAATCAAATAAGACTTTTCACTTTTCAGACGGACATTACCTAAAAATAAAACTTTAACACGACTGTGAACAGAAGCCTTCGAATATGCCGGATTTTGATTAGTAATTAATTCTACTGTCCTTTCAAACTTAACTTGCCTTCACACACATCAGTCACGTCGCAGTTCCGACTTCGAAATGCCTGTCCCAGCGTTCAACGTAAAGTAAAACTTTTTGTTTGCTTGCTTTTCCGAATATCATGTATTGTGCAACAATTTTCCGTCATCCCTTGTTAAATTTGGTTTGGAGACATGTCTCCAAGACCTTGTGCCGGCTCAGTGTGAATTGTGGCATTTATTTTCAGGTGTGTTTTCAAGATGAAAGTTCTTGAAAGCGCCGGAACTGTAACTTGCCGTGACTGATGCGTGGTTCGATCTCTGTAGTTGACCGGAAGTTATTAAGTAAACAAATTTTGAACAGCCTGAAGAGGCATAAGAAGCTGTTTTTGTTTTTGTAACGGAAGAAACACTGGCCAAAAGTTCTAAAAAGTACAGTCTGACCGGATACAAATCCGCGCATTACGTTACTTTGGACACGGTTGCCGTGGGAATGTGCATAAGAACCTCAGTGGCTCAAATTGGAGTTTCATTGTGAGCGAAAAAAAAAACTTTTAAAGAAATTTGGAACAAGCGTTGGAATCGTCCCAAAGCAAAAAAATATGTCAAGAATCATTAAAAAGATTGCACAAAGTCAGGCGTACAAGTAAAGTATTTGGAAAACACTTTTAACTTGGTGCCAGGAAGATGATAAAGCGAACTAAAAATTGTCGTCTCTCAGACGGAGAGAGCCCATTATTGCCAACGAAATGAACCGGTGGAGAGATTGCCATCATCATCAGAGAAAAAATCCATTTGGCTTCTTTACGAAATTACATCAAATATTTGGCAAGCTTTGAACGTCGAACTTTGAAAGTGCTTCGCCGATGAGAGCTCCTAACCTCAAAGTAAATAAAGAAAACTCTTAAAAAGCTGAAAGTAAAACGATTAGTGGTATAAAAAAGTTATATACATACAATCAAAAAGTAAATTATATTTTACCACTCAAATGTTCCTTTTTCAATTCCGGCAATCCCTTCTTGCGCCTCTCACGCTCATGTTCACGATCACGCTCCTTGTCACGCACACTATTACGATCACGATCGCGATCACGTGATGAACGACGCCTGTACGAGCCGCCACGTGGCGAACGACTGCGCGAACGTGAACGTGTACGCCGACGACGACCACCACGGTCCCGATCACGAGAACGACTATGGCTACGACTGCGACTGCTGCGACGACGAGACGTTGACGGTTTGTAACGATCACCACCACGCTCTTGTGTGGGCGGCGATGGGCTGTGTGAATCGTTGGCATCCAAATTGATCACCTATGAAATTTGGAAGTAGGAGCGCAAAGTCAAGATATGTAAAATTGTTGAAAAAAAATTAAAACATAAAAAAAAAATAAAACGATTAAGAGAAAACTAAAAAATGAAATGAAAATGAAGAAAATGCAATGTTTGGTGGTAATTATGAATATGAGTAGAGAAGAAAAGTGCGAGAGAGAGAAATAAGGAGGTAGGTAATGATTAGGAGGAATGTTGGATTTTTAAAGGAGTATTTTGGTTATTGAGTATTTTATGAGCTGTTAGAAAAGATGCTAAATGAGGCTGAATGATTGATTGTACAAATATCGCTTTGTAAAATGAATTAACAGAGTAAATACAAAAAATAAACCGTCTATATAGTAAATATGCTAATCCTAAATAACAAGGCCTGGGTGGGCTCTTTTGGGGCTTGGTAAATCGTGTTGACGTGTGTTTTTTCTTACTGTGTGTGTGTTTTTGCACACACGTTGACGTTTTCTTGTTTTCGTTTCTTTTCGTTTTGAGCAAATTTCACGTTTTTTTTACGCAAACAGTTAATATATATAAATGCAATACATTTTTATCTAATATTTTAACTAAATGGTTATTATTTTTTTTTTCAAGTTAAAACAAAAAATTGTGTAGAATTAACTTACCAGCAGCTCGCTACGCAAACGTTGTTATACGCGCATGCATCTCTCACCAAGTACGGCGGAATTTCATCAGTGTTTTGTATAAGCTTACCTTTGCAACGGTTATGCGCATGCGCATAACAACGTTGGATGAAAATTCCGACGCCAAACGTAGTTTAGAATTAATTCAGTTCGAATTTTTTTCGTTTTTGGTTTTTTTATATGGTATAGTATGTAGGTATGCACGCTAAGCAACAAAAGCAAGTAATGGTAAGTTTAACTTTTGAAAAAAGTTCTTTAATATTTTTCGTGATGGAAAATATAACGCGAACGTTAAATGAATTATGAAGTTGATCTTTTTAATTTTTCATTAAATATTTTAATTTGCTTTAATTTTTAATAAATGTGTAATTTTTTATGTTTACTTTTAGATTTTTTTTTTATAAAATATTAATTTTTTTATTAATTTTTAATTTAATTTTATTTTTTATAAAATCTTTACTGTTATATTTTTTTTGTAAAATGTTAAATTTTTTTTAATTTGATAAATTGTTAATTTCATATACATATATGTACATATATTTTTTAATTTTACTGCTTACTTCACTTGTATTTTTTTTTAATAAAATTTTAAATTTTTTTTTTGTTTTTTATTAAATTTTATTTTTTGTAGAATGTTTTCTGTTACCTATGAATATTTTTTTATAAAATCATTTTTTTTAACGATCTATTATAGGCGAATTAATTTGCTTTTAAGAATAAATGCTTTGAGAGCTTTGTGGCCGGCGAGGTTGAAAGCGAAAACAAGTTTCCTTTAATCCTCCTACGCGTTTCGGCGTATATTTGCGCCTTCTTCAGGGAGTCTAATTTATTTATAAAAAACACAAAACAATACATAATTATACAATTAGTTAACCATTACTTTACATTAAATATTTAACACTATCTACACATGTTTTGTTTTTTATTAATAAATTAAAACTCCGTGAAGAAGGCGCAAATATACGCCGAAACGCGTAGGAGGATTAAAGGAAACTTGTTTTCGCTTTCAACTTCACCGGCCACAAAGCTCTCAAAGCATTTATTCATTTTTTTTTAATTTTACCGTTTACTTCTTTCCCTTAGGTTTTTTTTTTATAAAATTTGATAAAATCTTTACTTTTATATTTTTTTAATAAAATTTATATTTTTTTAATTTTTTGATAATTATTTTTTTTATATTTTTATAAAATGTTAGATTTTCCTCAAAATTAATTTTTAATTTTATATACTTTTTTTTTTACAAAATTTATATATTTTTAAATTTTAATGATTACTTCTGTTGGATTTTTATACTCAGCTGTACTAGTACACAAAGTATTATAGATTTAATCACATAACGGTGGATTGTAACAGAATGAAATAATCGAGATAGATATAGACTTATATATATCAAAATGATCAGGGTGAAAAGAGAAATCGGTTGAGCCATGTCCGTCCGTCTGTACGCACGATAACTCGCGCAAAAATTGAAATATTTTGATGAAATGTGGAATGCAAGTTGGTATCAAGACAGGAACGGATGGTGTTGAAAATGGGCGAAATCGGACCATGACCACGCCCACCTCCCCTATATAGTAAAAATCGGAAATTTGGTATCTCAGTCACTAATGAATCTGGGATGACAAAATTTCACCCACGTGTAGAGCTCAGGCCCTTATGAAGAAATTTGGTGAAATTTTGAAAAAATGGGCGGTGCCACGCCCACTTATTAAGGGCCAAACATTGAAAGTTGTATAAGCCATAGCTCAGAAACCGTTGAAGATATATCGATTTTTATTTTAATTCAATTTTTAATTGTTGGGGTAAGTGGAAAAAAATTCAACAACTATTTACAGCGAAGGTTGAGTGTATAGCTATTTCACGAAAAACCATTTTCGATCATCAGCACTCTTTTCGGAAGTGGATGCACCGGGGATTGAACCCGAGTCCATTCCATCTTCAGCCGCAATGACCCAACGCATAAACACACTCGGCCATTGAGACTCTGTGCAAGCTGTTGGATTTTCCCCACTTTTGCATTTTTCATTTTCAACATTAACGTTAGTGTGTATATGCTTTTGCATATATTCTCCACAAACGTGCTGAATTTTTTGTTGTAGGCAGTTCGCAATGAACATCAACAACTATTTTGTCCACTTACCCCAACAATTAAAAATTGAATTAAAATAAAAATTTCGTGCTAAGCACTAAAAACTCTTTCAAGTAAAATTGTTAACGTTGTTTGGTATATACATAAAATAAATACCAACCACAATGTTCATTGCGAACTGCCTACAACAAAAAATTCAGCACGTTTGTGGAGAATATATGCAAAAGCATATACACACTAACGTTAATGTTGAAAATGAAAAAGGCAAAAGTGGGGAAAATCCAACAGCTTGCACAGAGTCTCAATGGCCGAGTGTGTTTATGCGTTGGGTCATTGCGGCTGAAGATGGAATGGACTCGGGTTCAATCCCCGGTGCATCCACTTCCGAAAAGAGTGCTGATGATCGAAAATGGTTTTTCGTGAAATAGCTATACACTCAACCTTCGCTGTAAATAGTTGTTGAATTTTTTTCCACTTACCCCAACAATTATTGAAATCGGTTATGACCACCAAATTTTGAAAATGGGCGTGGCTACGCCCACTTTATGCAGCACTGGCTTTATATAAAATACACCGTGATTCTATCAGAGGCAAACAAACAATGAAAGCATACAGCTGAGTATCTAATGTTCGATTCCACTCGAACTTAGGCTTCCTTACTTGTTTTATACAACGTTTAATTTTTTTTGGTTCTTTATTAAATTTTAAATTTAAAATTTTTTTTTTTGAAGTGTTAACTGTTACCTACCTATATTTTTTTTTTATAAAATGTTAAATTTTTTTTTAATTTGATAGAATCTAATTTTATATACATACTTACATACATACATCGTTTTTTTAATTTTATACTGTTAATTTTTTTTTGTAAAATTTTTAATTTTCTTTAAATTTGATAAAATCTACTTTTATCTTTTTTAATAAAATTAATATTTTTTAAATTTTATGATAAATTATTATTTTTTTTTATTTTTATAAAATTTTAGATTTTCATAAAAATTAATTTTTAATTTTATAAATTTTTTTATAAAATTTATATATTTTTAAATTTTACTGCTTCTGTTATATTTTTTTTAAACGTAAATTTTTTTAGTTCTTTATTAAATTTAAAAATTTTTAAGTGTTAACTGTTACCTATATTTTTTTTTTATAAAATGTTAAAATTTTTTTTAATTTGATAGAATCTAATTTTATATACTTTTTTAAAACATCAAGTTTTTTTTTTATTTTATACTGTTAAATTTTTTTGGACCCCGAAAAGAAGTCTTATGAAGAATTGGTTTTCTTCGAAATAGTTATCACTTCTACCATCGCTGGTAATACGTAGCTTGACTTTGTTCGCTTTTCGCCAATCAAATATTATTTTTTTATTTTTATTTCTAGAAAATGTTAGATTTTCATAGAAATGAAATTTATTTTTTCATAAAATGTTTAATTTTTTAAATATACAGATATAGAAAGAAAAAAATAAAAAAAAAATACGGTTTGCTTCAAAATTTAGATTTTTTGCATTGGTACAAAATTTCTATTTTTAATTTTTTTTTACCACGGCACATAATTAACTTATCGTTACCTTTTTATGTTGCTTAGTGTACATACCACTTTATTATGGGTTAAACAAAATTCTTGAATTTACAATGAATATATTTTAAGTATAATAGGGTGCATAAAATTCTTTGCAAATATTGAAGGGAGAGACATGAACTTTCCATATTATTATGACATATCTATATATTTTTTTCAATATTCGCACGTTGTTTGGGCGCTACGTAAAAAATATGACTTTATATAAGGTAATTGTTGGTAATGTAGACATTTTTTGCTTCAAGTTACTCCACAAAGATGCCGGTACTAAATAATACCGCAGTGAAATATTTATATGTGCACTTCATTAATTCAATTTATCTCTCTAATTTAAGACTCTATTTAGTTATCTTTGGGCATGTAAATATTATATTACATATTTCGTAATTCGTTTATATATAATGATTAGTTTTAATCCGCTGATAATGTATACGGTATATAAAAACTTGTGGTATATGCCACCTTTCTTAGGAAAAATTTATATGTGCAAAACGCATTTTCCCTGCTTCAAATGTCAACAAGTAAGATAAAATAACTTTATTCATACAAATCGCAAGTGAAGCAAATATAAATTTTTTTGCAAACGGTTATTGAGTGATTTCCAACTTTTAGAAAAAATGCCACGCGGATCCACCTTGACAGAAACAGAGCGCGGTTTTATAATTGGACAAAGGGATGGTGGTGTACCATTGGTCGAAATTGCAACGAAATTGGGACGTCATAGAAATACGATTACTAATTTCCTAAAAAACCCGGAAAAATATGGGACTACCAAACGCAGTGGCAGAAAATCAGAGATTGATGAACGTTGTAAGCGAACAATTCGTCGTCTAGCTGTTGAAAAAGGTATGAGTTGCAGTGAAATTCAAGCCCATCTTAATCTTAAGGTAACAAGGAGACGAGTCCACCAAATATTATCCCAAAACAAAAATGTCTCATATACTGCGCGAGTATCTCAACCTATGCTTTTAAAAAGACATATGACATCCCGTTTGGCCTTCGCCGATAAATATAAGTTCTGGGATACAGAGTTCCAAAAAGTTATATTCAGCGATGAGAAAAAGTTTAACTTGGATGGTCCCGATGGCTGTCAAAAATATTTATTTATTTATTTATTTATTTGTTTCAAGTCTATAACAAAATTGTCTTACAGACTAGTTGACAAAGTTGGCGCGACTTAAGACACCTGAGGCAGAATCGTCTTTAGCGATACCATGGTGACGGCTCGTTAATGGTTTGGGGGGCTTTTGGGTATGCTGGAAAATCTCCACTCTGTTTCATCCCATGCAAAACCAATTCCCAAATGTACATTGAGTTATTGGACAATGTACTTATTCAATTTGCTGAAGAAGTTTATGGAAATGAGTGGATATTTCAACAGGACAACGCCCCAATCCACACCGCTCGTACAACAAAAGATTTTTTTTTCGTCCAAAAACATCCCTTTGTTGGATTGGCCAGCCATCAGTCCTGACCTCAACCCCATTGAGGACCTATGGGGAATACTCTCGGCTAAGGTTTATAAGAATGGTAGACAGTTTCAGACCATGAAGCAGCTTAAAGAAACGTTGGTAAAGGAATGGGACGAAATAAGCATCCAAACCTTACAAAAATTGGTAGAGTCCATGCCAAGGAGATTGACCCAGGTTCAGTTGAAGGAAGGAAAGCATATAAATTATTAGAATTTATAAAATATTGTTATCTAGCCACATACATGTTACAAATCCTTTGACGCACATATAATTTTTTCCTAAGGGAAAATTAAATATAAATTAAACTAAAATCACCAGTAAAGAAAGACAAATTCATTTGCTATTGTATTAGTTCATATCTAGTCATATATGTAAAAAATAATATTTAAAAAAATATAACTTTAGTTTTTTATAATTTTTATAAAATATTATTCCATGCACATATAACTATTTCACTGAGGTATATCAAATGAGTTGTGGCTGATGAACTACAAGTGCTTGCTGCCCGCCCATTATATGCTTTGCTAAGCAGATATCAATTAAATAATTTTTAGCAATTAATTTTTTTTTTGTTGTAAGAACATGCAAGAGCATAAAATCCTAAGCGAAATTTTCATTTGGGGCTTATTGTGCTGCTGTTTGTTGGTGACAGCTTTTTTTGCGCGCTGTTTGTCGTTGTCTTATGGGCATGTGGGTGTATGTACAAACGGCTATTTGAAAATGTTTTGGGGTTTCAACTGCTTATGTTAACATACATATTTTCTTGTAGCAAATGTTGAACATGTTAAGATCTTTCGTTACGCTGGATGGTTTTCATGTGGATATTTGGATTGTTTGCATTCAGAATATAGCTTTTAGGTATTTATAGCAAATTTATAGCCTTTTGTTTTGCAATTGGAGAGGGAAGATTTCAGTTTTTTTTTTCTGTTTGTTTTCAGTTTGGTAGATTTTCTTTTCGATTTTTCTTTTCTGGGTTTTGGTATAACAACATCAGGTATTGGCGCTGATTTTAAACGCATTCTTCTTCGTTACAGTATTTTTGTTTTATCAACCGCACGTCAGCACAATTAGAACGGTTTATTTTTTGCAGTGCGCTTTTAACTTTGTTACAATACTATCAAAGAGTTTTAAATAATGAATTACTTTTTTTTTGCATTTTCAGTTAAAACAAAAATTACTTTTGCATTTTCAGTTAAAACAAAAATTACTCTATTTCAAACAATTTTGCTTGTGCGCATTTTGCATTAAACATTACCGTTTTTGATTGTGTCAAATGATAGTTTTATAGCAACATATTAAATTAAATAAAACATCTAAAACATTACTTTAAACATAAAAAAAATTATTTAGCTAAACATATAACGCTTATTTACTTCGCTGGTGTTACAACACAAAAGCAACGATTTTCAAATCAAGTATATTGATATTCTTCTTCTTTTTTTGTAGCAATTGAAATTGCAAATGTCGCTTGCGTTTTTTGAATTGTGTCACCATGGAAATAAATCAGCGATATGTATGTATATACGTATATATATACCTCGATTTTTTGTTCCATTGATACAAATTCCACTTCCTTGTTGAACTCATTTTTCTCCGCAGGAGGTGGCGGCGCATGCACGGGTGTGTGACCAGCAGTCATACCACCAGCGTTGTGACTAGGCGGTGGTTGCGTCTATGCAAGCAAGAAACAGACAAGAGAAAGTAGTTGGGAAAAGATAAGGAAAAAAAGACGAAAAAAATAAAACAAAGCATATTATACAAAAATCTATGCAAATCCAAATGCATTAACAAAATCTCACTTACCTTTAGCACATTTTGTATTTGCTTCTCGAACTCAGCCTCCTGCATACGCATTTCATTTAGTTTATATTGTTGCTCTTGTTCTTGTTGCTTCATTTTCTGGAAGTTCTGCAAAGTCTGCAGTTGACGCAGCACATTCGGATCGTTGAGTAGTTGCTGTAGATTGTTATTCTAAAAATAAATGTTTCAATATATGTATGCGTTTTAATAAAATAAACGTCAACAAAAACTACGATAACATTAAATTAAATAATACTATTAAAATTAAATTAAACTATGTAGTAATAAAGGTTTAATAAATAAGTATGGAATAAATTGATTAAACAACATTACATTAGATAAAAATAAAATAAATAAATGGCTACAGAAATCGATTACAGCCAGTTTTACGAAAGAAGTTAAGTGAAAAAATATTTTTTCCCCGTGAGATTTCGTATAAAATTCAACCAAAAAAAATCAAATTAAACTTAATTCTTTCGTGAAACTGGCTGTTAGATGTTCGAAGCACTTCCAAAACTCTCGATTCGATTGATTGCATGCTCTGATTCAAGGGTGACCAAACAATAGCTCTATTGGCTATCTATGGCCTAAAACAACATCAATTTAGCTTAGTGCAGGGATGGGCGTTTTTTGCATAAATTTTTATTCAAATAAAAAATATTTTTTTTTTTCTTAATTCAGAAAATATGGAATTAAGAAATCTTGAATGATTAAATTTTTATTTACGTTATTCAATTATTCATGTTAGTCACACAAGAAAAGAATTTTTTCAGTGATTTTTCGAATATTTTCCCAAACTCTAACCGAATACTTTCCCGAAATCGAACCGAATATCTTCCCGAATGCAAACCGAATATTTTTCAAATACTTAAAGTCAACAATATTTTAGTTAAGTAAACTTTAAGTATTAAAAAAATATATTGGGTTCGTATTGGGGAAAATATTCGGTTCGGATTCCGGCAAAATATATGGTTAATTACTCGAGTACGGTTAAGTATTACGGTTCGGTTTCGGAAAAGTATTCGGAAAATTATTTGGTTAAGTATTACGGTTCGGTTTCGGATTCGGATCCGTTACCAATAACAAATGTATGCTTAATAAGAATCTTATATTTTCGTTATTGAAATATTAAATTTTCGAATAATGCCCATCCCTTGCTTAGTGTTCAGTTGAATAAATATCTTCCGTGTTATTTTAGTGTGAAAATATTTTTGTTCGAATTATTTATTTTCATTTCAGCTACGATGTTGTTGTACAGTTTGTGATGTTATTGTCGTATTGCTCTATTAGTCAAATTGCTTGGCCACGCTTGCTCTAATTTAACTTAGCAAAAATTTAGAAGCTCGTTCCCACGGACAACGGACTCTCACTCTAGCTGCACTAATCAGAATTTCTGTGGAGTGTTTTTGGCATTACAATAACAACACGAATTTTTACCCTTTTATCTTTTAAAAAAGTTCAAGTTAATTTTTTTTTTAAGTTGAAGTTTTTGAGAAGCGAACTTTTTTAAACTCAAAAGCATACACATGACATCGGAAGTTCGTGGTAAATAAGTTTGAAAACCTAAAATTTCAACAAATTTTATATTAAAAAAAAAAAAAAAAAAAAAAAAAAACAGCAGAAAGAAAAATTTATTGAAACCAAATTTTTTTTTAAATTCTATGCATGCATGCATGCATAAGCTAAGCGTGTGAGTACTTGCAATGATTAAAGGACATATAACAATAACAAAAAATGACAAACAAAATTAAATGATTAAGACAATTATATTGAAGTGCAATTACATCGATCAATTTAGAGGTGTGATTCGGTGAATTCTTGTCGTTCTTATCAATAGCCTCATCATCAGCGATTTTAGGTTCATGCGCGTTTTTCGACGAATATTTAGCATACGATTCAGCGTGTAGCGCTGCCGCCTTTGTGCCGCTACTAGATAGACCGCCACTGCCAGCTACGCCATGCCCACCGCCACCAATACTTGCAAATCGGCCACTACCGCCACCGCCGTCCCGACCTCCACCACCGCCACCGCCAATACCCAGACCAGCGCCACCAGCTTCAATTAGACGTGCATATTCGTGTGCATCACGATCGCCACGAATATCGCGCGAATCTCGAGCGTCACGCATATCGCGTGTGTCGCGCAAATCGCGTAACTCACGCGCATCGCGCATTTCTCGAGCATCGCGCGATTCACGCGACTCTCGTATATCACGCAAATCCCGCACTTCATGCAAATCGCGCAAGTCACGCACTTCGTGCAAATCACGCACGTCGCGTACATCACGCAAATCGCGCAGCTCACGCGTATCACGCAAGTCACGCAGATCGCGTGTTTCGCGCATTTCGCGTTCACGCAATTCACGCGACGACGTCTTACTTGAACCCACGGATGCTGCCGATTGACGCTTGAGATATTGTTGCATATGCTCGAGCTGGCGCAGAGTACTGTTATCAAGTACACTCTGGGCTTTCTCATGACTCATTGACTACATTATTATTATTTTTTATTATTTTTTTTTGTTTTTGTTTTAGTTTTCGTTGTTTTTAGTTTCGTTTTTTTTTTTAATTTTTTTATTGTTTTTTGTTTTTGTTTGTGATTTGATGATTGGTAAGTTTGACATATCGTTAGTATGCATGTTTAATTGAAAGAAGATAATAAGTAAATTCATAATTTTAACAATTTTTTTCTAATTAGCATCGCCATCGCGCATAATATCCAACTTACCGATAAATCAGGTATGCCACCATGCTTGTCATCCATACTGTTGGATCCGGTTGACATATTAACGCCACTCATATTATTCAAACTCATTTCCATTGAGCTAGATGAAATATTCATGCCATTTGTTGTATTATCTCCACCTGCGCCTTGTCCGCCGCCAGCACCGCCACCAGGCGGTAATTGATATATTGGATGATTTGGATCGGCCAAATCGAATATGGGCTGGATAACTTCGGGTGCAAAGACATTGTTCTTTTGCCATAAATTGAGTACGCGTATTATGCGACTTTTGTCCTCGGGCGCACAACGAAATAGATTCGCAAATGTTTCCTTGATGTTGCGTGCAAAACGTGGTGCGAATACGTCTTTGTCGGGACCGAATTGATGTCGTGATTGCCGTACAATCGAATCGATCACATACAAACCGGGTACCTTATATTCGGGCTTGCATTTGAGTATGAATTTCTCCACACTCTGTACGACGTGCTTGTAGAATTTGATTGCACGCATTGCAGCTTTAGTGATTGCGGCCATTTTGGCCTTTGAAATTGGTGGTTTCTGCTCATAGAGGCTAGAGAGCTGTTGCAAGAGAAAATGGAATTAAGTATGAGAAAAAAATTTAAACACTTTTTGAAATAACTATACATATGTGTACTTATATACTATATAGGGTGTGTTGTGTTTGTATATGTTTGAGGAAAAAAAAAACAAAGCCAAAAACAAAAGCAAAAACAAAGCAAAAACAAAAGCAAAAGAAAAAACGAATACAAAAGCAAAAGCAAAAACAAAAGAAAACAAATCCAAAGCGAAAGCAAAAACAAAACCAAAACCAAAAACAAAACAAAAACAAAAATAAAAACAAAATTAAAAACAATAGCAACATGAAGAACAAGAAAAAAAAAAAAAAACAAATTGTTTAATTAAACAAAAACAAAAGCAAAACGAATACAAAGGCAAAAGCAAAAACAAATACAAAAGCAAAAGAAAAACAAAAGCAAACATATCCAAAAGCAAAACAAAAACGAAAGGAAAAACAAAAACAAAGACAAAAAAAACAAAAATAAAAACAAAATCAAAAGCAAAAACAATAGCAAAAAGAGCAAGAACAGAAAAAACAAATTGCTTAATTAAATTTTCTCAAACCCAAGAAAAATGTAATTGATGCGATTCCATTACAATTACTTGTAATTGGAAATTTTTAATTACATTTATATGTGATTGTAATTGAAGGTGTAATCAATTACAAAATGTATTTGAGGGTGCCCAGGTCTGGTGGATACAAATTGTAAATTTTTCGTGAACCTCAGGGGCCAATCAAAGTTCTTATTACATTATAGTATATGACCCCTGTGCGAAACCCTTTAACCAGCTCCTATCGGGACCAAAGTTTATATGTGATACCTTTGACTGCGTTGTTTCCGATCTAGGGAAATTGGACTTTAGAAACTGTAAATTGGATTTTCGAAAATTTATATAATTACGTATATGTACATTATACTTTCATACGCAATAAAGAATTTCTATTCGAAAAATTCTGTGTAAAATTTATTTTACACGCACATTCTGAAATCCAATTCACGCTTTCGAAAATCCAACTGACATTTCTAAAATTCAATTTCCCCTTTCCAAAATCCAACTGACATTTCTAAAATCCAATTCCCCCTAATCCAATGTCCAATTGACATTTCTAAAATCCAATTTCCCCTTTCTGAAATCCAATTGACATTTCTAAAATCCAATTCTCTCTTTCTAAAATTCAATTGTCTTTTCTAAAATCCAGTTAACGCTTTCTAAAATCCATCTGGAAATGGTGTAGAATTTAATAGACTGCAGAACTGCATAGGTACTCAGAATGTTTTTAAATATCCCAAACAAAAGCTGTGAAATTTTAAAATTAACTACAAAAATTATCGATTTTTTTTTTAATATTTACAAAGTTTTTAAAATTGATTTGAATGGTTTCCATTGTTGAATTCTATGAAGATTTTCTTTTAAATTAACGAAATTTTATTTCATGAGGAAAAATTGTTAAAACCCGTTTTTAAATTTAGTCGATTTTTTTTTACCGCCACTATACATTTTAAACTCGCCCTAACGGATCTGCGCTATACGCATCATTAAGACTGTTCGGCACGCTGATAATTTGTACAATTTGTACAAATTTTCCTGAAATTTTGTCGAATTGTGTTCGGTACTGCACAAAACTTACAAAGAGAAAGCGCATTTTTACATTTGATTTGCAGAGAAAGTTGCAAGTTTTTGCGGAGTCTTTTTGACTCAGTAAAGATTTGCAAGCGTGCCGAACAGAACTATAAGTCTGTTCGGCACAAAAATTTGCAAGCAACATAAGCAAATAGAGAATTATGTCAAACTCTCTCTAAAACTGAAACGTACAAAGTTTCCGCCGAACATGACTTTGTCAACATTTGCAAGCAAAACATATGTTATGTAATACTTATGTAGTTTAAAACATATTGGGTCGGCTTCGGTATAATGCGCCCGCCGCACACTGGCACTTTTTCTTGATTTAGGCGCGCAATATCAAAATTTTTGAAGTCAAACTTTTTAACTTTTTTTAATGCAATTAGTCCACAAAATGCCCACAGTATATAACGGTAATTATCATTTCTCTTTATTATTATTTATTGTTGCGTAATCAGCTGTTAAAGAGAACGTTTTTTACAATATTTTAAAAATTGCAAGGAAGTGGAGGAAATAAGCGCTTAATTTAAACCCCAAAACAATTGTCTTTTGAAACAAAAATTTAAATATTTTTGCACTATTGAAAACCTACGTGTAAGTGTGTTTGTTCACATGTGTTTAAAAGTTGTTGGGTTCAGTTTTCTTTATTAAATTTGAAGTATTTTTACGTGCGTTATTTTAGTGCTTAAAATATATGAAAGTGTAAAAAGAAAAGCTTGCTGAAAGTATGAACCGCGCTGAACCACAATAATTTTTCGTTTTTGCATTAATTCGACATTTTTACATATAAATCAACTGAATTGTTCCGCCCCTAGGCGCCTCTTTTGGTATTATGCCCATAATAAGGAGGGAGTTGTATGATGTGTGGGTTGCAGAACGCGACCAAAATCAAAAAGGCAAAGCTGTTTTGGACTATGTTTGTACCATTTTAGGTCTCGAAGAAAGGGAAAAGAAAGACGAGGAGCTGTATAATGAATGCCGCAGTAAGGTTAAAATTTTTTTAGCAAAGCTTCGTAAGAAATGGATGCAAGTAAATAGGACAAATGAGAAATTCCTTGCCAAGTTCACTTCATGGCTTCAGCAAGGTATAGATTTCCCAGAGCGCACTGTTTTAGAAAATCCAGGTAGACCGAAAAAAAGCTTTAGTGAACTGAGTGATTCAGCAAAACGAAAGCGAGTGGCACATTTGGTAAAGGATTACTCTTATGCAGAGCTTGCATTTGCGACAAGAATGAGCTTACATGCGTCTGGACTTCGTGATGTGGAAAATGTGGTAAAACAAATCACGGAAACTACGCCTGAAAAAGCTAATGAAATAAAGAAAAGTATTCACTCTTTTCCACATCAATACAGCCAATATACAGCCGATGAAGCGTTATCTTTATATGTTGATGCGCATCTATCAAAGTATACTTACACGCTACTGCAACAAGGTGCCAAGCAAAAGAAGGCAAATATCTACCCACCGTATAACAATTTAATTCCAGCTAAAAAAGAGTGCTATCCGGCAGGAATAACGGTTACAGACACAAAGGCTGAAGTAGATCTCCAACTACTTCTTGACCACACGATGAAGAGAATAGTGCAAGCTCAAAGTAGTGTTTTGGAGCAAAACATAGATCGGCTGAGGCAGGGTCTAACCCTTTTAGTAAAATGGGGCTGCGACGGAGCTTCTGATCACTCCAATTATAATCCGCGATTTGAAGGCGATAATCAAAACTTAAGTGACAGTAGTTTGTTCGTTATTTGCATGGTTCCACTGCAATTAAATTCAGTAGAAGGCAACCTTATTTGGATTAATGAAGCACCATCTTCTACGCGATTTTGTCGGCCTATAAAGATTTCATTTCAAAAGGAAACTTCTGAAGTTATCAGAACAGAAATCCAACAAATGCAAGAGAAAATTTCTTCTTTGAAGCCCATGGTTGTTAAAGTAGCCAATGAAAGCATCATTATAAATTATGACATGAAATTAACGATGATCGATGGAAAGACTTTTAGTGTCGTTAGTGACACATCTGTACAAAAATGTCCAATCTGCAAAGCAACGCCCAAAACCATGAATAATTTAGATGAAATTTTCGAACAGCGGAGTGATGAGTCATACTACCAATATGGCTTATCTACATTGCATGCCTACATACGATTCATGGAATGTATCTTACATATAGCGCATCGTCTCAAAATAAGAGTGTGGAGAGTTACTTCCAAAGAAAACAAGGAAATTTTTGAAAATGAAAAACGGCAAATCCAAAGAAAAATTAGAGATTCGCTATATCTCGTTGTAGACATGCCAAAACACGGCTCCGGCACAACCAACAATGGTAATACTGCTAGTCGTTTTTTTGAACAGCATACTTTAGCTGCTCAAGCAACTGGCGTGGATGAAGATCTTATCCGTCGATTTGGTATAATACTGAGTTGTATGTCCAGTGGATCTGACATTTCATATGACAAATTTGGTCAATATTGCAAAGACACAGCGATTCGCTATGTAAACCTTTATGGGTGGTACCCCATGCCATCTAGCGTGCACAGGATATTAGTTCATGGAGCTGCAATTATAAAAGCTTGCCCGTTGCCAATAGGTATGATGTCCGAAGAAGCTCTGGAGGCTCGCAATAAAGATATTCGGAGGTTTCGAGAATTTAATACGAGGAAAACCTCGCGCTCTAATACAATGGAAGACCTAATACATACATTATTATTTACTTCGGATCCAATAATAACATATTTATCCAAATCCCGCAAGCGAGTCTTTAAAAGCGGAAGTGATATAAACGATGAAGTTCGTTCGCTCCTTCAAGAATCCTAAATTTTGTGTTCATTTCAAGGCTGCACAACGATAACGACAAAAATATTTTGTTTTGTTGAATATCAAATAAAAATTAACACAAAAATTTTGTTTTGTTGAATATCAAATAAAAATTATTGAAATTATTTCGTTTCGTTGATTATCAAAAAAAAATTATCAAAATTATTTTGTTTCGTTGATTATCAAAAACAAAATAATAATAAGAATTTGTTTCGGGCTTACGGCTTCATTTTACTTTGAATTTTTATTAACGTTATTTTTTTTGATAATTTTTTTTGTTGGCTACCGAAACAAAATTTTTTCAATATTTGTTTTTTGATAATCAACAAAACGAAATTTTTTTTCATAATTTTTTTTTTGATAATTATCAAACAGTATTTTTTTGTTCAGCACTTAACGTTAAATTTTTTCAAAGTTGAATTGAAAACAAAATATTTTTTTGGTTATTGATAAAAAATAACGTTAATGTGCAGCCCTGGTTCATTTAATTTTAAATACAATATCTTCATGCTTAACTTTACTTTTATTTAAAATTTGTATATGTGCAGTACATTTTTTATAAAAGAACATTTTTTGAGTTATGCCTATTTTGAAGAAATATACATAAATTTTTTAATTCGTGTCCTAATACTACTAACAAATCAATTTGGATGAATAATATTCAGTTTTCACCATGTTATTAATTTTTCACGTCTAGATTGTGCAGAAGTGCCACTGTGCGCCGTACTTATTGCAAAGAACAGATAATTTTTCATTTAAACTTTTAGGAAGTGTTCTGTGGATGTTAATTTTACTAATTTTAACACTCCGGACTACGCAAAAATACTGTAGACCGCTCCACGGCTGAGGATTATTTTCTTAAAGCGCGGCCGAAGGCCACCAATGCATAAGAGTGGTATACGCTAAAATACTGTATTATTAATAAATTATAATCAAAAAATTCCGAGGTTGGTGCATTATATCGAAATTTCATACAAATATTTAAAAAAATAATGAAGTTTTACAAAAATTTAAAATTGTTTTCCAGACTGAAAATTCTTTGTCAAGATCAGCTGTTTTCAACTTGCAAATCTTTACTGAGTCCAAAAGACTCCGTAAAAACTTGTAACTTTCTCTCCAACTGAAATGTCAAAATCCGCTCTCAGCTTGCAAAGTTTGTGGAGTGTCGTACAGGATTCGACAAAATTTCAGGAAAATTTGTACAAATTATCAGCGTGCCGAACATAACTTATTATTGGCTTGTTGCGGTATTTGGGACAAAACGTTTCACAGCTTCAAAGCTTGGAACAGCGCATCGGGATATTTTCAATACGCAGGAGACTTGTAACGGCTCCACGCAATACCGGGTGACACGGCATATGCCAGGTTTGTCATGAATTACGATTATATAGTTGTTATTAGGGTCAATTACAATAGTATTAATACTGAATCAACTCTGTCACTACCCACTTTTCAGCTAACCCACATCTACACATTTTCTAAAGAAACCAATACGTAGAGAGCATTTTTCTATTTTACACTTATTCGCTCTGCTGTGTACGTGTAAAGAGAGAAGCAGAGACAAAGAGAGATCACACATATAGGAAAATGTGCACATTAAAGGCGGATTCATCGTTCGAGTTCAGAACTTAAGTTGAATTTGAGTTAACTAATAAAAATTGTTCAGAACTTTTCGGAATTCCTCTCATACTCCGAAAACACAACAGCAACCACATGGCAAAAAAGTTCTGAACTCGAACGATGAATCCGCCTTAATAAATACCATTAAATTTACTGTTGACGTAAGTGCATGTTACCCGTATATTACCGGGTGCTCTACCCACCGATGGCTGTTAGGAAAATTCACACTTTAAAAGCTTAAGATAATTGTTTTGAGAACATTTTCTCAAACGGTTATAGGTAGCCCATAGGGTCGGTTTTCCAATAATGCCACACGCCCCAAAAAAAATGACTTTTACTGGATGGTAGGGGAGGGGAAGTAGGTTCTGAATTTGTTAAATTTAGCCGCCAGACGTACCTAGTTTTCCCTGAATTTGTTAAAGTTGTTAAATATTTGCCGGTAACACCAATTCCTCATTAAAAAAAACAAATTAAGTACTCTTTATTTTAGTAAATAACTAATGTTTACACTTTTCACACCACATATATAACTTTATATTTATGCCAGTATCACGAACACCGAACGAACTACCGAAACGCCGAAAGCCACGGTGCCGAACTCCTCGAAAATCGTCATGCCTATTACGGTATCCGACGGATGCCACTCCCGCGAATGCCATCCGATTCGCACTCCCCTCGCTGCTCAAATTTCACGCTATTACCATAACCGTCGGATTACTGCTTTATCGATTCACCCTGCGTATCGTGTCAAAAGCTTTTCTACACTTTACTACATTGTCAGTTGTGATTTATTTGCATTTTGAAAAAATACAATTGAATAAATTGAAGAAAAATTTAACTTTTTTTGCAAATCTATTTGCGTGGCAGCTGTGGTGTAGTGGGTAGAGTGCTCGCCTGCTATGCCAGAGGTCTCGGGTTCAAACCACGGTCCGAGCAAAACACCAAAACAATTTTTGTAATTAGTAAAAATCCTATTATTGGGGTTTTTAAAAGCAGCGGTCACATCTCGGCAGTGGGCGGCATACCCTCCGAGTTTATTTCTGCCATGAAAAAGCTTCTCACAAAAAATGCATTCGCAGTTCGGAGCCGGCATAAAACTGTAGGTCCACCCAATTAGTAGGAAAAACAAAAAGGAGCACACCTCGAATTGGGAGAGAAGCTCGGCCATAAAACTCGTCAGAGTTATAATAGCGCCATTGCATTATATTATATTATTATTATTATTTGCGTTTTCAATAATTTAATTTGGTTACTTCTTGGAAGCACTCTTTGTTGTGTTTGCGGACTTGAAGCTGTTCAAATTTCGTGCGAAGTACTCGCTAAATTTTGTACGGTCTCGAATTATCAACGGATGGTTCGCAATCAACGCTTATGTTTTGATCATAGCGGTACAGAGCCTACGAAAATGTCTTCCAGTGAACTTCTGCGTTTTGCCCTCCACCTATAACTTGCATTTGGAAGCGGTTATTTGTTAGCTTATTCTTAATACAGGATTTGGATTCAGACCAAGTGATTTTGATGGTGGTGCCAAAGCATTCAAATCCGTGCTTAATGTTGTCCAAAACTCAGATACAACTTCTGGAGACTGCTTGCTTTTGCGATATTTTCGTTAAGCTTCTTCCGCTCAACCAACAAAGAAAACTGCCCACGTTTTAGGTACGAATTCTGTTTAAAAATAAAATTAACTCATATATATTTTTACTTAAAATATACGAACTATTTTGTTATTCGTTAAATTTTATTGTAATCTACTACGCAATGAAAATGCAATTTTTTAAATTTCTTTTGAATCCGCATCATTTTTATGACGAATCGAAATCAAAATGAATTACAGCTACTGCGTTTCGATTACGGTTATAGGAATGCGGTGAATCCTCGAACTGCTTTATCAGCGTGTTTTTTATTCCCGGACTGCATTGCCGATCGGTTATGAGAATACCGAATTTTATCAAAACGATTCGCATTCCCTGCGAAAGGCATCCGCCGGATACCGTAATAGGCATGCGTATCAGCTACCCCGTCGGTTCGAAGTTAAGTGTTGCCAACTATATGAACTATGTTCGAATCAGCGTTACCAAGTGCTGATGCGAAATTGAGCGGGTTTTTCTCAGGTTTCTTATCTTTTTGATAAAACTAAAAACATTTTTACTTTATTTTACTAAAAACAATTTATTTAAATAATAAAATAATGGATTCTATTGCGATAGCAGCTTTATTAGTAGAGGAAGAGGAGCAAAGGATTTCTCTGAACGAAAGAAAGTTTTTGAGAGATCATAGCAATCCTTTTACTTTAAGTAAACAAGCTAATTACAGGCTGAAGATAAAAAAATAGTCTTAATTTTGCGTGAAAGAAATCTTTAGCTTGTCCTTTTTTCTGTTTTTCATAGAATTATTTTGAACTACATAAAAGCAAATTGTATATAAAAACAGAGGAAAATTTCAATAACAATGTACCCGGCACTGGAATTTTCGTTTCTGATAGATCACTAAAATGCAAACGAAATCTTGCGGAAACTTATAGTTCATTAATAACACAGTATTTTGGCGTAGAGCACCCTTATGCATTGCGAAGGCTGCCGCGCTTTGAAAAGTAACCATCAGCCGACAGAACTCCCTTTCTGGAGTTAGATCTGGAGAGATTTACAGTAATTTTGCGTAGTCGGGAGTGTTATAACTAGTAAAATTATCATTCACAGATCTTTTCCTGAAGGATTCATTGAAACATTCTTAGAGGTTTGAAAACAAATACTGCGGGCGCATTATACTGAAGCCGACCTTCCACCACTTGCAATATTTATTTGAACGCGTCTTTATTGAGACGAAATTTTTTTTACTAAAATCATAAATTGTTGGTAATACATAATTCGTTAGTTGCTTTTTTATAGTAGTCAAACAATAATTATCAACTTCAGAAAATGCGTTATTATTCTTGGGTGAAAATATATTTTAATTTCCAAAACCTACATACGCACGTAAATCACTCTTCTTATCATTTCACAATTTTTTCTTTGAAGTTTTTCTTTGCATATAACAGCAATTCAATCGCGGTGGAAAATGCAATGGACCCACGCCATGTTTGTGGCTTCTCGCGAACGGTTGATTAATGTATTTACATATATTAATACTCACTAACACTTCCCTCACGGAAAAAAAAAGTTAGTTGCAAAAATAAATATATTAAAAAGTGATTTATATTCAACTAATTTTAAAGTAGCTTTAAACAAATGCAGATCGGGACAGTTTCTTGTATATGTACATATTTATATGTAAACACATGTTTTCAGATCTAAGTATGCCAAGATTGTTTTTTCCTTTTTTTGGTTACCGTTTTTCAGCTTCACTTCCCATTAAACACTGAAAACGAAATTCTCAAACGGAGAAAATATTATTTCATATTTATCATTTGAAAATTAACATAAATTCAATTGTTTCTCAAATATTGTTTATCAACTTGCGAACAATTTGCGAAATTTGAGGAAAATTTGTTTCGCATTTTTACCATTTCTTGAATTTCGACATCAAATGCAGGATTAAGTTATTTATATTAAACTACAAGTAAAGTAGTTGAAAAGAAACTCAAGATAAAGTTATTTATTTTAAACTACTAGTAAAGTAGTTGAAAACAAATGCAGGATAGGGCAATTGACTGCTTGCTATGACATCGCCGTGTTAAAAAAGTCAGTTCATTGCAAAGGAAAAAGTCACATTTTCAATTAGTTGTTATTGAAAATAAAGTAGTTTATAAAGTGATTTAAAATTAATTAAATTTCCTACAGGGTTATTACAACTTCATACATACATTTACATAATTTACTTAAACTTTTATTGTAATTTTTGATATTTTTTTAATATCGCCGCAACCAAATACTTGCGGCAAATTTCGGCACGAAAAACTGTCAAACTGTTCGTTCATTCGGTGTTCATAATGCCGATTTACCGAACTTCGAAAGATTCGGCACGCCGTCGGTTGTCATAATGCCGATTTGCCGAAAACGTCATTTCGGAACCGCCGACGGTGTTCGTGATAGTGGCATATAAATTTTGAAATATCGCGTTAAAATCACTTTTATCAAAAATGTGTTGCTAATTGCGTCTTCACAGGAGAAATTTAAATATTGCGTTAAAATCACTTTTATCAAAAATGTGTTGCTAATTGCGTCTTCACAGGAGAGCTAGTACACACACACACACAAAACTGATATAGGCACAAGGTAAGTGTTTGTACAATTTTGCGAGGTGAAATGGCCGCAAAAGTACTGTAGACCGGGCAGTAGATATTACGCTGATGGGTGTACTAAGCAGAAGGACATCACCGTGGCAGTAGCCACGGTCATGAAACACGATCGGACTTGGATGGCGTAGTCCAGGGTTATTTTTTGTAAGCGCAGAAAAGTGTTCACACAAGTACTGTGTTTTTTTCTTTATCTATCGAATTTATATGGAGAGTTACTAAAATTTAACCATAAATTCCTCGAAAACGAGGAACGTCCGGCGCCTAAATTTTACGGATTCAGAATACCCTTCCCCTCCCCTACCCCCTGGTAGAAGTCGTTTTTTGGGGGGCGTGCGGCATTATTGGAAAATTTCTCCATCCCATGGCCTAACTATACTAGTTAATCTATGAGGCACGCCCACAGAAAAACCTGGTATAATCTGGCTGCACTCTTCAGCGGTTTCCGACATTCTAGTGCTTTTACGTTTATAACACATATGTACATTAGAGCGTATCGCGGAAAACAAAGTTCGCCGTACGCCCCCATATGATTTCTTCTTCGAAAACATTTCTGGAAAAAATATTTATTTCTTTTGGACACCGCTAGATGTCGCTAAAATTCGTTTTTTTTCATATCTTCGGTATTTATGGTCCGATCCCTAAGTTTGATACAGAAATCTCCTTGGGTTGATAGGAGGGTTTCTAATTCATAATTGTTAACCCTATGTACGCCATTGGGGTCACTTCCACCCAGTACTTAGTTCATACCACCTTAATGTAACTTTTTTTTGCCGGCATGTTAAACGTCGTCAAAAAATATTACTATTTTGCAAAAGAAGTATTTCGATGGATTCAGTAAAACGGAAAATAAAACAAATTTAACATTCCGAGGAATATAAGTTTTTCGCTTCCTGTGGGCTTTTAGGTTCATTTTACAAAGATTTATTCTGAAGAGACTCCTACTGAAATTTTACGCCGAATAATTTTCTAGAACATTTTAACCATCTAGCACCCCTGAAAAAGGGTTATTTTGACACCTTTTTATACAGTCAGGAAATAGAGTATAGTCAGGAAATAGTATTTTAAAGGGGGAAACTTTCCAATAATGTCACACGCCCCCAAAAAAACGACTTCTACCGGGGGGCAGGGGAAGGGAAGGGTGTTCTGAATCCGTAAATTTTAGGCGCCGGACGTACCTCGTTTTCGAGGAATTTATGGTTTTAGTTTAGTAACTCCATATAAATTCGATAGATAAAGAAAAAACTTTTGCGCAGAACACTTTTCTGCGTTGGCGGCCTTCGGCCGCGCTTATAAAAAATAACCCTGGGCTACGCCATCCGTCCGGACGTGTGCCATAACCGTGGCTACCGCCACGGTGATGTCCTTCTGCGTAGTACACCCTGTGAAGTCGCTATTGGCAACATTTTTAATAAAAGTGATTTTAACGCAATATTGTAAAATTTATTAAATATATTAGTAATATACGTGTTGTGACTAAAATAAAGAGTCAAATTTGTTTTGTAAATGAGGAAATGGGGTTGATATTGGTAAAAATTTAACAACTTTAACAAATTCCGGGAAAACTAGGTACGTCCGGCGCCTAAATTTAACTGATTCAGAACCTACTCCACCTCCCCTACATCCCAGTAAAAGTCGTTTTTCTCGGGGCGTGTGACATTATTGGAAAGCCAACCCTTTTAAAGGTCACTAGAGAGTAAAAATGTACTAGAAAATTATTCGTCATAAAATTTTAGTAGTAGTGCGTACGGTGGACTTTTTTTTGGTCCACATAAGGCGAGACGGCCTAATGTACATATGTATGTAGTAAATATTTTAATTTATACATAGATGTCAAGTTGGTAGACAGTCTCTTTTGAACAGTTCTATTCATTGATTACATCACAGTCAAGCTGGTACTATTCTACAATTGCCTGTCAAGTAGATAAATTCAGATAAGCGCCAAAAAAAGGCATGCGTCCTTGAAAGGGTTAAATACCCATAACTAGGTGTTAATTAGCCTACATTTCAGAACAGAATTCCGTCCTTATGGCTTTTTGGAGCACGTTGCATACACAATGCTGACCTTTACATTCCCAAACAGAAAATTCCTTTATTTTGATTTTATTAATATTGATAAAATGAAAACGAAAATAAGAAAAAGGCAAACTACGAATTCTAGACAGAACGAAATAGGTACGCATGTTGAAAAAAATTGGCTGCGCTGCCTAGCTACACGTTTCTTGCAATACACCACGCTGCGCTGCTTTGTTAAAAAAATGCACAGCCCCCGGTAACGCACAAGGCGTCGTCCATTACGTTTTCAGCATGTGTAGATACATTTTTTACACTTCTAATTTGGCTTTTTTGAACAAATCAAATATTAATCAACTTTTCCGTATAAAACCATCGTTTTTGTTTGATATTTTGTAAAAAGTTTTACTTACCTCACTATTGAATGCGACGACGTTTTCCATTTTGCACGAGCACGATACACCACCAGGGACGAGTTTCTGCCAATTTTTTCACGTTTTTTCAATTACCACTCACTCAACCGCATTCACTTCATAACACTTTTTGCACGTAAAAATATATCGGTTTTGTTATTATTTGTTGTTTTACTTGTAGCTTCCGTTATATTCTCACCAAATTTGTGAATAAATTTCAGAAATATTTGCGTTAAAATCATTAAATTCGGCTAAATTTTCAGCACAAAATTCTAAGCACACACACGACTTCAGAGTAATTGAAAAGCAAAATGGCGATTGTTCAATTTTCTTTTAATTGACATTTCATCGTTTCACAGTTGTCAATAGATGTCGCCACGGTACGACCGTAAAACAGGGTGACCAAGAAAATCACGTTGAGATCGTGCGTACAAAGCTAGAAACGCACCATACTACGCTACACTGCCGCGACACTTCAATTTTCGGTGCGACACTTTTGGGTATGGGCCTTTTCACATTACTCGGTACGACATCGGATAGACATTTTTTGCTCGGTATTTTCAACTTACCGAAACGATTCCGCGTTGCTGTGTTTGGCACTCTGCACACGAGGCGAATCGTCATAGACGCGTATCAGACATTTCATGTAGCGTCGATTTCTCTACGCCTCAAGATCTGCACACGAAGCGACATGAAACTTCGCTGCACAAAACAAAAATACAAATTAATAATACGTCATTTGCTTTAAATTTCGAAGCTTTAAATAGAAAAGATGATAACTTTTATGGAATCTTCCATTTTCTTTAATTTTACACTCATTTTTCCGATTTTTTACACAAATTTTACTGCTTTCTTAAATTTCACCAAGTGGAAAAATGTAAACAAACATCTTCTTCTTCCTGTTTTCTAAGCGTAGTACGCCTAGCTACTAGCACTGCTTTACGCCAAGCGACATGTAGCCAGCATACTTTGACGAATGCATGAAGCTGACGACTCGTGTGCAGCCCTCAATTGAAATATACGTGCGCGACATCAAAGCGTACAGCTTTCGTCTGTAGTATCTAATACGCGTCTAAAGCAGTACGCTCCGTGTGCAGAGTGCCTTTTTCACACTTGTGGGAATACTTTCGGTGCGTAATCGGCAGAAAATAGGAAAACAAACATCGAAATTTGCAAAACAAAATTTTTAACTTCAACAAATCACTCAATAATAACAATAATGTCTTCTAGCGAAAACGAAGACATTATAACTTGCTACCTTTATAGCCGAAACGAGTTTTTTACTGACTTTGTTCTTCTTCTTTTATCACGCTGCAAAAATGTATGCAGTAATTCCTCAAATTTTACTGACCGGTCTTACCGCGTTGCGGTATACCGAATTTAATCCGTTCCGATTTCATGTATGCAACACTAATGTGAAAGTGCCAATTGAAATACATGTGGTCGGTAAGGTTTCGGTATACTTTCGGCAAAAACCAAAAATGTCGATCCGATACCGCACCGAGTAATGTGAAAGCGCTCTTAATCGCACTGCGCGACACTTTGCTGAACAATTTTTTTAACTTATTTCTCTAAAAACTTAATAATTTATTTGTCACTGACTAATCAAATTAACTTTTCTTCGTCCAACATTTTGCATTCATTATATTTTGAAGTGCAGTTGGCTATACCGAACTATGCGACGGTGTAACTGCACAAATTTCTGTCGTACGACGAAGTTGCCTAGTTGGTCAACTTCGTCGCATGGTGTCGCGCAGTTCACCTCAATTGCAGCACAGTGCGGTTGCTTCCATAAGAATATATAATATAATATAATATAATATAATATAATATAATATAATATAATATAATATAATATAATATAATATAATATAATATAATATAATATAATATAATATAATATAATATAATATAATATAATATAATATAATATAATATAATATAATATAATACAATGGGGCTATTATAACTCTGACGAGTTTTATGGCGGAGCATCTCTCCCAATTAGAGGTGTGCTCCTTTTTGTTTTTCCTAATAATTGGGTGGACCTACAGTTTTATTCCGGCTCCGAACGGCGAATGCATTTTTTGTGAGAAGCTTTTTCGTGGCAGAAATACACTCGGAGGGTATGCCGTCCACTGCCGAGAGGTGACCGCTGCTCTTAAAAAACCCAATAATTGGATTTTTACTAATTAGAAAATTTTTTTGGTGTTTTGCTCGGACCGTGGTTTGAACCCGAGACCTCTGGCAAAGCAGGCGAGCACTCTACCCACTGCACCACAGCGGCCACGAATACATGCAAATAATATTTTGTCGCGTATTGCAGCGTCGCGTAGTGTAGTATGGTGCGATTCTAGCTTAAAATGAATGCGTTCACATCGTTCCAAACTGTGTAACCTAAATCAAACGCAAGTCGTCAATTTAACGCACGCACGCAAATTTTTCATATGCGTTGAACCGAAATTGACTTGCGTGCGTGTTCAGATAAAGAAATAGAAAAATACAGAAAATCAGAGAAAATCTTGTTATTTTGTGGAATATGTACCTAACAGACACGATATCAAAAGCAAGTGTAAATTTTTTTGCAAACAATCACCCACAATGCTTAATTTCAACTGTCACGCAAAACAAAAATTGGGCGTCGAATTTGCTTTTTACGCACGCCGTTCAATTTCGGTTACTCCCATACAAGTTGTATGGGCATGAGAAATTTTTGACAGTAAATTGACGGCGTGCGTTTGATTTAGGTTACACAGAAAGAACGGAAATTTATATATATATATATATATACATATTTACCTTCTTTGCATCGTTTATCAATTGAAATGGCGATTGTTTTTAATTTAATAACTATAATAATCACCAACATTCTGTTTTGCGGTAAAAACGAAGGAGTCACACATTTTGAAACAAAATTTTAAGTCTTTAATGCCCACAAAAGCTCAATGTGGAGCTGATGCATAGTAGCCCGTGACTTTGTCTACTTCAATTTTGATAGAAAAAAAGCAAAGCGAAATTCCAGATGCTTGCTACAATTAAAGCCCATATGACACTACATTTTTTTTCTGGTATTCTACCAGGTTTTTTGTGTGAAGGAGATGGTCAAATACAGTTTTGCGTTGGTGCAAGCGAGCAAGCTATATTGAAAAAAACCAAACAAAATACCATCTAGGCGATTAAAAACCAACGAACCAGCTTGTATTTCGGTAGGTTTTTTGGCATTCGGTCATTTTTTCTGACAATTGTTTCAATTTGACAACTAGAAAATAAGTTATATTTAAAATAAAAAATATATGGAAATACAAATTATAAATTTGCCACTTGTAAGCTTCTGCTATGGCCGTAAGGGTAAAGAAGAAGTCGGGAAGAAAAAGTATATTGCGTACTGGCTTCCCTTTATAACATGGAATACACATCTATCCTGCCCTTAGAGTTTCATAACTTTTTTATTTCAGTAATTTAAATTCAAATTTTTAAAAAAATTAATTTTTGAAATAAATATTTTTTTCATTTAGTTTGAAGTTTAATGTCAATCAAATTGTTTTGAGGGAGTATTTGTCTCTTTTCAACCTACAGAAGAATTGTTTTTGTATTTTGACTTTCGGTGGGTTTTCCAAACCAAAAAAAACCAAGAAAAAAATGTGGTGTCATATAGGCATAACACTTTGACAACATTTTGAAACAAAATTTTTAGTCTTTAATGCCCACAAAAGCTCAATGTGGAGCTGATGCACTTTTTCTGCTTTAATTTATAAAACTGCTTTTCTGTTTATTTGATTATTTTGTAGATTTTACTGTTCACTTTTCACGTACATGTGTGAAATCGCTAAAAATAAGTGTAGATATACAACCGATACGCACACACACATTCCAGCAGAAGTGTAAAAACCATTGCGAACTTTATACTTTGCTTTACTCGCTTAACCTCGCTTGAAAAGCACATGCTGAACGTAACTGTCAAAGCGAAACTCTGAGGCAAAGCGAAGTAGAAGTCAATTGTGCACGGGCTATAAGTGTTTTATGACGTCTGCGTAATTTCATTGAATACTTCAAAAATATTCACGGTTCTTTTTGTGGTGATACGGAAAAACGCAATAATTAACGTAAAATTGTCAACAAACTTTCTAAAAGTTTAAATAAATAAACATAAACACCCTTACCAGATAAGTAGTATTTTTAACTTAATTTCTTTGAGCTAAAAAAGGCGTTGCAACAATGGCAACATATCGCTCCGAAGAAACGGATGTTGCGTTAATTTGTCGTGTAAAAATGACACCATCACTGTACGATCCACGTAATCCCGACTTCCGTTTAGCCTATCGCAAAGAACAGGATTGGGAGTTGGTAGCCTCTAAATTGGGCTTGTCATCTGCGGATGCTCGTCGGCGATGGACCTGCTTGCGTGATCGCTATTCACGCGAGCTGAAACTATTGCTTTTGCATCCGGACAGGCCGGAATTGGGTAAAAGCCAATTTTTTCGCCAAATGGATTTCTTACGAAAATTTGTGCGTAAAAGGAGGTGAGTTAGGGTTATATGATCGCCTTACGTTTTAATTATTCTATTTTTATTTAATTTATTGCACATAAAGGAATCGCCGTCGCGCTGGTTTCGATTACGATAGTCAAAGCGCTGACGATTCGAAAGTTTCTAAAACCACACGGAGTACATCACAATTGCAAGATAAACCCAATACGATCGAGTTGGAAGAGGAAGAAGCACAGGAATATGATATACAAGAGTATGACGATGGTAATTCGAATACATATACGGGTAAAATGGATGAGAATACTATGGATTCGGATGATTATCCAGAATTTGTAGATGGTATGTATAGCTATGCCGATATTTACATGCACAATCAAATCGTTAACTTAGAATCTATGTTTTGAAGGCAAAATAGACTTACGTATGCAATATATGTATGTATTTAGATATGTAATTTTCTAGTTTTTTAATTGAAGTTATCTTATTTCCGGGTAGATGTCGGTGAAGTTTACGAAGAGTGTGTGGAAACTCCAATGAATGAAGAGAAAATCAAAAGCAATTCAATCACGGTAACTGCCGCTGCTTCACAATATAATCCTCCACCGCCACAGCCGTCTAATCGCTCTGTCGTATACAACCCTTCGTCGTCGACAAGTCTCATTCGCCAACATACTATATCACCAACAAGCGCCATCACTTTTGCACATGCACGGCCAGCTAATGAAATTCAACATGTAACACAACAAGTGCCACATCAGGGTATAGCAAATTATACTCCTTATCAGCAAAATGTACCCGCTGCTATTGATACTGAAGACGATCTCTTTGGTAAATCGATAGCGGTTTATTTGAAGCAATTGTCACGTCGTCATAAAATCAAAGCGCAAGTTGAAATGTTTCAAATACTTGAAAAATATATTGAATTGGAAGAGAGTGCTAAGGTATCGACCACCACAACAACTTCAACTCAACACAAATGAAGTAGCTAGAGTAATTCGAGCTGGGATATTGTGTGGTCGTTGGTGTTATGCCAGAATAGTTGTTTGTTGATTTGTACCTAAACGGTATAAAATCTTCAAAAACTTTTTTCTTACATTTCTAACATTAAATAAATGATGTTTTATTTTAATAAATCGATTCAATTGTCAAATTTTGCGTATAAAGTAAAAAGAATGCAAAAAAAAAATATCTGCGTTGAAATAAACAAATACGAATGGTTATTGTGAAGGTAGACGTTGCTAAATCATCCAACTCAGTAAATAAAAAAAATTGAAAATGTTCCATACACATATAAATCGTGAAATTATTTTCTAAGCCATCATACACATGTACTATAAAAATTGTTACTTTGTAGTTAATTATGTTGCAGTAAAGTATGAATACGAGAGCAGAAAACTAAACGCGAAATGCATTTTTGAAAATAAAATTTAGGAAAACGAATTTTTAATATGGCTTCCTATAATAAACTTTTTACACCACTATTAGATATAGCGCAATATTGAAGAGTACCTAAGACTGCTTCGTACCCACGGTAATCGGGTGCAAGTACCAGAGGGACGTGGATTTATACTCTGCCAAGAACTACCTACACACCTGTTCTGCTGCACTTCTACGAACGTTGTAGACATGTTTCTTTCCATTAAACAGCAATTAACTTTAATTTACAAATAATTTTGGCAGGCAGCGGTCCAAGTAGCCAAAAGTAATGACAGCCGCGACAGCAGTTGGCGGAGATATCTTCAAATGTGAGAGACGAATTTAAATCAATGAATTACATAATTGCGTATTCAAACTTTTTTAATCTATAATGTTGTACATGTAAACTAATTAGGTATGTATGTAATTAAGCTAATAATCAACTTACATAACAATACATAATAGCAAACATCACTAACTTAAATACAATTGATTGCCGAAATTACTTGTTATTTCTCACGCTTCTCAATATCTTCTATTGCCTTTAACATTTTCTTTTCTTGCTTTTGTTGTATATCCTTTATAGCCTTTTGTAGTTCCTCGTGATGCCCCAAACTCTCGGGCGGATAAAGTTCGCGTTTGGTCTTGGTTACCCATTCCTCAAAGTAGGCCGGCTGATTGAAAAAGTGAAACGCTGCCACCGGAAAGCTCATGTATAATGTCATTTTGAATACTTCCAAACGCCAGCTACCCATTTCGTGTGCGCGTGTGTGTTTTTTCACAAAGTATTTAATTTATTGCTGTAAGAAAGGCTTTTACCCAATTTAAACAACAAAAAATGAGGAAAAAACAAGGAATTTTGCGATTTGTTAATCAGCTGTTTTCTGATGTTTACCGAAATGTTTTGGGAAAATTTGTGCCTCATAGAGTTGCCAGCACTTTTGTTGTATGTGTATTTTTTTCTAAAAGCCAATAGGAAATATGTTGCATTCTGGATTCTAGCGCATTTGGTATGAATTTAAAGAAATCTAGAGATGAAGATTAGCGATAGCGATTTCTGGAATCCGAGTGCTGTATTAAAAATAAGAAACTGGATATTATGCTGTAGGCAGGCAAAAATTTTACCGCGAAACGGCGAAACACAGTAATAATAATACATATTATTTTAATGTATTACATTTCTCTCTAAGGCGATCATTTTACTATTGTGGAAAATCCGAACAAAATAGACTTTGGGCGGTCAGGGTTAACATTTTTCAAAACAAATGTTCGTTGGAAAGTTTCATTAGGGGTATACAAAGAAAAGGAGTGTTTCTTATTTCACTAATTAGTGATTATTCTTACTAATTATTTAGATTTTACAGATAAATCGTCTTTCTTTACTTTCTCTCCAGCAAAAGAGAGCGAAAAGAACGAAAATTCTGACAACGAAAATGACAGTTCCACTAACTTTCTTTACTGGACAAATTTCTCCTAGCAACGTACTATCAAGCAACAGAAGAAATGTCAAACAAAATATGTGCATATAAAAAAGTAAACAGTGCATCAAACTATTTATTTTTATATAAAAAAGTTAAAAATGAGAGCAGTAAAGACCCTTGGCCACTTACAATCTGGATTGTTAAGCGGTGTATATGTATGAGTCTCCAGTGATTGACGCAAATATCAAAAAGTTTTGATTTTCATCGCCGCGAGCCCGACAACAAGAAGGTGTAGCACGACGACTGCCGATTGCACTAACACACAAAAAAAAAACTCATACAAAAACACTGCTTGACATGCCAGATTGTAAGTTGCCAAGGGCCTTTATTCAATTTATGCCAAACATGGAAAACCAACAAAGTTAGCTAATTTCGTGTGTCCGTACTTTTTTGCTAACAACTTCCACTCCCACAAATTTCGTTGCAGGAGACTAGTGTGATATGTTAGTTAGTTTTTCCTAGTAAAGTAAATAAAGGCACTTAATATGAAAGATCAGAGGAAATAAGTTAACAAATCTTACGCCTTAAAATATGCAACAAATTTTATACGTTAAAAATTCCCTTTGCTCTCTATGTGCAGAAACCCCCTCGTCTGACTTTTCGCAAACATTCAAATTGCAACGCCCTGTTGTCGTTACATTTGATTATGAAACCAACCAATGCGCCAACTAGTCGCCTCCGGATAGTTATATTTGCGATCGGGCGCATACTCATAACGCACTGCTAAGTATGCATTACGTTTCCCACTTTGCAATAGCTCACGCTCTCGATCGGGCACTGCTTTCATTGGCCCCTTAAATGCACCCACAAATTTGTGCTCATCTTTCGATAAATCATAAGCGAAATCATTGGCTTGTGTCATTGATTGGCGCGTTCGTGGTCCTCTTGTGATGAACGTTCCAAATGGTGAGGCCAAATTAGTGTTCGATGTGTGTGTTATGAAGCGTTTGCTCGTCGCATTCTTGTTGTTGCTGCTTCGTCGGCTGCTGCTGTTGCATGAACTGGCGCTGCTGCTGGCCGTTGAGCTGACGGAGCGTGAAGTAGACGCACCAAAACTTGCTGTTGCGTCGCTTCGGCATCTTTGCGATTTCGTTGCCATCGTTGTGGTCTTTGATATTTGTGTTCGCAAGTTTGTTGTTGTAGCTTTTGGAACCTTTAATTTGGTCGACATCGCTAATAGGTGAATAATGAAATATGTATGTACACGTACATAAATTTTTGTAAACACAAAGGAACTCCAAAAACAATAATAACAATAAGCCTAAAAAATTATTGATAATTTGGCTTGATAAACAATTTGAATTGTGTTAAATATGTATTACGTTTGTCAATGAAATGCAATGGAATAAGAAATACAGTGAACCAATAATGTCTTCGTACAGCATCGCAAAACAAATTGAATGATAAAATAATAATAGCTTAAATAAAATAAAAAACACGCTTTAAAGAGGAATGCACCGATATTTGCTTTTCTATTAACATGTTTTATAGTTATTTTTAGAAAACAACTTTATTAAATTTTCACAAACAATTCACAAAGAATGAACTAAATCGATTTGGTATGCAATGCTGCGCGCTATTTCACTTTTTTTCTGTTATTGTTATTTCGTTTTTTTTTTCGTATATTCCCATTGCATTTCTGTTTCATGCATATTTCATTTTTGTTCACTTTTATTATGACAAAATCCAACTGATTTGTTGCATTTTTGTTTTGTTCGAGCTTTTTTGTTATTCTTCTATAGCTTTTAATTAAAAATTCTCCCAGCAATTTCCGCACCGTATTTCCATGGTTAATTTTATGCTTTATATGTATGTACATCAACAAATGTTGCTAAATAAATATTTTTGGAATAAATGTTTTGATAGATTCTTTTAGAAAGAAGAAGGAGTGCATGTATATTAGATAGGGTCGAAAAAAAAGTTGTAAGAGTCCGCCCCTAAATTTGAAGCTCATGTTGAGAGGGTTAAAATTTTTTTTTGCTCCCGCGAAATACCGCCGAAATTATTTTTTTTATTGTAACTTTGTTATTTGACTTCAGAGCTGAAAAGGACATTAGAAGAAAATATAGAGCTTCAATTAATTAATTTAAGGTGCTTCAATTAATTTAAATTCCTTAACTTTTACCTTAAGTTTAATGCAATAAATCTATTTTTGCACCACAACTCCATGAACTCTTCAAATTGTTACAGAATAACTTTATGTTTTTGTTCTTTTATTTTCTTACAAGCGCAACGTAACACATATACCTATTATGTATGTACCTAAATACGAGTATAATTTGCATACAGACATGCTAAAACATGCAAACGCTTTAAAAAACTCATACTTTCATAAGGGTACAACCAGACGACGCAAGAAAGTACTTTCAGAAAGTGAAAAATTCAAAGTTTTGTATTTAATTTTTTTTAAGTCAAATTTCCAACTCTTACGTTATTTTTTTCTTTTTCTTTTTGTTTTGCTAAAATTACATAATGACTATTTAGGCTACCAGCCTAAACCCAGGAAAAACATGACCGCCCTAATGTGCAATTATTAAGCTGAGTTCCCATGGCGGTGATCCAGATCCGGATACAAATTTTGCAAGCAAATGCGACAACAATTTTGTGATCCTGGTATTTATCTGGATCAAAACAACTTATTACAATCTAGACGGATCCGAAATTGATATAGATAAACGCCAGGATCACAGAATTCTTGTTGCATTTGCATGCAAACTTCTTATCCGGATCTGGATCACTGCCACGGGAACTCGCCTTTAGTAACGAGTGGCTGAATTAACGGCCACCGTTAACTACAATAAATTCACTCTTTTTGACTTCGTTCCACAAATTAAACTATTCATTCTAGCGTCAACCAGCTGCAGCGACACCTCGTCAATATCTACATCTAAAACGTAAGTTACACTTATATTTAATTTTTAAGAACCTTGTTTTTGTACAATTAATATTGAAATAAAATTCCACGAATATTATACATACGTATTATAACGTACCTAACAAGTGTTTTCTTTTATTTCTATTTGCATAATTCTCACGGAATTATTCAATGACTACCTATGCATGTGATATTAACTTAGGTACATACATACATACATACAAGCGTGCATACATTTGTACAAATAAAAAAAATTCTAATGTCGAAAGCCAAGCAAAAACTAACAAAAAAATAAAATAGATAATTTGCCAAAGCGAGTAAATAGAGCACAAAGAACGAAAAACACGCACACAAGCGTGAAAAAGTCAAACACACGTTAACGGATTTAAGGTATACCACTTTAACATTCCGATTCTGAGCATTACCGCAAAATGAGGTACTTTACTGGTAATTTAATTTGCTGAAGATTCCCGGCAGTATTCGAGGTAATGGGTGCATATTCAGTATGAAAAATAGCCTGACACTGAGCTCAAAAATCATACCTGAAAAAATACCTAAACACTCAGTGAAGGCATCAGGTGTATTGAAATATATGCTATGGAAGTTGTCCCTGCGTACTCAGGCCTTTTTTATACAGAAACTCTCCATTCTCGTACGGTAGTTTTTAGATAGTTCATTTTCAACGGCATATCTACATATATCAAAAAGAAGGGGAAGTTTCAGATTTTGGACCTATGTACATCTTTACTGAATATTCAGTAGGAAATACATATGTGTTGTTTTCCAGCTGATCAATACTGTTGAGTTGTTATCATCAAATTTGAATCGGCATTCTGGCATAAGTGGAACGCTGTCAAAGCTATTCCGTACGAATGGAGCTGAAGCGGGCGGGAGGTGATAACTTAAGGTCCGTTTATTATTAGCTAGTTATGAATAGTTAGCCAAGTTTCGGCTGGAAAATAATTTCTTGAGTCAAAAAAATAGCAGAAGAGAGCCATTGACAGCTCCAAATTTCAGCTAGTAAAATTTTCCCTAGCTGAAATTATTTGCTGCCAAAGTAAGAAACAGCTGTTGGAAAAATAAACAAACGAATACTTTTGAGTTCCCATGGCGGTGATCCAGATCCGGATACAAATTTTGCAAGCAAATGCGACAACAATTTTGTGATCCTGGTATTTATCTGGATCAAAACAACCTATTACAATCTAGACGGATCCGAAATTGATATAGATAAACGCCAGGATCACAGAATTCTTGTTGCATTTGCATGCAAACTTCTTATCCGGATCTGGATCACTGCCACGGGAACTCGCCTTTAGTAACGAGTGGCTGAATTAACGGCCACCGTTAACTACAATAAATTCACTCTTTTTGACTTCGTTCCACAAATTAAACTATTCATTCTAGCGTCAACCAGCTGCAGCGACACCTCGTCAATATCTACATCTAAAACGTAAGTTACACTTATATTTAATTTTTAAGAACCTTGTTTTTGTACAATTAATATTGAAATAAAATTCCACGAATATTATACATACGTATTATAACGTACCTAACAAGTGTTTTCTTTTATTTCTATTTGCATAATTCTCACGGAATTATTCAATGACTACCTATGCATGTGATATTAACTTAGGTACATACATACATACATACAAGCGTGCATACATTTGTACAAATAAAAAAGTTTCTAATGTCGAAAGCCAAGCAAAAACTAACAAAAAAATAAAATAGATAATTTGCCAAAGCGAGTAAATAGAGCACAAAGAACGAAAAACACGCACACAAGCGTGAAAAAGTCAAACACACGTTAACGGATTTAAGGTATACCACTTTAACATTCCGATTCTGAGCATTACCGCAAAATGAGGTACTTTACTGGTAATTTAATTTGCTGAAGATTCCCGGCAGTATTCGAGGTAAGGGGTGCATATTCAGTATGAAAAATAGCCTGACACTGAGCTCAAAAATCATACCTGAAAAAATACCTAAACACTCAGTGAAGGCATCAGGTGTATTGAAATATATGCTATGGAAGTTGTCCCTGCGTACTCAGGCCTTTTTTATACAGAAACTCTCCATTCTCGTACGGTAGTTTTTGGGTAGTTCATTTTCAACGGCATATCTACATATATCAAAAAGAAGGGGAAGTTTCAGATTTTGGACCTATGTACATCTTTACTGAATATTCAGTAGGAAATACATATGTGTTGTTTTCCAGCTGATCAATACTGTTGAGTTGTTATCATCAAATTTAAATCGGCATTCTGGCATAAGTGGAACGCTGTCAAAGCTATTCCGTACGAATGGAGCTGAAGCGGGCGGGAGGTGATAACTTAAGGTCCGTTTATTATTAGCTAGTTATGAATAGTTAGCCAAGTTTCGGCTGGAAAATAATTTCTTGAGTCAAAAAAATAGCAGAAGAGAGCCATTGACAGCTCCAAATTTCAGCTAGTAAAATTTTCCCTAGCTGAAATTATTTGCTGCCAAAGTAAGAAACAGCTGTTGGAAAAATAAACAAACGAATACTTTTGATTTTATTATTTTTGAAATTTTCTGAATTTTTGAAATAGAAATAAAGAAAATTAAATGTTTTTTTTTAGAAAAAATAACCATTAACAGTCAAAAATGGCATTCAAATTAGTAATCGCTAATTTTCACTATTATTCCGTTTCTTGATTTTCTGTTCGTTTCGCTCTTTATGAGCGCAATTCTTTCCGTTTTGCTCACTTGACAGCTAGCTGCTAGTTTAATAAGAAACAAACCTTTAATTTTTCTGCTTAAAGTTCCAGATTCTTCATTTTACCAGTAAAGTAAATTATGTTATTACGCTGGAATAAGGTAATAAATGGCAATTTTAGCAACTTTCTTATAACCAGTAGTGCTGCTGGCATATACACACTCAAAAAAATTACTCAGATTATGAAAAAAATGGAAATGATTCGGCGATAAAGACATAAACATTTCCATTGTTTTGAATACAATTTTCTTTAAAACGTGTTTTTGTTGCTTGATTTGAAGAAAATTGTACATCAAATTATGAAATGAAAATATGTCTTTAGCGCCGGATCATTGCCACTTTTCCATAATTTGAGTAAGTTGTTTTTTCAGTGCATGATAGTAGCATGGCTCCGGCTTTAATACCTACCACTATTGCGCATAAATATTTCAGTGTCACTAAACTTTGCCTTCACAAAATTTTGCGGCAATCTAATTTTGCCGCGCGGTCGACAAGCTGACATATGACACCCAAAACAACAACAACAAAAACAATAAGCAAACAAACAAGGTTCTTCAGTGCGTATGTATGTATGTATACATATATAGATGAGATGAATAAAATAAATGCACACTAAAATGCAGGTTTTTCGGTTTATCGCTCTCAAAAGTGCGTATGTATGTATGTATATTTGTGTCTAACTGAATGCGTGTGTTTAAAGCTCGTACACATTAACGGCAACCTTGGCCCTTGTACCTTGGCACTTGGTAAATAGAAGAACAAAAACCAAAAGCCACATAATCTTATGTGCGTATGTGTGCACATATGCACATGCATGCAAATTGAATGAAAATTTTATTTATATGTATGTATGTATTACATATGTATATAACGGACATTGAAGTGCATATTTTGTATGCCTTTTTCATTTTATTATACACATTTAACCAGGCTATGAATACTCATTGCGATTTTTACAGCATTAAAACATACCCAGGCGTACATAGCAAATCGCAGAGAGATAGATAAAGATATCATGTTATGTGTGTGCATGCAAACGGCTGGCTGGTGGATAGTTTCGTTTGCGGCAAGCCAGTGAAATTGTTTGTGTGGTCCGTATAGGTACTAAAGCAGAAATTGCATAAATTTGATAGTTCCACATACGCCGTGTCGTACCATCGCCTATTATCGTCATCATGATCTTCATCACCGACTACAATGAACAACAAACTAAAATGATAATGCGCACCTATACATATATACATACATAATTGTTTAATGATAAAAACTAGATAATGCATGTTTATGTAACGTTTATTAGCCCATATAAATATTAAAAGTAAAATGTGTATATATTTAAATTTCATCTAATTACACACAATCTATTAATTTATTTAATTCTTATTATTATTAAGCTTTTATCTACTAAGTATTCTCATTTTTTAATTTCACTAACATAAGCATCCAATTCGGCGTCCAATTCAGCTTGCGTTTTCTCTGGTGCCTTGGCTCTTTCACCGCGTTTAGCACCACCTCTACGATTCTCACCTGCTCCACCTCTCCAATTCTGTTGGCCACGTCGCGCTGCACTAGCTTCATGTCCTGCTGACGTAGCCGCAGATCCTGTTCTTTGCTTTACAGGAATTCTACCAGCACCACCACCAACGTCGGCTGTTGTTAATTGTATATTCATTGGTCGACCATCCAGAGGAATGCCGTTATATTGTTTGATGGCTTTAAGTGCATCGGCGTGTCGCTCAAATATAATATCAGCAGTACCGAGTGATCGTCCTGATCGGTCATAATGCACAGCCACCTTCTTTAGTGGTCCACATTCGCCAAATAATTGCTGAAGATCAGCGTCCGATACACCATAATCCAAATTGGAGAAGAGTAGCTTTGTTGCTTCAAAAGACCGCCTAGGTGCATCATTAATATGATACGGTTTCCGTAAGATTCGTTTACGTCCTTTCAATATGGACTCACCAATGTGCCGTTGATTTTCAGCATTTCTGCCGCCTCCACTACCTACATGATTTGGGCGACGCCCACCACGTGGAGATCCGCCACGGTCGTGTTGATTTGTTCGCTTTGGTTTTTGACTTTTTATAATTTCGTCCAAACTCATCTCCATTTTATCACCCATTGTTACGGATCTGAATGTATTATATGTTATATTATCTGCGTTCGTCGTTGTCTTTTTTAACACACTTCGTGGTTTTATGATATTCAGCTCCTGCCGCTGCTGCCTTATATACTAAAGCAAAGCGATGCGCATGTGCAGCGTTGCAGGCAACATTTAGTGTTTTTACCTGTACCTTTTCTTGCCAGGATACGTAGCATTCTTTGTTTTTACTTCTTGGCTTTATTTAGTAGTTCGTGGAAATGTACGCACGCTTAATAGTTACCTATGTATTTAACAGGTAATTTGTCATAACGTCTCCATATTTAGTATTTAGTTAAGGGTTGGTTGGTAAGATGCAATCACAACCAACCCTTAACTAAGCATCTTGCGTAAAGCAGCTTGGGTGTGCACCAGCATAATTAATCCATTTAAGTATGACCTTTTTCTAAATGCCTTTATTCTATAACTTTACGACAATACATTTGCTTTAAATTTTTAAACAAATGTAATGTTTAATATTATTACATATACCTACAGAGGTGCGGTTCTTAAATGTACATACATATATGTAAAAAGGAAAAATTTACAACAGATTTCCCAAAACTAAATGCTAAACGCTTGGATTTTGACATTACACTCTAACTTTAGAAATAAAAAAAGTAGTTTCTGAATTCGACCGTTCGCCTACCTCTTAATAATTGTACCATGTACCTACCTTCCTAGATCTGCCTTGGATTCTTCTTTTTCTTCACTTTGATTCACAATAGAAATTTTTCGCAAGAGATGTTTTTACAAAATGTCCTAATACGCTAAAATTTTGATTATTAACTAAAGAGATATTCATGATTACCTCCAGTTAATTCTTAACCTAACTCGGAATCAGCTAGATATTCCGGATTATAGCTGCCGTAATACATGGTAACATAAATGGCGGTTATCGCTAGAAAAAATGATTTATGAACAAAATTCGTTTTAAAATCGATTACCGTGTGCTTATATTTTATTTAAAAAAGGTAATTTTTAAATAATATAGTGACTTGAGTAAAAAAAAATAAACAAAAATCAGAAAATGGGAAGTGCGGCTTATATGGTACACTTGTGAGAGGCTAATTTGGTATAGTGAACATACATCCCGCACATATTTTCAGAGGATAGGATATTCACCCCGATTCTAAACGAAAAATCCACAAGGATTTTTCCGCTTCTCCCTGTTCCCTTATTCTAAACACAAATTCCTTGTGGATTTTTTCGCTTCTCCCTTTCCGGCTATTCTAAATGATGTTCGAAAAAGTGAAAAGCGAATAAGGAAGAAAAGTAGGTATCATGAATGAAAATAAAAGCGAGAATTTATGCAATTATTTTGTGAGATTTTTCACAAGACAATTTTAAGTGAATGCTGAACAAAATGTGAGTGAATATAACTTTTGTTAATAAAAAATACATAATTGAATTAATTATGTACTGGTTTGCTTATTTTTATGACGGAAAGTATAAACAGCAAATAGATATTTTAGTAAGTTTATTGAAAGGGCAGCCGGATATTTCGCGGCTTGTAGGCTGTAGTATCCCTTCCGGTTGTAGTAAGGGTGCTTGTTTTGATATGGAGCGATGATACGGACATGTGTTCCATCAATACATTCAAGGACACTAGAGATGTCGTTGTTTTAAAAACCGCACTTAAAAATTTTCTTTTTCGTCGCTGTTCATAGCTTTATGAATCCAAATCGGATACAACTCATTTTCAACAATTTCAACAACATTTAGAACTTTGCTGAAGGTGGATTGAGCCAATCAAACGTCGGAATTTTTTCCAACTCCCGTTTGATATCCATCTTCAAGCAAAAAAACGGAAGAATGCGCATAGTTTTATTATAGGAGAGATTGCAAATAGTTTCTTTCGCTGCTGTGTATATGATATTAAAATGTTCAATAAATATTTGAACGCAGGTTTATTAATTCTATAGTATTTAATAAATCTGCAAATTAATAAAATCAATGCAATACTCTCAAAAAAATTTTTTATTTCCTATAAAGATTCCGTCAAACGGATTCGTACCATCGCGCAATCTTCCTCTTATAGACCTTTGCTACTTCCGAAAAGCAATACCATGTATATTCACTCTTAATTTTGTTAAATTTGCAATTTTTTAACAAAAATGCAAAATTTGTGGGGAAATTTCGATATGGGCCAGGCCCCTGAATTTTCGTTTTTTTTTTTTATTTTAGGGTAGGGAGGTCATATGGATCACTAAAATGCAAACGAAATCTTGGGAAAACTTATAGTTTATTAATTATTTTTGCGTAGTACACCCTAATGCGTTGGCGGCCTTCGGCTGCGCTTAAAAAAAATAACCCTCAGCCGACAGAATTCTCTTTCTGGAGTAAAATCTACGGACGGATCCACAGTTGTTTTGAGTAGAAAAACATTTTGCGTTGGAGGCATTCGGCCTCGCTTTAAAAAAAATTACCCTCAGCCGGCGGAATTCCCTTTCTGGATTTAGTAGTGCACAGTATTTTTGCATAGTGGGGTTTTAAAATTTGTAAAAATAACATTCACATAACATTTCCAGAAAATTTTATTAAAAAATTCTTAGTGGTTTGAAAATAAATACGGCATTCGCATAATATCGAAGCCGACACAGGTAGGCGCATAGGCAAATTCCGAAGCTACTTTTTATTTACAAAGGTAGAGTGTAATGTAGAAATCAAAGCGAATTCACATCATGACCCAATAGGAATGGGCCAGTCCCAAGTGAATTCAGGTTTTAACCAAGGCGAAATATCATTTTGACACCACACTACCAAATACAATAACAAAATGGAAATTTCTGAATCCGCTTATGCGCCTACCTTCCTAGATCTGCCTTGCAACAAAACAGCTGACTTCGAAAATCCGCTCACATGTTCGAAATTCTGTTCGCCAGTTTTTCTTCTCGCTAGTGAAAGAGAATAGGAGGAAATTTTCCTGGTGAACAAAAAAATCCACAAGGGCTGAGATCCTGGCGGATATTTAGTATCGGGGTGATTATTTTTGTGGTAGAATCTTAAAGGGTATATGCCAAAAAGTGGTGTACGGAGACAATTGGACTTGGAAAATATGCGTAAGGCCATTACATATGTAAAAAAAGATACAATGGGAATTGACTGGCGTCGAAAATATTCCACGTCCACGGCTAGGAGGGAAAACCCGTCAGAGGATCTGCTTTCAACAAATCTTGGAAGGAGACCAGTTTTTAGCCAAGAAATCGAGAGGGGCTGGTAAAATTTTGTTTAAAGATGGGGTCTCACTTTTGAGGGCTTACAAAACAAGATGTGAGGTCACTGGAATGCCAGAAAAATAATATATCCAATAAATTTAATGCTTTGGAGAGATTTATTTTAAATGCTCTATATACTTAATACGAGCTGCAGAACTTAACCATACAGGTAGCATTCTATACCACAAGAGTGTACAACTGCTGGCGTACGCCGATGATATCGACATCATTGGCACTAACACTCGCGCCGTATGTTCTGCCTTCTCCAAGCTGGATAAAGAGGCTAAGAAAATGGGTTTGGCGGTTAACGAGGGCAAGACGAAGTACCTCCTGTCATCACACAAAGAAACAGCACGCCTTGGCAGCCACGTCAATGTTGATAGCTACAAATTCGAAACTGTTAAGGACTTCGTCAATTTGGGAACCAGCATTAACACCAAGAATGATGTCAGCACGGAAATCCAACGAAGAATCACGCTTGCCAATAAATGCTACTTCGGACTAAGTAGGCAACTGAAAAGTAAAGTCCTCTCTCGACAAACAAAAATCACAATCTACAGGACGCTCATCGTTCCAGTCCTCATGTACGGCGCAGAAGCATGGACAATTTCAAAATCAGATGAGATGGCACTTGGAGTATTCGAGAGAAAAGTTCTTCGTAAGATTTATGGACCTTTGCGCGTTGGCGTGGGCGAGTATCGACGGAGATTTAACGATGAGCTGTACGAGCTTTACACAGACATCGACATTGTTCAACGAATAAAGATCCAGCGGCTGCGTTGGGCAGGTCATGTCGTGAGAATGGACGAAGGCGCTCCGGCCAAGAAAGCATTTCTATCGAAACCCGCTGAACGCAAAAGAAAAGGGAGACCTCCACTGCGTTGGGAAAATCAGGTGGACAGCGATGCTGCCTCCCTAGGTGTTCCCAAGTGGCGCCATGCTGCACGAAACAGAAGCAATTGGCGCACTCTGTTGGACTCGGCCAGAATCGTCTAGATGGTTATTAAACGACAGAGTGTACCATAATAACCGCAGGTTTTTGAAAGTGCTACTTTTTGACTCTTTCCAGATTTTTGTTTATACCTTTCTTGCCATATGTTTTTAGTGAAATTAATATTAGCCATTAGTATAGCTAATATTTCAGAGATATCGTATACAAAATTGGAAAGGCTTCTATTGCTTACTTTTCCAGTTATGGTGCAAAAAAAAAAATAGGTATTCCATAGTACCCGACTTTACTCTACTATGTGAAAACAATTTTGAAGAAATTATATCCCAAATGTCTATATCTGAGCTACTATATGTTATAGTGGTCTGATTCGACCGATTACGATCATTGCATATAAATACACCTACACACCCAATTTCAGTCAGATATCTCATAAAACTGAGAGTCTAGTTCACATTCATGCAAACGGATGGACAGACAGCAGACGGATGTGGTTTTATCGACTCAGCTCATGATTGCGATCATATTTGAATATACATTTTGGTGGGTATGTCAAGCCTCCTTCTGGTACTTTCAACAATCCTGTTTTAGCACAAAGTTATAATACCATTTTATGTTCATAATTTGGAACAAAAAACAATAGTCGTGAACTGCCATTTTGGTTTGCTTCCTATGCTAGAAAACCCCAAGCTGAAAATTGTTCACCACATTTAATCACAACCAACCATAAAGATCACTGGATCTAAGCCTACGTGACCTAGTAAATGACCTGTTACCGAGCTATTTAACACACATTTACATACATATGAAGGTAACGTTTGAGATTGGTTTTCATGAACTGCCTAATAAAGCTAAGAAGAAACACGGGTAAAATTGAGCAGGTAAAAGCACTATTTAAATGTTGCCTGCAACGCTGCACACGCGCATTGCTCTGCTTTACTATATAAAGCCGCAGCTTCAAGTACTGCATATCATTAAACCACAAAGTGTGCCAACGAAAGCAAGAACGCTTTTCAAGTTTAAAATATACGAAAGACAAATAAATAAAATTCCAAGTAATTCTACATCAATTTTTGAAAAATGAATTACTACGTTACATTAAACCAATTCCATCAAATTCAACTATTGAGCTATAGAGGAGCTGAAGTTGACATAATTTCTCAAACGCAGCAATCACCGCCACAAGAGCAATTACAACAGAAAAAGCAGATATGGCAACCAACATACCAGCAGATATTTCAACAAGCACCAATACAAGAACAACTACAACAGCAAAAGCAAATATTGCAATCAACACAACAACTTCAGATATTTCAACAAGCACCAATACAAGAACAACTACAACAGCAAAAGCAAATATTGCAATCAACACAACAACAACAACAGCAGATATTTCAGCAAGCACCACCACAAGAACAACTGCAACAGCAAAAGCAAATATTGCAATCAACACAACAACAACAGCAGATATTTCAGCAAGCACCACCACAAGAACAACAACTACAGCAGATATTTCTTCAACCACAACAACAGCATAAACAACTACTACCAGAAGATCCCCTACTAGAACCCGTTCGCTTGGCATACAACTGCGAATGCCTAGGCGAACCACTGAACCTGACAACGCCTGCACTCTCTAAGGAATGGATTGAAGAGTGCGTGAAGCAACAACACACAAGACCAGTGTCGGAGAGCTTGAAACACATACGAAGTTCATGGAATACTTTTTACACACACTCGGAAGAGGATTTCAAAAAATTGCTGATGGATAGATTTGTGGATGAATCTAATCAACGCCTTTTGGACATCTATAACCGAAATTGTCATCCGAATCAATCAAAATAAGACGAATATATATAATTTTATATATCATAAGTTTAATTAAGTATCTATTTATGTACATTGAAATATATTTTTACAAAAAATGTGTAAGGTGCGTATTTGCCAATAAATAAAAGTATTAACATAATTCAAAAAATTTTATATTTTATTTGGGAAAAGATACATATGGCCGATTTTCTGGGAAAGTAAACCAAGTAGTTTTTTTTTTTTGTCAAATATTGCAAGCACTGGGGTCTTGCGGGGTTCTTCTTCTTGATTGGCGCTTAACCGTCTAGACGATTCTGGCCGAGTCCAACAGAGCGCGCCAATTGCTTCTGTTTCGTGCAGCATGGCGCCACTTGGGAACACCTAGGGAGGCAGCATCGCTGTCCACCTGATTTTCCCAACGCAGTGGAGGTCTCCCTTTTCTTTTGCGTTCAGCGGGTTTCGATAGAAATGCTTTCTTGGCCGGAGCGCCTTCGTCCATTCTCACGACATGACCTGCCCAACGCAGCCGCTGGATCTTTATTCGCTGAACAATGTCGATGTCTGTGTAAAGCTCGTACAGCTCATCGTTAAATCTCCGTCGATACTCGCCCACGCCAACGCGCAAAGGTCCATAAATCTTACGAAGAACTTTTCTCTCGAATACTCCAAGTGCCATCTCATCTGATTTTGAAATTGTCCATGCTTCTGCGCCGTACATGAGGACTGGAACGATGAGCGTCCTGTAGAGTGTGATTTTTGTTTGTCGAGAGAGGACTTTACTTTTCAGTTGCCTACTTAGTCCGAAGTAGCATTTCTTGGCAAGCATGATTCTTCGTTGGATCTCCGTGCTGACATCATTCTTGGTGTTAATGCTGGTTCCCAGATAGACGAAGTCCTTAACAGTTTCGAATTTGTAGCTATCAACATTGACGTGGCTGCCAAGGCGTGCTGTTTCTTTGTGTGATGACAGGAGGTACTTCGTCTTGTCCTCGTTGACCGCCAAACCCATTTTCTTAGCCTCTTTATCCAGCTTGGAGAAGGCAGAACATACAGCGCGCGTGTTAGTGCCAATGATGTCGATGTCATCGGCGTACGCCAGCAGTTGCACACTCTTGTGATATAAGATGCTTCCTGTATGGTTAAGTTCTGCAGCTCGTATTATCTTTTCCAGCATCAAATTGAAGAAGTCGCACGAAAGAGAGTCACCTTGTCTGAAACCTCGTTTGGTCTCGAACGGCTCGGAGAGGTCCTTCCCAATTCTGACGGAGCTGGTGGTGTTATTCAACGTCATTTGGCATAGCCGTATAAGTTTAGCAGGGAAACCAAATTCAGACATTGCGGCATACAGGCAATTCTTGCGGGGTTCATGACATATTATAGTAGCTGTTGAAAACAGTGGCATTCAATTTTAGTCGTTTTAAATTAAACTTTTCGCTCTTTTTATAAAACGTTGTGATTAAAAACAAGTAAGGAAGCCTAAGTTCGAGTGGAATCGAACATTAGATACTCAGCTGTATGCTTTCATTGTTTGTTTGCGTTTGATGGAAACACGGCGTATTTTATATAAGGCAAGTGCTGCATGTGGCCGCTGTGGTGCAGTGGGTAGAGTGCTCGCCTGCTATGCCAGAGGTCTCGGGTTCAAACCACGGTCCGAGCCAAAAAAATTTTTCTAATTAGTAAAAATCCAATTATTGGGTTTTTTAAGAGCAGCGGTCACCTCTCGGCAGTGGGCGGCATACCCTCCGAGAGTATTTCTGCCATGAAAAAAGCTTCTCACAAAAAATGCATTCGCCGTTCGGAGCCGGCATAAAACTGTAGGTCCACCCAATTAGTAGGAAAAACAAAAAGGAGCACACCTCGAATTGGGAGAGAAGCTCGGCCATAAAACTCGTCAGAGTTATAATAGCGCCATTGTATTATTATTATTACCACAAGTAATAAAAGTCTACACACCAAGTTTCGTCATTATATATCAATTATTTGTCGAGTTATGGGCTCAGAAATCTCGTATATTCCTGCTTCTAAAAAGAGGCGGTGCCACGCCCATTTTCCCAAAATTTTTATGCTTTTCGTTTTATATCCGCAGTTGGACTCCTGCCATAAAATTTCAATGACATATCTTTATATTTGACAGAGATATCGCTTAAAATGTTTTTATTAGGCCACTTTATAATACCCATATATAAAAGTGGGCGTGGTCGTTAACCGATTTTGGCAATTTTTCGTCCAAACATTTGCCTAAGTAGGTATATCACGCCTACCAAATTTCATCGATATATCTTCAACGGTTTCTGAGTTATGACATATAAAACTTTCAATGTTTGGCCCTTAATAAGTGGGCGTGGCACCGCCCATTTTTCAAAATCTCACCAAATTTCTTCATAAGAGCCTGAGCTCCACACGTGGGTGAAATTTTATCACTCTAGCTCTATTAGTGACTGAGATACAAAATTTCCGATTTTTACTATATAGGGGAAGTGGGCGTGGTCATGGTCCGATTTCGCCCATTTTCAAAACCATCCGTGCCAGTCTTGATACCAACTTGCATTCCAAATTTCATCAAAATATTTCAATTTTTGCGCGAGTTATCGTGCGTACAGACAGACAGACGGACAGACGGACGGACATGGCTCAATCGATTTCTTTTTTCACCCTGATCAATTTGATATATATAAGTCAATATCTATCTCGACTATTTTATGGTGTTACAATCCACCGTTATGTGATTAAAACTATAATACTCTGTGTACTAGTACAGCTGAGTATAAAAATTTGGTCGGAAGTAGTTCAGTAAACAAAAAGTTAAATATAACATGTTTGTTGCGACTAAATTTAGCCGTTCAAGTTTTATCTATTAGAAAATTAGTTATAATATCATAACACGTAAAGTTTTTAAAAAAGTTATGTTCCAACTAGGAGTTATGTGAAAAGTAAATGTGCCGCAAAAATCTTATGTAACGTTAGCAGTGCAAAACCAAAAAAGTTTTTTTAAGACATGTTAAAATACGTTTTAATTTAATTTTTTTATATATTTTCTTAATACTATACGTATATCTCACGTTCCAATTAAAAAAAGTTAAACTTCCAAAGATTTGAAGACATTGTTAGCTTAAATAATATGTAACGTTAGCAGTGATTTCTTATCTATATAATACATATAATAAAATTGTAACAGGTCGATGTCTGTACATTGAAGATATTCAAGAAAAACTGATAGGAGAGGTCATTATTGGACCAGCGGAACCCAAATCTACAATTTTTAGAAGTCTATATGTCTGTCTGTCTGTCTGTTTGTCTGTATGATTGTGCGCGCATCACGCAAAAACTACTGAATAGAATTGCATGAAACTTTCACCATTCTATCACTTAACGCCTAACTTAAAATTCAGGACAACTTTCATTTGGATATCTCATCCAGTTCCCGAGTTATTGACCACAATGTGGGAAAAATGTGACCAAAATGTGTTTTTTTACCATAACGTCCGCGTCACACAGAAATGACTCCATAGAAATGAATGAAACTTTCAATAATCATTTTCTGGATGAAAAAAATGAGAGCTGTTGGAAAAGGGGCGTGGCACAACCCATACAAACTTAATCTTTCATGCTGAATATCTCTGGAAGTGTTTTCCGTAGGATATCAAAACTTGGAGAGATAGGGATAGGGATAGGGAGATATCTCCGAAACCAATCGAGATATTGAATTTAATAGAATTACTTATTGCAGCACTCATCAGTACCTTTTATTTGATACCCATATTGTACTAACAAATTTTGGATCACCCTTGGTCCACATATTGGTCGATAACTCCAAAACTAGTTGAGCTATAGAAATAAGGGATATCTTAAATCTTAAAGTAGACATCTATAATAATAATAATAATACAATGGCGCTATTATAACTCTGACTAGTTTCATTCAATTCCATCATTCCAATTTTTAGTGACCCGCGCACAAACATAAGGACAGACAGACAGTCAGACCGACAGAAATTTAAAAAAACAGTTCATTTGGATTCCTCTGGCTCCTTTTTTTATTTTCTTTATATCTGCAATGTACAGAGATCAACGGTTACAATTTTATTATATGTAGAGATGCTCAGTTTTCGCACGTGTAACGTTAGCAGTGCGTTGTGTAACGTAGGCAGTGCCTTATTTTATGTTAAATTACGTTAAAAAATCCTAAAGATTTTGGTAAAGCGGTATGCCATGACCTTGTGACATCCTTGCTATATAACATGAAGTAAAATTGGGATGATTGTCTCAGCAAGTTCGCAGAAATTAAACCAAACATGATCTGTATCTTTATCTCACTTCCAAATGATGTAACGTTAGCAGTGCGTTTCACGCGCTTAAGTATAACTTTTACGTTATGGTAGCCATCAGACTAATTTTACTCTTAAAATGAAGGTATAGGTCTACCTGATAAGATAAGTAACAGAACCTTGGACGTTTTTGTTATTATTTCGTATAAACCAGGGCTGAAATTTATTGATATTTTTAACGATAAACAAAAAATAATTTTGTTTATGTTGAAACTTTTCATTTTAAAAGCATAAAAAATTTAACAAAATTCAGACTGCTTCAACAAAAATCAAAAAAATTATCAAAATTTTTTTCGTTTCGATAATTGCCGAAACAAAATTTGTTTAAAAATATTGTTTCAGCTGCAAACAAAAAATTGATTACCAAAATAATTTTGTTTCCTGTGCCTATAAAAAAAAACTGAAAACCTATCATATAAATATCTATTCATACATACATATGTATGTATATCTTAGCAACAAACGAACAAACATAAACAAAACGAAATCCTTTTTGTTATTTTGTTTTGATATCAAATTAGCAAAATTAATTGTGATACAATTTTATTGATAATTTTGGAATCGGAAATATTTTGGTTTTGATAAGCAGCAAAGCAATATAAATTTTTGATATTTTTTTATATGTTTATTGAAACAAATTTTTTTTGTTTATTTTGTTGAGCAGCCTTGGTATAAACTAAATAAAAACTCCATGCGAATGTAACGTTAGCAGTCAGAAAATTGACCATATGTATATACATATTGAGTATGAGAATGCTGGTTAGAGAATATAATAATACACAGAGAAAAATATATTGATGTCACATCCATATTTATGGATAATCCTGTCTGATCCATAAACTATATATATATATATTTTGTATATCGCACACTAAATCAAAAAGCGTTACAACTCAAAATTTTTCGAAATCGGGTTTCTTCCATAAATTGGTACACAGAATATATCTCTAGCGGCTGCCAAAAAATCTTTTCCATCAGAGTCTTTTTTAACTGAGAAATAACTCATATTTCTCAATAATAATTATACGTAGTTTTTTCCCATATCATTGCCTATAAAAATTAAAAAGTTTTTTGCCTCTCCTGAAAATTTTTGAATTTTGAGTTGTAACGCTTTTTGATTTAGTGTGCGATATATTACACACCTTTTTTTTGGATATATCACCCATTATATGGATATGACATGTATAGTTTATGGATCAGAAAAAATTATCCATAAATATAGATGTGATATCAATACAGTTTTTTCCGTGTACCTTTCATGAGAATGAATGAAACTTTGTGCCAAAATACGAATCTTGACATTATCAGAAGGAGGCGTGACAGACCCACCAAAATACATATGTATGTATATACTAATATCAGGATCATTAGCTGAGTCAATCTGTTTGAATGCAAACTAGTCCCCAAGTTTTTGAAATTCGCAATGTGAGTGTATCTTTAAAAGAAGCTGATCATTTGTCGGAATCGGACGACAATAACATACAGCTCCCATACAACCGATTGCTTAGATATGGACATTTTGTAGTAAAACTTCTACATTTAAACAGCTAAGGACACAAAACTTTGTAGTGTTTTTACTCATATGGACCTAAACAATGTTACTGTGAACTGTCAAGGTCAAAATATGCGTAAATTAAACAAATGAGACCCATTCATGAAAGTACGGTACGGCCGAAGACAGCTACGCTCTTAGTTGTTCGCTTTTACAGTCGCTTGTTCTCTGCTTCTCCCATTGTGACATCTTCTTCGCCTTCACTGCTTGCTATGTTGTCCATTTTATATTCTCCTCCGGATTCGAACCATGGCATGAAGCTGAAATTCAATCCAACGTCATTATATAGTGGGACATTTAACATTATATTGGACTTTATTGTTGCTTTTGTACGTCCTTTTTTCGAAAAAGGATCTGCGAATTGTTGTCATCATTGTAAAAAGCAAAACTAAAGAAAAACTGATTCCTATAATTGTTTTTGTTGCTATATTCAATGTTAAAGCTGAGAGCGTTTGTAAGGAGCAAACTCGTGGACGTGGTTGAATTGAATTTTAAAAATGTTTGCTCTTGTTTAAAGAATTTTCAAGCTAGAAATAAGAATATCCAGAATATTTTTGATTTGAGCACAATTGGGGTTGTTTTAAGAACATTTTTCTTAATTTAAGTACATTATTCTTATTTTAAAAGCAAGAACGGAAAATTCTTGTTCTTAGAATATTTAAGACCGAATTATTCTTAAAATTTTAAGAACGAAAAAGGATAAATTTATTACATGTCGGACTCTTAAATTTAGAACACCGTTTTTCTCTGAGTGTAGTCATTAGTTTTAGTTTTGCGAATGCATTTTTTGTGAGTTTTTTTTCATGCAAAAATGAACTCCGAGGCTATGTTGTCCACTGCTAAAGGGTTGCCACTATTAAAAGAAAATTAATTAAATTACATTTTTGGTGTTGGTCTGCGCTCGGAGGTTGAAATGGGTTACAAAACGTGTAAGAAAAATGCTTTCAAGATTTTTTAAGTCTATATTTACGTGTTCAAAGTTTTTGCTAAAAACTACTTGACAGCACAAATCTAAAGCTACAAAGACCATAATGAGCACTAATGAGGGGAATTATATTCTAATCTGCTCTATGTACTCGTATCAAGTATTTAGCTCACTCACTCACAATGTTCATAATATGAGTAGAATAGTATGTAAGTCTTAAGAGCATTTCTTTAATTACTGACCGCCCATTTTGTTTTGTAATTTTACTGCAGCTTCTTCCTGCATATATATGTATGTACATACGTATCAATGTAGATAACGAACCAACGAGAGTACACTTCCACGAAGTACCGAATAAAGCTATCGAATAACAGCACTAAATGTTGCCAGCCACGCTGCACATGCGCATCACTCAGCTTTCTCTCCTATATAAGGCAGCAGCTGTCAGAGTTGAATATCATAAAGACACGAAGTGTGTTAAAAAGACAACATACGACCAAGACTCCTGACATCACATTAAGCACTCACAAGCAAAATGGCTGATAAAATTGAAATGAGTTTGGATGAAATTATAAAAAGCCAGAAGCGCAAGCAAGAACCTCAACATAAACGCGGCGGAGCGCGCCGTCATGGAGCTCAGCCAAATCGCGGAGGTAGTGGCGGCGGAAATAGTGGCAACCTTAAGCGACCCTCTGGTGGGCACACATTAAAAGGACGTGGTGGAATCCAAAAGGCGAAATTCGCAGGAGCCAAAGTAAACAGTGCTGGGAAGCAACACATGAATAATGCAGCTAGGCGGTCTGTTGAAACAGCAAAATTACTCTTCGCCAATTTGGATTACGGTGTATCGGACGCTGATCTGCGAGAATTGTGTGGCGAATGTGGACCATTAAAGAAGGTAGCTGTGCATTATGACCGATCGGGACGTTCGTTAGGTACTGCTGAGGTTACATTTGTACGACGTGCCGATGCACTTAAAGCTATCAAACAATATAACGGCATTCCTCTGGATGGTCGACCAATGAATATTCAATTAACAACAACAGTCGACGTTGGTGGTGGTGTTGCTCAAATTCTGGTAAAGCATAGCACGCGATCAGCACCACAGGCAAGACATGAAGCTAGTGCAGTTCGTCGTGGCCAGCCGAAACGTGGGCGTGGCGCAGGTGGTGCTAAACGAGTTGGACGCAATTAAAGTTAAGAATAATTTATTAGTTACTTAGGAATTAAATATAAGTATGTAGTTTTTGATTTTTGACCTTATGTGGTACAAAAATTTGTAATAAAATGAAATGATAACACTGTGACACAAATTGAGTTTTGTTGTCTGGGGGCGGAAAAATTCCCACACAGATAGTGATTCATATGGTAAAATCCCCAAACAGTTTTGTTCCCTGCGGTAAATTTTTTTTATTGCTATCTTAAATTTGCGAAAGTTTGGCTGAGTGATTTTTAAATAAAGGAAAAAGGGATTAAAATGCAAATCGTATAAAAATTAGAGCTTACGATTTCTCGAGTTCGAGCGAGACGAGATTTCTCGCGAGACTCGGGTTCTCGCGAGATTCTCGAATCTCGAAAATCTCGAAAGGCTCGCGAGCTTCTCGACATTCAACTACATCGCAGAAATAAGCGGTATAAGCATACTAGTGATGAGCGATATATCGCAAACGGTGATTTTTTCACTGTGAATAAAAAATCACAAATCGCAATTGCGATCACTTTTTCAAAGTAGCAGTTCACTACATATTGGCAACTGCTATCGATGTAGCAAGCACTGTAGAACTGTAGGCAAGCTTTGAGATGGGATTTTGGGAAATTCACCTCCCAAATGAACATCGACAGAAGAGGGTTGCCAGCACAGCGAAAATATGTGAGATAAATATTTTAAGGTCGTGGTAGAATGGTGGTATATTTTAATAATATAGAAAAAAACATGTGTATTCATTTGCATAATTAAAAAATGCTCCTTGACCTCACTACTTTGTTACAAATACGACAGTTTTCTTGTTTTCAAGTTCTAAAGTTTTTTAGAGCAACTGATATGCAACTCTGATGTGTGGTGTACTTTAATGTCCGCTATATTCACCTCCAGAAAGGACAATCATTTTTTCTTTTTCACCTAACCTTGCCTACAGGTCTACAGTGGTAGCAAGTAAGCAGTTCACCTATGTGAATCGCAATCGCAAAAGCATTATAAATTTATTTTTGTTTACACTTTTGAGCAGACCACATACGTACATATATAGAAATATAAGAAAAAAAAATTATTGAATTTACGATTTGTCTTTGAAAAATATTTACAAACAGCGATATTACTGCGGAATACGTTGTTATTGCTATCATTTTGTTAACATAAAAGAAAGACAGGTTATATCGCTCAGAAAACGCAAAATTAATCTCTACCGGTAACTGATGATTTTATACCAGTCCATGAAATCGCAATAGCAGTTTAAAATCACAGTGATTTAAAAATAGCAATCACCGAAATCACAGATATCGAAAAATCGCAGTTTCACTCATCGATAAAGCATACTATGCTGTTTCGTAGATTGTTCTGCTTGTATGTACTCACATGTGTATGAATATATGCCATTTACGCCATTCCCAGGTGTATTTCACAAATCAATGCACAAAATTCCCAGAGAAATACAATTACAATTTCATAATTGTCGTTTTCGATTCGCCATCACACAAGCGAGGTCGGATCGAACAAAAATGTTTGAATCCATAATGAGTAGTAGCCATACTCGCTAACTGGTCGATAAAAATTTCCCTCTGCTCGCTATCATTCACATATAAATTTGACAGAAGGAAATTTATAACCAGCAGAGAAATTGTGAATCGAAAGCGGCTAATATAAAATTTTTTCTTCCCAATGACATGCGATAAATTTTTGATATTCATGTTTTTTGACACAATATGTTATCGAGAAATCCGAGAAACGAGATTTAATCGAGAACCCGAGTCTCGGTTTTCTCGATCCTCGAATTTCTCGACACTGCTCGAGATCGAATCGTAAGCCCTAATAAAAATATGTTTTTAGGAAAGTATAATAAAATTACACGAGCTTTAATTTCATAGAATACTTTAACTCGCTAACACCTCCACGAAGAGGTCGCTATGACCTCTTTTAAAGACAGTCCGAAAAAATAGTATTTTGACAGTCGATACAGGTTTAAAATGTTCTAGAAAATTTTTCGACATAAAATTTCATTAGGGTTCTTCTCAGACAAAAACTTTGCTTTTCGCATATTTAAGTCTCTAGCAACCCTTAAACAATGGTAGTTTTCCATGAACGAGTAAAAACAGGTACGAGCAATACAATACAATACGAGTAATCCACTAAGGATATTAATGATGGTTTTAGAACTGGGAGCAGGTAAACGAATTCAGCGCTATACGCATACCTCTGCTCTACTATATAAGGCAACACGCGTATGAGCTGAATATCATACAACCAGAAAGTGTGTAAACGTTAAAACGTACAACGCAGAACGCTGACTATTGGAACTTTTTACAAAATTTTATTTATTATACCATTCTGAACATGGCAGCCAGCATTGATAGCTATTATAACTCACTAGTTGAATTCCATCAAATTCAATTAATGAGCATTGGAGGACTTGACGTTTTCGTAATTTCTCAAGCGCAACAAACACAAAACCACCAGAAGCAATCACCACGACAGCAAAAGCACCAACTGCCGCAAGATGCCCTATTGGAACCCGTTCACTTGGCATATAACTGCAAATGTCTAGGAGAACCACTGTCACCGATAACGCCTGCACTCTCTAGCGAATGGATTGCAGAGTGTGTAAAGCAACAGCGCGAAAAACCATTAACGGAGAGTTTGAAACACATACGAAGCTCATGGAATACACTTCGCACACACTCGGATGAGGATTTCAAGCAATTGCTTATGGATAGGTATTTGGACGAATCTAATCAACGGCTCTTAGAAATCTATAACCGAAGTTGTTTTTCAAGCACACCAGAGCAAGAGGAAAAACAAAGTATTTAACTTTAAGTTAGTTTTAATATTTAAAGTGTATTTACATTGACAGTTATTTTTACAAAAATTTATATTTTTTAGAATAAATTAATGTACATAATTACAAAACTCAATCATGATTTGTAATTTGAGAAAAGAAGGAAAACTAAAAATATATCGACAAAAGTTCCAATTAATAGTAGCCCTGGTGCAAAGAGTGTTCGCCTGCTATACCAGAGGCCTCCGGACAAAACACCAACAAAAATTTTTCTAATTAATTAAAACCCAATTATTGGGCTTTCGGAAATAGCGGTCACCTTCGTGTGTATTTCTGCCATGAAAAAACTTCTCGCAAAAAATGCAAAAACGAAATTTAAGGAGCACACCTCGAATTGGTAGAGAAGCTCGGCCATAAAACTCGTCAGAGTTATAATAGCGCCAGTATATCTATATTATTAATACGCTAACATAAATTTTGTTCCATCTTCTCCGTCGAAACTACTGAACCGATTTTAAAACTAAGAACATCATTAGAAGGTAGTGTCTGACCGAATATTCGGCCAAGCTGCGGTATTCGGCCTATTCGGCTGTTATTTTTTATTCGGCTTCGGCTGAAAAGGCCGAATAATAGATTTGTTTAATAACAAAAAAAAAAAAATTGACTGGATTTTACGAATTTTTGATTTTTTATAAGCGACGGAAAATCGTAACTTCCAGTAATATTTTTTTGTTATTGAACAGGCCTAATATTCCGAACGTTAACTTAGGGCCTGGTTATGGTTACAATCTTGCTGGTCGAGCACCGTGAAATTGTTGTTGTGCACTCCGACGGTGAGAGAATTTTCGGACTCTCACATCCAGCAAATCTGCTGTGTGAAACAGGCAGCCAGCAGTCGAGGTTTCGGGGGTAATAATGTGTTATGTTGTGTATGTGTTCAGCAGTGGCGGACCTAGCATAAATTGCCTGGGCAAGCCTACGTGTGAAGCATAACCATTAGCCATTTATGTAATTTCCTTTGCTGTATTATTTAAAGGTCTGATTGCGTTCCGTCATTAACTTTGATTTAGAGTTCTCGATTTCTTTTTAACATTTTCGAGTGGCCCGAATAAATGCTTTTCAATGCTCGAACGCTCGTTTGTTTTTTTATTACGCGTATGTTTGTACGGGCATTTGAACAATTCGTGTATTTGAATTTTTGTTTGTTCGTATACTCAGAGAAAAGGAATCAAAAATAAAATTTTTATTTTTATAATGCACGTTTTAAACCAAGTCATTTTTATTTTATAAATTAAAATTTTTAAATTAAAAATTTAATTTTTTAAATTAAAATGTATTTAGGATTTAAAAAGAAACATGTTTAAATTAAAAATTAAAATTAATGGAATAAAAACGAAAGTTATTCCTTCAAAATCTCATAGTGCTTAAAATAAAAATAAACATTTTTAAAATAAAATTGTTTTTTCTTGATTTTGCAATTTTACTCTGAACATTTTTAAAATAAAAAAATTTCGTATTTACATAATTCTTAAATATAAAAACGTGCGCTAGGGAAATTTTACACGAAAGTACAGAGGTATTTTTAATTTCCTTATACCGACGGAAATTTCAGCAGTAGCAAGTGTATTTGCTTATTACCTAAAAAATGGGTGCTTTAGTGTTTGAAAAACTGAGGTCCAATTTGATTTCCACCGCTTTTTAAAATTATCTTGATATTGTGCCAATAGTCGCCAAAAATCACAATCAACCCTTTTATAATCTGGTATTTGATATTTATGTTTGCATGCACATGCAGATTTAAGAAATTATGTGCATAAGTATGTACCTACATGCAAACGAAAATCAAATCAAATATGCATATGGCTGTGAATACTGAACTTTTGAGTGCCGAAGCCAGCTTCATATTCGCATACAAATTTGATGTGAAAAATAAAAAAATAAAATAAGCAATTGGTTTCTCCTTAGCGAAAGCGAGAAAACAAGCTATGTTATTCTGTTTTGAAAGCCACGTAAAATCTAATGCGTGGAAACGTTGAAGCAGGCTCACTGTGCTGTGATTGGCTGTACAAACAAAATACACATTGTGAGGTGGATTGGTGGTGTATTTGCGCTATTTTCTTAGCAGGCTTTTAGGCGCATGTTACAGTGGGGGCTATATTATTGAGAACTTAAATAGTAAACACATTTAAAACGTAAAATAACCAGATTTTAAAGAATTCCGTATGAAATGAACGAAAATGTGTACGCAAGCCGGGCTTCTCGGCTTGTATGAAGCGACCGCCTCTGGTGTTCAGTAATAATCATGTGTTATGTTGTGTATGTGCGCTCCAATCATCAATGCAAGCATAACCACCTCTCACCAATCACGAAATGTTTCCGATTTTGATTGGCAATGTTGATTGGTACCATAACCACAGCATTACGCTAATTACACTGGGTCACAAAATTAAATTTGTTGTTTTTTTGAGATAGTGAAGAATCTTTGGATTAATCAATTACTTTGGATTCCAGTGACCTCTGGGCATCTCATGATAAATCTGTAAAAGATTGCACACGCAAAGCAAAAACTTATACAAGTCTTGAAGTGGAATTAAGCGATCAACCACTTGTTCTTCGTAGTGTTAATACATATATTCCATTATTGGTATTCCTCAAATTTTTCTTAATTTAAAAAAGGTTGCAAAAAAATATTTAACTGCTCCTCCAACGAGTGTGGCGAGCGAGCAATTATTTAGTACAGCTGGTCAACTATACACCGATAGACGGTCTTGGGGGAAAATGCAGATAAACTCCTTTTTTGGCGTACAACATAAAGCTTTTGAACTTTAAGTATTGAATTTTATTTACCTACATTGCACTATGGTTCAAAATCGAAATATTGAGGAATTAAACCCAATTATCGACTTTTGATTTTCCCAAAAAAAATTATTACCTTTCATTACACATTACTGTAGTAAATAAAAAATAAAAAAAAAATAATGTCAGCTAGCGATCACTTGTTTATCAGAAAGCTTTCAAAGCCTTGGTTTTGATTTTTGTATTCGTAAAAAAGATTTTACTCAAATTATATAAAAATCTCAAGTGGTGATAAAACGAATTTGAATAAAATGTGTTTTTAAGATGGAAAATATTAATAAAGGTATGTAAAATCAAGAACAACAAACTTTTTTCTGAAACAATAATAATCGTTAATATATTTTTGGGTTTAAGCCGTCTTGTGTTTTGATTGTGAGTTTTTTCTGTGTTAAATAGAATATAAAAAAGTTGGATCAAATAGGATCAATAAAAATTATATATGTAGTTACAGCTAATAGTGTCCTCTTTAATAAAAATGTTATTTTATCTGCGGGAATTTGCAAGCGAGGCTACAATTTCACTTTTTTTAGAGCAAAGTAAACTTCGAAAATGGCTATATTTTACAATTTTGTATTGATAATAATAAAAGTATAAAACTCATTTATATATAGGGTTTAAAAACCTAATAATTTCCTTTGAAAATAACGTTACACTTTATTCGGATATCTTCTTTAGTACCTGAGATATTGTTATTTTAATTTCATTTACTTGCTAAAAAAATAAAAAACTTTAAAATTTCCTATCGCAAAAAAATTAACTTAAAATAATATTATCTCCAAAACTACACGTAGCATCGAAAATCTGACTTCAGATTCAGATTCAGCGTATCAGAAACCTTTAGAAAATCTCTATTTTAAATTCAACCTAAATTTACAGTTTCCACTATGTATGGCAGCAGCAGCGAAAAATGGGCGTGGCTCGCCCATTTTCGTCATGAGACATTACTTTTACCTTTAAATACCCTATGATAAGTTTTAGACTGATATCTTAACTCTAACTACTTTATTCCTCAAAATCTGAATTTTGAACCATAGTGCATTGTTAAAATGTTATTAACATAGAGACCGAATTTTTTTATTTTGTATGTATGCATTTTTGGAAGGTGTTTTGTTTATTCAAAAACAAAAAAAAAAAAAATAAATGAATTGTTATGAAATAAAAAAAAAATCTCAATATATTTTTCTTATTTTGGCATTCGGCTTCGGTTTTCGGCCGAATAAAGGATTATGCCGAATATTCGGCTACGGCTTCGGCTTCGGCCTAAAATTCTAGCTTCGGTCGGCCACTATTAGAAAGGTATTGCGCAAATTTTCATTAAAATTGGTTGGAAAATGCGTCCACCATCGTGGTTGGGAAATTGCCGCGTGGTTGTTGTTGCATGCTTTTAAACAGACCAGAGCGGTAACAATGTGCATACATAGGTTAGTTTGTGCGTGCTCACCAAACTTACCATGCGATTGTGGACATGTTTGACTGGAACTGGTGTAGAAGAAGTAGAAACATAAAAAAGTAGCAAAAGAACTACAGCAAAAACACAGTCAAGTAATAAGAAGGTGCATTTACAATCATTCTAAGGGTTTTCGATTTGAATCTTTGGTTAATTTCTCTTTATGAGTTTGAACAGGAGTTTGTTGTCGATTGATAGTTGGAAGTTTCGATTCCTGAGTCAACAAAGATTCATTAGATTTAGATATACCAAGAGCTTTTCTTTTGGTGAATCTATTGGTTCTCCATGTTAGTTTTCTGACGAGGTGCAGTCGAGTAGACAGATGAATTTTTTATGACAGAAATACACTGGGAGGGTATGTGTACCACTTCTCATACATTTGAAGGCCGAAAGCAAAAAAAAAATGTGCATGCATAACCCTCAAGAACGAAAAACAAAACAAGGCCATGTAGCGTGTCATTTCAATATCGAAAGTACGCTCAGCTATAATATTTCGAAGAAAAATTCTATTATTCATAAGAAGAAAGAAGCCAGCCGCAGTCTCCTTTATTTACGCCATTTTGATAAGTAAAGATAAAACTCTTGTGATAAAAACATGATAGGTTTAGGTTTCCACAAGTGCTACTAAGGGAACCGGCCAACGAAAACGCATCTCTTAATTCTGAAAACTGTGTAAGCCACACCCAAACAAAATTAGATACGTTAATGTGTGCTTTTCTGTAGACAAACCTTTAAAAACCAAACTACCTGAATAAATTGTCATTAATATTAATATGCATGAAGAGGATACAACACACTAATCATTAGCGGAATATACACATGTATATATATGTATGTATACCCTACATATGTGCAAAAAAAAAACACCATGCACCAAGGTCATTGTTTCTGGGGAACGTATACATACATACATGCTCTAGATAACTCTACTTTTACTCTAAGAAACACCCCTGAAGAAAACAAACATTATTGCCATAATTACTTTTCCTTGAAAATGAATAACGATCGTTAATTTATCAATCGAAACAAAAACGTACAAATCGGACAGAAAGTTCGCGGTAAGAAATGTAAAACAAAGGTCAAATGAAACAAAGCAATAAAAAAGGGAGAGTAGACTTGTTCAAACAAAAGATATTAAGTTGTGATTTAAACAGAAGCAAGAACAGGTAAAGACAGTACCTAAATGTCGTTAGCCACTTTGCTTGCCTATAAAACGTGGTCGTTGTACGTGCCAAACATCATTAATATACGAACTGTGATAACAGCATCAACACAAACTTAAACCAACGATCGTCTCACATTTGCCGAGTCAGCAATGAGTCACCAACAAAACAAAATGCAACAAGGGAAGAGGCATTCATTTTCGTTAGGAGCCAAAAGCAAGTTCTGGGTTCGAAACACATCCAGGCGGTCACAAGTAGGCGAAGTACAGGGAGCTGCAGCTGCCACGTATAGGCAACCTGTAGCTGGATTGTTGCTAACACGGCGTAATAATTCGCTTGTTGAGCAAGCAGATCTGGATCAACAAAAATTTAAAGGAGTGAGCACTTCAACTCTCCATCAAAGTTTTACAGGAGCCAAAAGGCTAATACCCCAAAATCATACAAAACAACAGCGATCACATTCTGCGTTTAGAAAACGCAGCTACACGGTGACTGGCGGCAGCGCTCCATGCTCGCAACATGTTGCAGCATCAATAGGCGTGTTGGATATCGAATATTCGAACAACCAACAATATTCTAAATTTAGAAAGCGAAGCTCTACAGTAACTGCATTTTCAAATGAAAATTTGCCACATAGGAAACGCAGTTATTCGGGAACCGCTGCATCTTCGAAACTCGGCGGCATATTCGATGATTCCCTCTTGACAACCAAAATAGGCACTCATTATGTCTGCAGCAAACATTTTGATGCTCCATCGCCGTCTGTATTACCTCTGCCACCAAAGTGTTGGTTAAAGGATTTATAAGAGCATGAGTTCAGCACAAAAATGTTATAGGTTGGTTAGTTGGTTCGTATCAAAGGGCGAAAAAACCTTGATGGTTGACAATTATACTTATGTATAATTTCTAATTATACTTAGTGTTTAATTAGTCGATAACATTTTTTTAAATACTTGTAATAATAAATTTTTGAAAACTAAAATTAACATAAATTTAATAAATGCTACACTCAGAAAAAAAATCATCAACACGATTCATGTAAAATTAACACAATCGATCTTTACACATAGAACAGCAACAATTTTTTCAAATTACACGATGTTTTAAACATGATTTTGGCTTTGTAACTCTCATCTGAAAATTTGGTAAATTCAACCAAATTTTATTGTTGATACAACATGAAGAAATTTTAAAATATACAAGATGATTCAAATATAAAATTTTATTCCTAAATGTCATTTGGAATTTGGTTTATTTAACATGATGATAGTGTCAATATAAACTAAAAAAATGTTAGAAAAATGACGTCCCAATTTTAGTGTTAATACAACATGAAAACAAATGTTAAAACAACAAGAACCACAATTAACAATAAAAGTTGGTTGATATAACACGAAACAATGTTCAAACATAAACGTCATTTGGAATTTTAGTTTATTTAACACGATGATAGTGTCAATATAATTTAAAAAAGTGTTAAAAAGAAAGTCAAAACTATTTTGAAACATACATAATTTTTTCAACGTTTGAAGTTCTGCTGTTCGTGCAAAACACAAATTAATATAATTTATTTTTAACAAAAAGAAAATTGTGTGCCGTGGCAATGATGGGAGTTTAGAATCATTGGCAGTGCGTGATAATGGTTTTTCCATTTATATTTTTAGTTCGCAGGTAAGTTAAAAGTGGGTTGCATTTTTGTTTCTAAAAGTTTTTAATGTTCAATATTTTCTTTTTCTCTTCATAGTTTGCACTTTTTACCACGAAGAGATGTTTAGCGAATGGAGTCTTTCACGCAGCATGCGGTGCATATACCGTTGCATTAGCGGCCAAACATTACTCGGTGCCAGTGATAGTAAGTACTATCGCCCATGTATAAACTATTCGTATGAGAAGGACGCTTTCAATTTGGTCGGTTGTGCGGGTGATGTACTCGAATATGCTTTATTGATGTGATGATTATATATTTTATGTTTTATATGTTTTTTTATTTAAAAAAAATAAATTGTAAAATCAACAAGACTTTCTAATTAATTTAACAATAAATTTAATGTAAAATCAAAAAGATGTTATTGTGAATTCAACAGGACAAATTCGTGTTAATTTAACCAGCTTAAATTGTAACATTAGCACACATTACACACTCATTACTTTTTAGTGTTAATTCTACAGTTGTCATCCTGTTAAACTAACACTTGACAGTAGTGTTAAATTTACACGATTACATGATGGCATACATTAAGCATCGTGTTGAAAAAAATTAACCACAAAATTTGTTGATTTTTGGTTGATTTCACACTATTTTTTTTCTGGGTGTATGCGTTTTTTTTATAATTTTTGTTGTTGTTGTTACTTCACATTCCTTTTTTGTTGTAGTTGTCATCTTGTAGTTTTTCTATATCCCCTATCTTATGCTTCCATCCTTCCTTTCGCATTCCTTCTTCTTCTTCTTTGAAAAATGAAGGCTGCTTTAAGAAGAAATTAAATTTTTTACCAAAAAACATACAAAGAGAAAATTAAATTGATGTAGCATATCTATGTATGATCCATAAACTATATACATATGTATTACAAATTTTTTTTGGATATGAAACATATTATAATTTTATTTTATGCCTTTATAGTTTTTATTTTTGCGGTGCACACCCGAATCGTCTGCTATGGCAGGCGATCACTCTACCCGCTACTCCACTACAATTAATTAATTATAAAAATTTTGTTGGCTTTGTCCGGACTGGGGATAGAACCCGAGAACTCTGGTATAATAGGCGAGCACTCTTCCCACTACACCACATATTCATGTGTAGCTCAATTGAAATAGTGCCTGAATTAGTTACATAGGTAAGCTGTTAAAGGCAGATATGTATGGCACACATACCCAGCAAAAAATCTACGGCTTAGTTAAGAATTATTACAGTGGATTTAAAGGCTTCCGAAATAAGGCCAGGAAATTATAACGGAAGCAAAGTTGTATGGCGTAAATCTTAAAATAATTTTGACTTTCCTGTGTTGATGTCATCAGGCCAGAGGGATACTCTCCCTCTCTCTCTGAGAGCACATCTTATTTCTAAGATCCGCCAGGAATATGAGGATTATTTAAGGCCTTATTATGGCCTGACATTCAGCCCTTACGTGGTGTATGAATACCTTATAAATGTTTTATTAATGTGTTTTTTGTTTAGCTGTATAATTCACATTTGTTGCGCAATTTAAGCGTTGCGGAAATTTAATTAGAAGAAATATATTCTGCTAGGGTTGAAACGTTATTATTCATATATTTATATATGTACATATACATTAGGCATATAACGTTTTACAATTTTTGCAAATACGAAAAACGGCATACCATAGTCGAATAGAGCATAAAAAAGTATGAACCCCATTATTTTTTTTTTTTGCGAAATTGCAAAAGAGTTTCCGCGCAAAACGAAATTACTTTTTTATCAGAACTGCTGAAAAAAACAAAAGTTTTGTACAGTGTACACGTTTTTCTTCATAATAATAGATATTTATTTAACTAATAATCTTCCTATTATTCCAAACGCCTTTTAATGGACCTAAGGGAAGTGCCCCACCCACCCCAAACTAATTTTTCTTCAGAAAATTCTGATTCAATATAATAATAACACAGCTGTGCGCGGAACGTTTTTGAACCGAAATCACCTAAAAAAGTGATATTCATTACTTATACAATATTTTCCACCACGTGGTGGTATGCCAAATTTTTCGTCAATATTTGTTATATGCCTAATGTACATATATATCGGAAAGAGATAAGCGTGCGTGCATAACCACTTAACACTTTATAGCATGCCAGCTGCAAATGGACTGAGGCGACAATATGCAATTTTTACGCCCGGTCCTCATTGCACTTTGCATGAGCAAAAAAAAAAAACTACGCAGCGCTGCCAGCGTATTGCTGTTTAACAACTTAGCTTCAGCTTAGGCTTACGAGTCTGTTTGCTGGGTATGTGTATGTACGTATTTACAAACACTTATGCAAATGTCCATCTCTGATTTGTTTATAATGATATAATTTTATGCTTAGTAAAATATAGAGTGCACCTGCTGACCATTAGAGTTAGATCACTGTAGAACTGTAGGCAAGCTTTGAGATGGGATTTTGGGAAATTCAGCAAAATTGGTTCCATTGACAGAAAAGGGTTGCCGGCGCAGCGAAAATGTGTGAAAAAATTATTTTAAGATCGTGGTAGAGTTGTATAATAAATAATTATATCAAAGTGCACTCCTTAAAACAGATTGAGAAAGTGTTTTTAAGTGATCAACGAAGGATAGCTGAAGTTAAAAGTTAGTTTTGTTTTGTTTCCAAGCTCTAAAGTTTTTTAGAATATTTCAAATGCAACTCTGTGCTGCTACTGTCCGCTATATTCACCTAAATGTGTTCCGTAATTTTTTCTTTTTCACCTAACCTTGCCTACAGGTCTACAGTGGTTAGATGTTTAAGCAGTACAAAACGTAAACAGCATTTGTGTAGCTCGCTTATTTATGCCTAAACATATGTACATACATATGTATGTATGCGTGTACCCTGCAGCTAATATAAGGGACAGTTCCGGAAAACGACAGTTCAGACCTTGAGTGCTCACAATTAGTTCAGAAGTGGTTCTAAAGCGATGCAGAGCGGGGCAGTTTATTATTGTGACTTCATGCAACATTTACATACATACATACATATGTTTACAGCTATTACTTTAAAGTTGAGCAACAACAAATGTTGCACTTTAAAATCATGTCCGTTTTTAATTTATTTTGATGGATAGTACCAAATGGAACTTGGTTAAAAAGGCGTACATATCGCACCCCAAATCATAAAGTGACACAACTCAAAATTTTTTCATATCGAGTTGTTTTCATTAACTGGTTAGCGATTGCCAAAAAAAAAACTTTTTAATAAGTGCCTCTTTTGACCGAAAAATTACCAGTATATGTATGTTGTCTTCTGCAAATATCACTTGGCATTTGTAGGTGAATGGGGATAATCCCAACTTTTGCATGATTAAGTTACAAAAACTTGGAATTTTTTTATATAATGCCGCATTTATTTGCAGTTGGTTAAGCGTTCTGCCGGAGTTTTGTAAAGCGCGACCACAGACCGACCATTTTTGAACTACTACTTCTTGGTAGGACATCGCCGTGTTAAAAAAGATAGTTGAAGCATTGCTTTGGGATTGAATGGGAACCGCTCTTGTCCCTTTTTGAAGTAGTTGTACACTAGCATGGAACAAGCGCGATTTGCTGCAGGGTATGTATGTATGTATGTATCTTTGTGTGTACCTATTTCCTTTTGCAACAAGGGAGTGCTTTCAATAAACTTCATTTGTATGCATATTGACTTGTTGACTAATAAATTGAAACTGGTTTATGAAAATATATATAGCGATCTAAATGCATACATATATGTATTATGTATCATGTACCCTGCAAAAAAATGTGCGATTAATACCGAAAGATATTTGTCCCGGATTGATCTCTTTCGAGAACAATCGGTCCACAATTAGTCCCCGATTGTTCCCGAACGGGTATAAATGTAGACTAATTGTAGACCAATTGTTCCCTAACGCGTATAAATGTAGATTAATCGCTTTCATTCCGAACGGGTACAAATCTAGATTCCTTAAATGTAGAAATTTTACAAAAATGTGCAATGTATTTAAAAAAATTTTAGAACAACCGGTATAACGAATTGAACACCTTTTCTTTTAATAACAATTATGAATAATAATTTTAACAAAATGTTGCCTAAAAAATCCTAAGAAAAAATCCTTTACATTACGCTTATATAATGCATACTCAAAACTTACAATTTTTTTTATTTGCTTATTGAGATTTTTTTTTCAAAAGTAAAACATTATATAATCTTTATTTATATATGCATGAACATTTACAATTTTTTAAAGATTGTTATTAAAAATTGCCTTGGCGAACAACTTGGAAAAATCTACATTTGTACCCGTTCGTGCTGGAAGCGATTGATCTACATTTGTACCCGTTGGGGATGAAAGCGATTAATCTACATTGGTAGCCGTTCAGGTATACAAGTTGAACAATTAGTCTCTTCATAGGACATGCTGGAACAAATGCGATCAATTCACTCCATATAAAGGGATGTAAAATTGTATTAGTCGCATGCTCCCTTGCGATTGATCCCGGACACGTCCCGGGTTAATCGCATTTTTTGCAGGGTACATATGTATGTATGTTTTTGTGTAAGCAAATAACTACATATGTATGCAAATATTAATACTAATTTTGAAATTGAGTAGTAAATTCAAATTGCGCAAATAATATTTAGTTACAGCTAAATATGTTTACTGAGTAAGTGCTCACATTAAAATGCACCTGTTAACATTCTGCCACATTTAATTGCCTACTCTTCACTGTAAATAGTTGAACTGATATTTGCATTTGCTGGTTAGTGGTAACGGCAGATTACTATACAATACATATGCGTTTGCATTTACAGATATGTATACAAATAAGTTTATACATGTTTCCAATTAAATTTCGCCAGAGTTAGAAGTTAAACGTTCCAGGAAGTTTTCAATAACATTTGGTACGTTGTAGTGACTTTGAAATTTTAACTAATGGGGTTGTCAACACTGACGTTTGTGACATAAGAAAACATTCTAGTCGTTACGGAAAATTTTCTTGAGAAAGTTATGTATGTATGTACGTACGTACCAAGATGATTATTTAACTTATTATTAAACAATCACAACGATATTTCTTCTTTTAAAACTTTGCATTAGTTTACCCCGTAATTTGAGTATTTCAAAGCTGTTAGAAAATTTGGAGATTTTGACATATTATAGGGTAAATTCCTTACTTCGTTAAAAGTAGGTATGCGCACAAAGAGTGCCCATTGGCTGAATGGACACAAAGGGCACTGTTGCGCATGCAAATGAATTTCACTCGCAATAAAAATCCCAGTAGTTAATATCTAATGCAAACTACAAATTAAAATTTCAGCTGAGAAATAATAAGGAAAACCTATACCGTTCCCAAGCATCTTTAAAATTTTCCAAATATGTAATTACAAGCCAACCCCCAAAAGTGATTTAGAAAGCCTAACTAGAGGGTGCAATTTTTACAATTTTCCAATTGTGAATTTATGCACCAACTGTATGTATGTATGTTTATTTCACACACATATGTTGTACATTTCCATTATTCCAAAGCTTGTGTTTTTCTTTTCCCTTTTGTAGACAAAATGCATTTGCAACATTCCATTCACTCTGTCAATTCATTTGGCCACACTTTAATTTGTTCTCTGGCGCTTTTATTTTTTCAAGCATAAAAATGCATAAAATTTCCATTAGCTACGGTTGACCGACTGATGATGCAACATCGACTATCCGTACCAACAACAATTTCAGCAATAGTAACAACAACAATGAAAAAAAGTATGAGTATAACGTTACTATTGTACAATAACAACAGTAAATGTACATATCTACATGCCAAATAATTAATCAAATAACTATGTATTTATGTATGGTACTTATCATCGGTTGTGCGGTGTGTGTAGGTTAACTGGAGATAAAATGTTGTACCATGTACACATATATGTATACAATTCCACTTGCCAGCCTTCAAACACGAACGAGAAAATAAAAATCAACAAAAAGCGAAAAAAAAATAAAAAGGAAAAATTCAAAAATTCTCTAGGCTGCCATACAATGAGTAGTACTGCATAGATAAATAGAGAACTATCATTCCTTTAGTAGATAATACAGTGCTCAATGTTCGTGTGAAATCTTGTATACATATGTATGTATGTATGTGAATCTTTGTTGAAGGAAAGTTCAGCTCTGGCCTTCACATCATAATAGTCATCACTATCATCTTATTCTTCAACCACCTCTTCTCATGGAAATAATTCCATTATTCTAATTTTCATTGCCATTGTCAAACTTGACAAGGGATGACGGAAGATCGTTCCACAATACCTCATTATCATTCTCATTTTCATCCTTATTCTCATTCTCATTTTCATTTTCATTCTCATTCTTATTTTCATTCTCATTCTTATTCTTATTCTCATTATCATTGTCATTTTCATTCTCATTCTCATTCTCATTTTTATTTTCATTCTCATTCTCATTCTTATTTTCATTCTCACTCTCACTCTAATTCTCATTTTCATTCTTATTTTCATTTTCATTCTTATTTTCATTCTCATTCCCATTCTTATTTCCATTCTCATTCTTATTTTCATTCTCACTCACTCTCATTCTCATTCTCATTTTCATTCCCACTCTCACTCTCACACTCATTCTCGTTTTAAATCTCATTATTATTTTCATTCTCCTTCGCATTCTAATTCTTCTTCGGCTTTTTCTTTATTCTTCATCATCATCATCATCATCATCATCTCCATCATCATCATCGTCATCATCTCCATCATCATCATCATCAACATCATCATCATCATCATCACCATCATCATCGTCATCATCATCATCAACACCATCATCATCGTCAACATCATCATCATCATTATCATCATCATCATCATCATTATCATCATCATCATCATCATCATCATCATCACCATCATCATCGTCAACATCATCATCATCATCATCATCATCATCATCACCATCATCATCATCATCATCATCATTATCATCATCATCATCATCATCATCACCATCATCATCATCACCATCAGCATCTTCTTCTTCTTCTTCGCCTTCGTCTTCTTCTTCTTCTTCTTCTCCTTCTCCTCCTTCTCCTTCGCCGTCTTCTCCTTCTTCTTCTTCTTCTTCTTCTTCTTCTGCTTCTTCTTCTTCTTCTCCTCCTCCTCCTCCTCTTCCTCCTCCTCCTCCTCCTTCTTTTTATTCTTCGTCTTCTTCTTCTTATTCTTCTTCTTCGTCTTCTCCTTCTACCTATTTCAATTTTCTGCTTCATTTCAACTTTCATGTTTATGCCATGTCTTTTCTCTTCTTTTTTTGCTCCTCCTCTTCTTTTTTTGCTCCTCCTCTTCCTTTATGCGTTTCCTATTTCTTCTATTCCTTATAACCAAAGCAAATTTGAAATTTTGTATTTCTTTTTTCTCATCATTCTTTCAAACTGTGTTTTTTCGATTTTCATAAAACGTTCACTCTGAGACATCACTTTTTCCGTTAAGAAAAATTTGCCAGATTTTACGGCAAACGTTCTTTTACCAAATCATTTTCAATGACTAAACTCCATCACATTATCTTAGGTTTTAGAGAATTTTAGAGCAGAAAATCTCTTGCTTAGTCAAAAGTTTCAAAATATTAGCTATTATATCTCTTCCTTTGTGATCTGGTCTAATGTACATGTTCGAGCATGCTTGCATTGCTTTTCACATATTCTCCATATATTTTATTGCTGTCTAATCGGCAGTTGGCCTCAACTAAGCTGGCTCATTTCAAGTAACTACATTTCTATATATGTATATGCATGCATATGTACATTTATACATTGATATATATATTTGTTTGGCACAAGTTTCTGTTTTATCTCTATTGCCTATTTTTGTTGTTAACTTCACACTCACTAACTAATTTTAGCACATGTGCCATATTTTCCTTTCTAATCTCTTAAACAAAACAAAAAAAAAATGAAATTTTCATTAAAATTCAACTAAATTCAATTGCGGTGAAGGCAAACAATTGCACAGCTTCAGTACACACTTACATATGTATGTAACACATAATCACACTGCGCTCCCTCTATCTCTAGTATTTTATTTACCTAACTATTAAAAATATATTATTTTCCAAATTTTTATTTATTTATACGTTTTTGCATATGCGAGTGTGTAGTTGTTTTATAATTCATTACCCAGACACATTTGAGCTTGCAGTAAGCGCTGCTCATACTTGCATATGTTGCCAAAAGGATTTCCGATTCTACAAACTCTCAGCATTTAAAATGGCATTTCCGTAAGTCCAACCAACCAACAAAAAATGATGACCATTGCATTTAAAAATTTTGCATTTTTTCTATTTGGTTTCTACTAATACCAGTTGTTGTTTTGACACAAGCTATTTAAATGTTTTTCGCTTCGAAAAATGTTTTGTTTTGTTTTTTTTTGAAAATTTGTAGTTGTGCTATTGTGGTCAAATATGCGCTATTGCTTGTGTTTTGCAGCATGTTACGTATACGCAATGGCGCAGTAAATATTACAATAATGAATATGAGATTTATTTTGCTGTTGGAAATGCTGCGAGTAAATGGCAGAGCGAGTAATTAAGTTGAAATTTATTTTTAAAACAATTGAATTTTTGAGTGAATTCACTCTAAAATTTTCAGTTTATAAGATTGGGCGTATAAATGTGCCAGAATTGGGTTGGACAATTTTTCTAGCATTCCAGCTGCGAGATTGCGGAGAATTACCGCTAAATTAAAGAGCAATTAGTCGGAAAAAACAAAAAGGAGCACACCTCGAATTGAGAGAGAAGCTCGGCCATAAAACTCGTCAGAGTTATAATAGCGCCATTGTATTATATTATTATATTGTATTATTATTATTATTAAAAAGCATTAATTGTCAAAGAAATATAAAGCATTTCGATTTATGACGTGTGATGATTTTGTTCTATGTGCGTTAAACAATAAACTCCCATCTCATCATAATGCTAAAGCACACCTTTCTTTATACTTAATTCAAAATACAAATATTTTTGAGTTATGGCACTATTTCAGTGAATATGCAATGCGTAATAATTGCATTCCTGTTGCTTCGTGTCACAAACACACACTACAAATGTACATATTCCCATGTGTCAAGCTCACCGCCGCACAATGGGAACGTTTCATACAAAAAACGGCCATAAAAAGTAAAAATGGACCTAGAGTGCTCAAATTTTGAAAATAAGCTTTTTTATGAATATTAGTACATGGTGTAAAAATGAACTTAATCTGATGACAAATTCTCGCACCCCCCATATAACGGGTGTCGCGAAAAAACATTAAATTGCATTTATTTTCGAAACTAATTAAGTTACAATGCTGAAATTCAGTATTTAAGATTCTTTGATGAATATTAGTACATGGTGTGAAAATGAACTTAATCTGATGACAAATTCTCCCACCCCCCATATAACGGGTGTCGCGAAAAACCATTAAATTGCATTTATTTTCCAAACTAATTAAGTTACAATGCTGAAATTCAGTATTTAAGATTCTTTGATGAATATTAGTACATGGTGTGAAAATGAACTTAATCTGATGACAAATTCTCCCACCCCCCATATAACGGGTGTCGCGAAAAACCATTAAATTGCATTTATTTTCGAAACTAATTAAGTTTCAATGCTGAAATTCAGTATTCAAGCTTCTTTGATGAATAGTAGTACATGGTGTAAAAATGAACTTAATCTGATGACGAATTCTCCCACCCCCCATATAACGGGTGTCGCGAAAAACCATTTAAATGCATTAATTTTCGAAACTAATTAAGTTACAATGCTGAAATTCAGTATGCAAGCTTTTTTGATGAATATTAGTACATGGTGTAAAAATTAACTTAATCTGATGACAAATTCTCCCAAACTCCATATAACGGGTGCCGCGAAAAACCATTAAAATGCATTTATTTTCGAAACTAATTGAGTTGGAATGCTGAGGGGCAATTATATATATAGGTATAAGCATATATTTGTAACTATGTACTTCAAAAATATTTATTTAATTATCTACATATGTGACGTTTATGTATGCTTATTTAAAATCTGTACTCTTAGGGCTTGGATCCCCACGTAAACTCCCATTTATAAGGTAACGGCACAGGTGGGAGACGAAATAGATAAATGCAAATATCAACAAGTTTATGCGTACCAAAGACTTTATACCATTTATGAATGATAGAAATTAAATTTTATCTCTTTAACTGAATAAGTTACAAATACTCAAATTTATCTTGTACATATGAACAATCCGTTGTATGGGAGCTATATTTTATACTGGATTTGGGCGATTCCGACAAATGATAAACTTTACATAAAAATACATAGTATTTCGGCACAAAGTTATAACACTATTTCATGTTCATGGCTGGTATAAAAAGCAGCAAATGATAGTATGTATATCGCTATACTATCATACCTTAATAAGCTGATTTTACGAAAAAGCCCTTTAAGTTTTCGATCGCTATATATGTATGTACATCAATAGTACATATAGCACAGATAATTTTTTGATCTCAAACTCTAAATTTTCAATATATCAGACCGAAATTTCGTCATATAATGCACATACATATATGTACATACGCACACATGCATGCATACCCATCCTTACCTGAAAACTCGCGTTTTTGATTTATGATACTTTTGAAGTAAATAGGCTAAAAGTAAGTATATATGTAAATATTCTATATAAAATTTCATTAGTTAATATATTAGCGATTTTAAAGCATAAACATGTCAAAACTTCTCATCAATGCTTTTCTCTCTAGCTACACATGTGTACATATGCATGTACATCCATAGTAATAGCGCGCATATACACCCCGTCGAAAAATATGAATTAGTGAGAAGAGCGCGCGTGAATGATGAAACTGACTATGGGGGGTTATAAAGCACACTTCGGGTGAACATATATTAAAAAATTGAGGAGACCTTTTTTTTTTAATTTTTTTTTTATTTGATTTCAAACTTTTGGAATTTTTTTGAATTTTTTTATTTTACCCTGCAAAAAAAACAATATATAATAGAATCTATATAGCTAATTCAAAAATGAGCTGCTGTATTTCATATTGTGAACCATTTTCTATATTACACATGTAAATTGGATGATAGATCTTCTATACACTTTATTTTTTTTAATTTTGAATATGTCATTATAAATGTAATTTGAAAAATGCACTTTTAGCCAGTTAGGAGAATAATTAAAACACGCGAAGGCGCGCGTGAAATTAATATCTGTTAATGTGATCTGATAAAGAATTTATTAGTTCATAACACAAAAAAAAAAACCAAGATACCTTTTTTTTTGTTTTTTTTATTTTATTCCTTAAAGTGGACGAAGAAAAATTTTTTTCTATATTTTTTTATCAGTATTTGAAAAATCATATAAAATCAGATTTCAAAGTTAGAAGAAACGAGATTACTTTCTAGAAAAGTAGAGGTCATTTTCTATATTTAGATGTCAAAACCACATATATACGTCGATAAATGGCTTAGATAGAGCTTTTCGTATCAGGTCATAAAATTCATAATTCATATGACATATTTTTTATTCAACTTTGAGCACCCTGTATGGCTAAACGAAACGGAACTCAAAAAATTTTACATGGGCTTTTTTTTTGTCACATAAGATATCTGTCGATTGCAGTTAAAAAATATTTATTTATCACTACTTTAATTTCGAATTTATTTTTGGCCAAAATCTCCCATTGTGCGCCGCCGCCAACGGAATGCTTTTCATAAATCCACACACGCGCCACGTCACCAGCAGCCGAAGCAGGCGACGCGACGTGTAAAGCATACCACAAGTAAAATGTATTAAAATCAAATGCCAAAAACAAACAACAAAGGCAACAGTGCAGCGTGACTGTTATGCATAAGTATGTAGCTAAGCACATAAAAGCCCGTCTCCACCTAACTTGATTCACCAGAGAAACATGTAGCAAAACATCTCGCTCAATAACCCGCCTCCACGTGGCTAATCGTGATTCAGTTGAACATTTCTCTTTCTTGTTCTTCTTAAATGTTTGTATGTTTGCTTATTTTTGCGTTTTTGTTTTGGTCTGTGTGAGATTTCGATAGATTTTCGATACAAAATTAGAAAAGGCATCGATATCATCGCGTTTGGCAAGATGATTGAGAATGAAACAAGTGTTTCAATCTTCACTCGCTCTCAGAAATTTGTATGGAAATTGGCGAGTTTCGGCACTGGTTTCCTTAATATAATACCATGTCTCCACATAACGTGCTTCGCTCTTTTTTCTGCATTTTCTCCCTCAATCTTGTTTCGACACGGAAACCAGTGCCGAAACTCGCCAATTCCCATACAAATTTCTGAGAGCGAGTGAAGATTGAAACACTTGTTTCGTTCTCAATCATCTTGCCAAACGCGATGATATCGATGCCTTTTCTAATTTTGTATCGAAAATCTATCGAAATCTCACACAGACCAAAACAAAAACGCAAAAATAAGCAAACATACAAACATTTAAGAAGAACAAGAAAGAGAAATGTCAAACTGAATCACGATTAGCCACGTGGAGACGGGTTATTGAGCGAGATGTTTTGCTACATGTTTCTCTGGTGAATCAAGTTATGTGGAGACGGGCTTTTAGTCTTTGTTTGCAAACACCTTGTCCACAAAGTAAGACATATGTACATACATGTATATTCCGCTTGTCACAAATATCTATTACATGCATGCACACACGCACAACTATTTCACGTTTTCGCATCTTTGCTTTTCCTCGCATTTACGTCAAAAATAAATAACTGCACGCCACCAAATAAAAACGCGTGTTTGCAAGTGGCGACGAAAAATCAACGGAAATTCTTGTCACATTGCACTTGTCAAGCACACAATCGCGTGGTGAGTGTGGTGTGAAATGGTATGTACACGTATGCATATAGAAATATGTGCTTGACGTGTTGGCATGGTAAAAATTGAGTTAGTTGGTGGTAGTGGTGGTGGGTTGGTGTTAAGTGCGTGTTGAGTTTCAAAAAATCTTTTAGAATAAAACAAAAAGCAGAAGGGTGTTAGTTATTTTAAGAATAAAAGATCTAAGTGTTTATAAAAATTACGTAGAAGTGGAAGAAGGGTGGTAGGTGGAAATCTTAACCATTGCTGTGTCTCCACTACGTTGGCTTTGGGTTATCGGCACCGCAGAGCAAAACGGCAAAGTTTTTGTGATATAATATTGCAATTTGTAACTCCCTCCTACATATTATGTAGTTTAATATTTATTGGTACTTTCAGTGAATTTTTTCTTCACGGAAGCATTTACTGAGGAGGGAGTTACATATACATACTTAAGCTCAAACTGCATTTTTTGTGTCCACGCCACCTGTCATCAATTATCCATTCTGCTGTTTTTAGTACGACATAAATATCTGATTGCAAAACCGTCACTATTTTACCTAAACCATAATGGCATCTGAAGTCGGCCTCCAGGTGTCATTCGGATCCAGTACCATATACTGTTTTTGATCCATCTGCATAGATGATTTTCTTCGGCCTTCTCAGTAGAGTTTCTAGATCTCTCCATTGATCTCTTGTGGGAAAATCGAACGTGTAACGTCTACAAAAAATTCTGGGTGTACCAGCTTCTTATTATGGGCCAGAAACAAAGGGTATAGTTCTGACAGCCTGCTAAACAACTCTCCGTGCCCGAGCTTCAATCGCGGTGCTAAAATCCGAAGACCAACTCCGGAGGGCGCAGGTTCAACAGAATATTAAGGGCGGCTGCTGATCTTGTACCCACTGCAACCGTAATGCTGATACAGACATTCCTCTGCAGCCTGTTGAGCATACGAGTAATAACCGTGAACTTAATAAAGGTCGTACATCACTACTACTCCGCTTTAGGTACGTGATAATCCGTCTAACCAAAGCTGTGTAAATCCATATAACTATTGTTGGTCTCAGACCCCAGCTCTTGCTGAAAGTTCTTCTATACTGTCCGAAAGCTTTCAGTGCCTTGTTTACCTTCCACTCGACGTGAGCCGAAAACATTGACTTAATTTTTTTAAGGTATATGTGATGATTGGAAATTAAGGAAGAGTTTGTTTATAAAGGCCACAGCCTGTTTTTCAATTTCAGTTCAGGCTTACCTAAAAAACATCATACAAAGCTTCCAAACAGACATCCCTGTCTTCAACTGAAATTAGTTAAATTTGCATGTTGCTTACTATGATTCGGAGTTTTTTCCTGTCATAATATGAATATCCTTAGTGAATGAAGCGAATATAGAAAATATTTTTATTATAATATTATTTGCAAATGCATGTAAGTATCCCAACAGCTTAGAGCTGCTTTCTTCTCTTACAACAACAAACATCGCAAAATTTCGCGTGCCATGCATCGTCGCCCTCAGCTTCACATGCAGATCAAATCTGCTGTCGTTTGCTTTGGGTGTAATATTGCATTTGATTTTTATTTTCATATGCTCGTAGTATGTGAAGTACGTAATAAAGTACTCTATATCTCTGTATCAGATTTATTTGAAACTCTTTCTTAAGGTCCCCACAAACAGAAGCGATACGATACAGCCCACATATGCAATTGTGCATGACGCGATACGATTTTGCATATGTGGGCTGTATCGTATCGCTTCTGTTTGTGGGGACCTTTATGCGCTTCGTACGCTGCTTCTTTTTATTTGCATATGCGCATCTTTTTGTTGTTGCAGCTGCATGCCCTTTTGAGCTATGTATGTATTTCTTTGTTTGTATGTTTTTTTTTTTTTTTTGCTTTTATTTGGCATGATTTAGAACATATGATTTTGGTTACACAAAATTGGTAAGGCAGGAGGTTTTGAGTGTTTCTACTTGTGAGCGTGTGTGCGTTTGGTGGAGTGAATTTGTGTGGATTCGTGTTCGTGCTGAGTTGAAAATTTACTGCTTCTAACATGAAACGAACTGGGAATATAAAGAATAGTAGTATGATTTTTTTGAGAAGAGGACATGGCGTGTTTTTCTTGATTTTCTTTTTAAATTCTGCTTTTAAAATTTAATCTACTGACAGTGATCTATTCTTACAATAAATACTAATATTGGATTTAAAGGTTGTAGTTGCCTTGAGCATTTCGCAGGCATCTTACCTTAAGTAGTTATGATTTCCACATATGTATAAACATAAATATCACCAGTCTAACTGATCCCTTGACCTTTTTTGATATTTACGATCCCTGCGCTTAATGGCATTGATTGACGACCTTTGGCATGCATTCATGCACATTTGCATGCGTTGGTATGTACATACATATCTATGCCAGTCTGCATTGCAAATCTACACTTTAAATTGTGTTGTTCGCTGTCATTCAGCGCATCAACAACACAAAACGGCAAAAACAACAAAGTGTCGCCTGTGGGAACAAACTACATACATACTTGCGTAACAAACACCAAACGCCGAGTTGTTTTGGCAGATTAAGTTAGTTGGCAACGCGGCGAGTCGTTGGCATGCAAAAAATCTCACATGCTTCTAATGCCCATGCACGCATATACATACATACATACATACAAACATGTGTATGCATGCAGAAAGTTGTATGATTTCATGGAATTGCTGTTGTTGTTTTATTCCTTTGCACAAATCAAAATTGAAATGCGATTTTCACATCAATTGTCGAATAAATCCTTGTGCGAGTTGCTAGTAAAGCTCTAAAGTGCATTTGCTGCTTTTTACTGGATTTGTTGAATTTTTCTGTGGTTGCGTTTGGTGGGTGAGTGAGTGAATTTAAATATGAAGATAAATGTTATGGCGAGTTAGGAGAGTGATTTGTGCAATTTTATACAAGTGTTATTTGGCATAATTTTTTTTTGTATCCATCATGCAGAGTGGTGAGTTGCGTATTACAAGGTCAGTTAGGAAATGACAATGTTCTGAATGGAATATAAAGTGATAGTATTCAAAAGCATTCTGCTTAACTGAAAATATAAATTTTTAAAGAAGGCTGTAAAAGTATCGGAAGGAAATATTTTATAAGAAAAAAATTAAAGCGGAGTAACGTGTACTCATGAACCTTGATGTGTAAACAGTTCAGAAATCGGATTTTTCTTTCCTGTCTGGATTTTTTGGGATTAAAATGCGACTAGTTTTTTTATGATTTTTTGTTGTTTTTTCACTGCTGCTATTTTGTTGTTGTTTTGTTTTTGGTGTTGCTTTTGTTATACTCAGCTGTACTAGTACACAGAGTATTATAGTTTTGATTTCCTAACGGTGGATTGTAACAGAATGAAATAATCGAGATAGATATAGACTTATATATATCAAAATGATCAGGGTGAAAAGAGAAATCGATTGAGCCATGTCCGTCCGTCCGTCCGTCCGTCCGTCTGTCCGTCTGTCCGTCTGTACGCACGATAACTCGCGCAAAAATTGAGATATTTTGATGAAATTTGAAATGTAAGTTGGTATCAAGACAGGAACGGATGGTATTGAAAATGGGCGAAATCGGACCATGACCACGCCCACCTCCCCTATATAGTAAAAATCGGAAATTTTGTATCTCAGTCACTAATAGAGCTAGAGTGATAAAATTTCACACACGTATTGAGCTCAGGTCCTTATGAAGAAATATGATGAAATTTTGGAAAATGGGCGGTGCCACGCCCACTTATTAAGGGGCAAACATTGAAAGTTTTATGAGTCATAACTCAGAAACCGTTGAAGATATATCGATGAATTTTGGTAGGCGTGATATACTTACTTAGGCAAATGTTTTGACGAAAAATTGCCAAAATCGGTTGACGACCACGCCCACTTTTATATATGGGTCTTATAAAGTGACCTAATAAAAACATTTTAAGCGATATCTCTGTCAAATATAAAGATATATCATTGAAATTTTATGGAAGGTGTCCAACTATGGACATATAACAAAAAATACAAAAATTTTGGAAAATGGGCGTGGCACCGCCTCCTCTTAGAAGCAGGAATATACGAGATTTCTGAGCCCATAACTCGACAAATAATCGATATATTATGACGAAACTTGGTGTATACACTTTCACTACTTGTAGTAATACATGTTCAAAATTTAGCGAAATGGGTTGACGACCACGCCCACTTTTATATATGGGTATCATAAAGTGGCCTAATAAAAACATTTTAAGCGATATCTTTGTCAAATATAAAGATAATTCATTGAAATTTTGTGACATGAGTTCTACAATAGATGGGAAACAAAAAATAGAAAAATTTCGGAAAATGGGCGTGGCACCGCCTCTTTTCAGACAAAGGAATCAACGAGATTTCGGAGCTCATAACTCGACAAATAATTGAGATATTATGACGAAACTTGGTTTATACACTTTTATAACTTGTGTTAATGGACACGCAAAAATTTATTGAAATCGGTTTATGACCACGCCTACTTTTTAACAAAGATACTTCTGGAACACCCTTTGGGAATTTGTAACGTGACATCTTTGTAACTCATAAAGGGATGAAATTTTGCACAAAGAATAATATTCATAAGCTTAGTTGGATGACTGATAAAAATTTAGAAAATGGGCGTGGCTACGCCCACTTTATGCAGCACTCGATTTATATAAAGTACCTACACCGTGTTTCCATCAAACGCAAACAAACAATGAAAGCATACAGCTGAGTATCTAATGTTCGATTCCACTCGAACTTAGGCTTCCTTACTTGTTTTTGGTTTTGTTTCTTGTTTTTTGTTTTAGTTTTTAGTTTTTAGTTTTAAGTGTTTTTTTTTGTTTTGTTTTTGTTTTAGCTTTTTGTTTTCTTTTTTGCTTTTGCTTTTGTTTTATTTTTGCTTTTTCTTTTGTTTTTGTTTTTGTTCTTGTTTTTGCTTTTGTTTTTGCGTTTGTTTTTTTCGCACGTATGTTTGTAATGAATGTAGAACTCGGTTACAAAAAAATGAATCCGCCAGCGAATTTGGACCATTGGTAATTCTGGTATCTCAACTCCTTCCCTGGATATAGGCGCATATATGGACATAGATGTACCCGAAATATTTTTGAGCAATATTGGTATCAAATTAAAGGTTTCAATCAGAGCGTCAATAGAGAGTTCACTCCATTCCAAATTTCAAGTCGCTTCTTTAGATTGATAAGAAATTTTTCACACCGGGTAGAAGTTTTTTTTATCGCTAAACCAATGACATCCCCTAAATGTATGTATATACATATATACATACATATATATAAGTGCACTTAAGCAAAACATAATTGTACATACTCAGTTTTTGATTAATGGAAAATACAAATTCATTAGTTGCAAAAATAAGTGAATCATAAAAGTTTGCATAACTAACATCCGCCAGCAGCAGAGCAAATGCGGCGAGCACAACTTTTATGTCATGTTAGTTACGCTTGACATAATCCAAATTCAGCTGTCAACTCAATTGGGAATAAAACAAAAAGTTTTCTACCAAATTTAATATTCATTTATTAGCATTCGTTACTCATACAAATTTATAAACTTGTACAACAAGCACGTGGAAGAGAAAAATAAGTGAAAATTCTATCCTATTCTACCGCACTGCCTGCTGCTACTGTTACTGCACTTGCTCATGTGGATATTTGTATGTGTGTAGTACTTCACACATGTCCCTGCAAAAAATGCGATTAATCCGGGACGTGTCCGGGATCAATCGCAAGGAACATGCGACTAATACAATTTTACATCCCTTTATATGGGTGAATTGATCGCATTTGTTCGAGCATGTCCTATGAAGAGACTAATTGTTCAACTTGTATACCCGAACGGGTACTAATGTAGATTAATCACTAACATACCGAACGGGTACAAATGTAGATCAATCGCTCACATCCAGCATAAAAATCTAGATTCCTTAAATGTAGAAATTTTACAAAAATATGCATTGTATTTAAAAAATTGTAGAACAACCGGTAAAACGAATTGAACACTCTTTCTTTTAATAACAATGATTAATAATAATTTTAACAAAATGTTGCCGAAAATATCCTATGAAAAAATCCTTTACATTACGCTCATATAATGCATACTCAAAACATACAATTTTTTTATTTATTTATTAAGATTTTTTTACAAAAGTAAAACATTATATAATCTTTATTTAAATATGTATGAACATTTCCAATTTTTTAAAGATTGTTATTAAAAATTGCCTTGGCTAACAACTTGGAAAAATCTACATTTGTACCTGTTCGTGCTGAAAGCGATCTACATTTGTACCCGTTGGGGATGTGAGCGATTTATCTACATTTGTACCCGTTCGGGATGAAAGCGATTTATCTACATTTGTACCCGTTCGGGATGAAAGCGATTAATCTACATTTATACCCGTTCGGGCTGAAAGCGATTCATCTCCATTTATACCCGTTCGGAAACAATTGGTCTACAATTAGTCTACATTTATACCCGTACGGGAACAATCGGGGTCTAATGTGTGGGACAAATCTCTTTCGGGATTAATCGCACATTTTTTTGCAGGGTGTGGTTGCGCTTAAGTGCACAAAATGTCAATTGAGATTTGGTTAATTTGTCATACATGAAGCGTGACAGCGCGCGCAATGAGCTTGACTAGCGCTTTTGGTTTGGCTGTCAATTGTGGTTGTGTGGTTAGGACGATATGTGGACGATAATTTTTATTGAGCTTGTGTTAATGTGTGGTGAGTGTGTAGAAAATTAAATTAAAGATAATATTGTGATTATTAGTGAAATTTTTGCGATATTCATGAAAGTGGGGTGGTGAGGTTGTGAGGAATCTGCAGTTAAGCTATTTTTTTTTGTTGAAAGGAAGAAAGTGCAAATCTAAGCTTAAAAATTTGTGTCAAGGTGAGTAAAGTATATTACACAAAACATACACAGCCAAACAGGCGACGCCAAATACGCCAAATGGAGCGTAACGCGAACATTTCATTTTAGATAAAATTTGTGAGCAAAAGCGAAATTTCTACAATAAATGCAAGAAAAAAGGCAAATATGCACACATTTAGCCAGCGCGGCGTTGACTACAAGTAATACACTTGTTATTTTTGGCGCTTAAAGCATTTTATTATTTTTATTACATCAACTGCTTGTAAAGCTTAAAAGCTAAAAATGCTTTTCTAAAACTCCAAGAAGAAAAAAGGCGGTCTACTTTATATTTCAGCGCCTAATCGTATTAAGAAGAAAAATAAAACATGCCGCGAAAAGATGCGAGAGTTGCCAAGAAATGCGCGCAAATATTATTCGACCAAGAGTCAACAGAAATTTTCTACTTCACCTCCGCACATACACACGATTTGCAATATTTCTCAGCTGGCCGCTTAGAGTGCCTAAAAATAAACACATATTTTTTGTGAATTACTCGTATATTGGAATTGGGCCAATCTATATTTTTTGCACACTCACTCATTTGCATTTATAGGTCAAACACATTTATGTAAGTATGTATGTAGTTTGGCGAACGTGAATGAAAAACATAAAAATGATAACGTGCATTTAAATAATTTTGCCAAAAGTGCAAGCTACCCTGTGTGTCAATGCTGAGTGTGGTGAATGAGAAGGTGTACAAAAGCTGAAGAAGAAGAAACCATGTGGTAAATGAGCAAGCATGCATTTGTGGTGTGCTAGTGCTGTGTTGTTTGCGTGTAGTGTGTTGCAAAAGAGTGCATAAATCGTGTTTCTGCATGCATGCATGCATATTCCTTTTTGCCGTGAAAGTAAAGATAAACTCTGCTTGAAATAGCACTTAAGCTGGCGCAATGTAAGCGGGGCAGACTGCATGAATCAAAGTTAGCCGATTATCTACAACGGAAATGTGGCTTTTGCGTAGAATATGTATGTATGTGAAAGTGTACAAAATAAATATACGGAAGGGCAAAGGTGGAGGAAAAAGCGAAGAAAAAGCGAGAGACGAAAAGCAGCGATAAGTTATTATGTGTGTTAAAGCTTAGTCAACTATACATATGTATGTATGTATGTATGTACGTAACTTAGTTCCTTGGAGGCTTATTTGGAAAGCGCGCTTAGCAAGCACAAGAAAAAAATAAAAACAAACAGGAAATGAAATTCAGAAGTGGAATGCTCTAAAAATAATAAAAGAATAAAGTTTAAAGGAAGTAAAAAGCAAAAAGTAAGACAAGCAATGAAAATACCCACATACATATGTACATACATATGTGGTCTTGTATGTACATGGTACCTAATACAACTTCATTGGCCACACATGGTGAACCACCTGCCGCAAAGCAACTTAAATGGCAATTGCTGCTCAGCTGCTCCTTCAGGCAAAATTCACATCCTTGAATCTAGCACTGAAGCACTTTATTATGTTTTACTTACGGCTTATGGCACTTGTGTCGCGCGCGCACTAACAGCGCTATTTAAGTTACATATTTACATACATTTAATGGTTACAAGTGCTAACGTGTGTGTGCGGGTTGTTGGTTGCCGAGTTTAGGTTACAGCACACCCACAGCACAAATTTTCATGTGGTTTTGTTGCAAAAAGTTTTTACTTTATTTTGAGGGCAATTTTACATTTTCCACAATGCCATGTCGCACAAATAAATTGGCTAAATCGGTCACATCGTTGTAGAATTCCGAAGCTGCGGTTTGTAGGTGTGAAAGATTGCAAGCGAACTTTTCTTTTGCAGGGTTGCCACTTGTAGTTCGGTTATTGGTAGTGTAGTGGATTTAATATTCCACCTTTCTTAAATAATACTTTGAATTTATATGTAAAATTGTGTAATGTGTTTTTGGTTATTATTCTTAATTGTCTATCAAAAATTTTCATTCTATTTCAACTTTCAAAGAATTAAGAACATAAAAATGTTCATATAAAATAAAATTCTTTTAATAAAATTAATTGAGAAAACATAATTTTATATACAATTTTGAGGACTACAATTGGCGATCCTGCCATCTAAGCTTTTGTTCATATAAAATAAAATTCTTTTAATAAAATTAATTGAGAAAACATAATTTTATATACAATTTTGAGGACTACAATTGGCGATCCTGCCATCTAAGCTTTTAAAAACATTTCGTGCAATTATACCGTTTAATTTGAACCGCATCAGAGATTCCAGGAGCAAGAAATTTTGCAACATATAAGACCATCTGGAACATCCAAAATTAGATCAAATTCGCTAACCTAATTTCATCATTATTAGTTAAAGGTCAACAACAAGTCAGCCAACAAAAACCGCAAGGACCAAAGCAAATGCAGAAGGAAAGGCAGCGGCGGCAGTAATGAATACGAAAAAGTGTCGTACGCGAAAACTAAAGAGTCAACAAACAGCTACAACATCAACATCACCACCATCAGCCTTTAACGACATCACTACCAACATTACATCGTCATCATCGTTGCAACAAATACAACAACAGTGTTTTTAATGGATAATTTCGAACGTATCTCATACGTTAAACGCAATTCGCATGATCCAAACGGTGCGAATCAAAAACAACTTCAACAACAACAGCTAGTACAGTGTTTGCAAACGGCAACAGCATTAACGTTGGTGCAACTACAGTAGTTGTAATAACATCACTCAACATCCATCGTACCAACATCATCATAATAATTTTTAAATTTCGTCAACCAACATCAATATTACCAACAACAACAGCTATACAGCCTGTGTAAGTGGTACAACAACAACAACAACAACAATATTAACGCCGGTGACGTTTCAGAAACAAGAACAACATAATTTTCTGGTGAGCTGTATCACGTTATTTACTATTATATGTACATACATACATATGTATTAAATTAAAAATACATATCAATCCCATTTCAAACTTTTTAATTGAATTATAAACTTATATACTTCTTTGTGAACTCCTTCCTTTTAAAATGATCGCTCATTCTCCAATTCGCGGTTCTTCTGCTGATCCTTCAGCATTAATCGATTTATGTAATCCATTCGATCAGGATATATCACATCACATCTCATCTACACCACAAGTTGAACGAACACAAAATCAAACACACACAGTTATTAGTTCTGAAATTTCGGCTACTTCAGTAAAGCTACCAACTTTTTGGACGGAACATCCACATGCTTGGTTTGTCCATACTGAAGCACAATTTGCAGCTAAGGGTATAGTTACAGATAACACAAAATACGAATATATAATTATATCCTTACCACAGGAGGTTATTATAACAGTTTTAGATATTATTCAAAATCCTCCGTCAATTAATAAATATAATTTTTTAAAGAAGATTTTGATTGAACGCTATTCTCCTAGCGAGAATAAAAGGCTTGACCAAGTTCTTTACAATTCTGATTTTAGAGATAAAAAACCATCAGAATTGTATCGAAATCTTAGTTTAACTGCAGGCTCTAGTATAAATTCTGACCTTTTAAAGAAATTATGGCTTAGAAAATTGCCTAAAGGAATTAATATTGCCCTTACTAGTTGTTCAAATTCAGATATTAATACGTTAATTAAACTTGCGGATGATATGTGGGAAGTCATGAGTAAAGACGAAGTTTGTGCTGTTACAGCTAACAAACATGAATCACATTTAGAAAGAGCAATTGATAACCTTACTAAATTAACTTCCATTATGTGTGACAATTTTTCTAAATTAACGGTTGAAGTTTCTGCTATGCGACAGTCGGCAAATCAAAACTCGACATATCAACGTAGGTCTCGGTCAATTAGCAGAAATCGTTCACAAAGAAGATCAACACCCCGAAACTGGTTATGTCGTTTTCATTATAGGTATGGTAGCAAGGCACGTAGATGTGAATCACATTGCTCATATGTTGCAAATAACTCTAGTCAATCCACGAAGGGAAACTAAATTCACCTATTGCTTCGGCGGTAGTTAATCTCAAGTCAAGCGATTTTTGGCATCTGAGGAGTTCAACGACTTTAATAAAAATCAAGCCTTTCGGATAATGAATTATTTATTTTTAGTATAAGCAAAATATGCGAAGAGTTCAATTCAATTAAACTTACAGTTGAGAATTAAGCGAAACAAAGCTCACGCCGGTGGTAGCACAGTGGGATGTCATTGGATTGCCAATCGAAACGACGCAGGTTCGATCCTCGGTTGAGGCCGCCTAAAGAAGTCTGATGTGGGGATGTGGTGGTCTCCGAAATGGATGCATAACTTCTGCCAAAAAAAAATTTTTCTATTTTTCTTAAATAAAACTAACCAATAGCTCATACAAAATTCACATTACAGTCTCCAGTTTTTAGTTATTTCCATTGCAAATCGCCTACTAACTTCTATGATTGTGCCAATATTTATGTACATACATATGTTCATACATATGTATATCTGAAATACATACATACGTAGATACATACATATATGTGTGTTTGTTTATTTTTGTTTGTAGTTTTTAGTATTGCATTTTTTTATTGCTTTTTTTTGTGGCTCTATGCAGAAAAGCTTATTTATTTTTTTTCTCTTGCCTCCACCATTGCTTTTACTTTTCACCTGCGCCATCTATGCCATCGTTTACAGTAAAATTGAGTTCAACAATTTTTATTGGCGCTTTGGTGTCAAATTCGTTGTTGGCACACCGCAATGACAATCGCCAGTAATCGACAGTTGGCTCATCTGCATTTGTTAGCCGCTGTGGTGATCTACATTCATATGTAAATATACACATATCTACATACATATTTGCATGTGCATAATATAATGAATGAGGTTGTGGCGACGAAAGTGTGGTAAAATTGGCGCCAATGCAGCCATAACACATTTTATGCAGAGCAATGGAGAAATGTGTGGGCGAATTAATTTGGGTTAACGTTGGCTGCAGGTATCTTTGTATAAAATGGCTGTTCGTGCTAGCGATTTCTGTTGTTGAAGAGTTTTTCTTTTAAGTAGATATCACTAAAATCCAGAATAAATGAAATAAAAAAGTTTAAATATTACGGAGTTGCTATTTTAGTGGGCCGGCTCTTTTTGTTTGTTGCCACTCTTTAAATAAAGAGAAAAATCATCTTCGAATGAGCTAAAGAAGTTTCTAGTTTTGCTAGCTTAGGCTGGCTACTCTGAGGGTGATCAGCAGAGCTGGGTAGTAATCATTACTTTAGGAATTAAATTACTCCCAATTCCTCATTACATGTAATTGGGAAAAGTAATCAATCCCTTTCATCAAAATAAAAGGAATTGATTACATTTCAATTCCTAAAAAAAAAAAATACCAAAAGTATTTCATCGTTTTGAGGCTCAAGTACAAGTTGAAAAAAAATTAATTTGTGAAAATGTAATTGCCGCGCCATTACTTTTGAAAGGAATTGCAAATGTAATTGAAATTTTTCCAATTACATTACAAGGAATAGAAAATGTAATTAATTCGCCAGTTTGGATCTTGTTCATAAATGGGTACTAATTCCATAGTTCTGAAGTCCAGTTTGTATATAGTTCCTAAACTGCTAAACGTAAAGGCTATAAAGGGCGTCGAAAGTGGAGAACAAGGAGCAATTCCGATGCATAAGGCCTCTGGCTGTCTTAGCGGACTTCGATATATTTATACCTTTTATGAGCATGAAATTGTATTATAATTTTGGTCCGATGTTTGTAAGTATGAGAAGAAGAAGAGATAGACCCACCAATAAGTATACCGATATGATCAGGACGATGACCTGAGTTCATTTAGCCATGCCCGCCTGTCTGTCCGTCTGTCTGTTTGAACGCAAACTAGTCCCTCAGTTTTTGAGATATCTGGGGTCAATATGTTAGGGCTCTTGTGTTCAATCGATATTATGTATATTTTCTTTCTATTTCTATTTTTTGTGGTTATTTGTGGTCATTTTGGGGTCAAATGATCGTAATTTAGTAGCAAAATGATATCAAAATAACAAAAAAAAATGATCCAAAATTGACCCTAACATGATCCCAATATGACCCCAAACTGATCCCAAATTGACTCGAAAATGACCCCAAGCTGAACCCAAAATGATCCCAATATCGCCCCAAAATGATCCCAATAGTGAGCATGACCCGCAAATTTCATTTACATAAATCGCAATACGTTTTTATACACCAATTAACATTTAGCATTTCAATTACTTTTTCAATTCCTTTAAGGAATGGAATGGGAAATTCTAAAGTACATTTTCCATTCCTTGTAATGTAATTGGAAAAATTTCAATTACATTTTCAATTCCTTTCAAAAGTAATGGCGCGGCAATTACAATTACACAAAGTAATTTTTTTTCAATTCCAAAAAAAAATACCTTGTACTGAGCCTCAAAACGATTAAATACTTTTGGTATTTTTTTTAGGAATTGAAATGTAATTAATTCCTTTTCTTTTCATGAACGGAATTGATTACATTTTTCAATTACTGAAGAATGTAATTGTAATTGTAATGGAATTGATTTTACCCAGCTCTGGTGATCAGGTTCCGATTTAAGTCTTAGCTTTCTTAAATATTATATTAAGAACACCTTGGCAGTGCCTATTCAACAAGTTATGCGACTGTATTATTCTTGAATAAATGTTTACAAAAATATAAAGTAAATATTAACGCAGTACATTATTATAAATTTGTTCATTATTATTAATAGCATTACATCATTGTTATAAATTTAAAAAAGCACGCACACTTAAATAATATGCAAATCAGCGAAACCAATTGTCATTAATGTTTAAATTACACATTTTTTTCTTCTCATGGTTTTACCATAAAATATGTATTTAACTACATCAAAGGCAATTTATTTGTGAATATGCGCAATATGTTTTACAGCGAAAAATTATTTGCTTAAATTTATGTGTGTGGAAAAAGCGTGAAGGAATTTCATGGTCCATTGCTTTTTTCATATGACATTCGATATTTGCTTTTTTATCATTTTCATTTCATTTGCTTTTATGCTGTTTTACAAGCGGTTTGCCATTTTATTCCAATTTGCTATTAAATTTTCAATTTTTTTTGTCTCTCTCTCGTTCTTTTATTATTTGAGTCTGTTACATTAAATGTAATGGACCATTTATCAAATGATATTTTTACTGATTTTTATTTGGTATTTTGCGATAAAGACGGACATACATATGTACGTATGTATTTATTTCACTGTTACAAAGAGTTTATGTATGTCTGCGCTTTCGTGTGCCCAGCAATTCGCCGAAAATTCCTTGGCAACACGCAAATTAATAGACAATTTATCAAAATAATGAAAATGATAAAAAATTACATCTGTCATGATAGATAAATCAAAAATATGTATAGCCAAATGCACGTATAATAATAATCGAGTTATGAATTTTTAAGGAATGAGCAGCGAGGTTGGGTGGTCATCTGATATCTATAGATAGTTACATAATAATAGGAGTATATATTGCACTGCGCCCTTAGGGTCTATTGTGCCCTTCGACTCATCACATCACCTCCCCGAATCCAATCTCATGCAAGAGCTCAATGCTCTCCGGTTAATACGAGCCGAGTGCTCTCGGCCTGCTTCTAGAATCTAGATTTTGCATTCGAGGAGTATGTGCGTAGCAGTCTCATCTCCCACGTCACAGAACCGGGAACTACTAGAGTAAATACCAAGTTTGTGCATTTGGCTTTTGAGTCTGCAGCGAACTGTGAGAATACCGGTCACTATTCTCAGCTTGCTTTTCGGGAGCCAGATGCAGCAAAGATGATGTGGAAGGGGAGAGAATCGAACACCTGATTTGCCATTGCCGAGCTCTTAACAGCGCCAGACGACGCTTTCTTGGGATACCTTTCCTGGATAGAATAAATATGTAAAGTCGCGGACGTCGACATAAAGGACCTGCAGAACTTCATTAGTAGGGCAACAGAAAATATGCCCTAAAAAACTCGTTTTAGCGCTAAAAATATGTCCTTAAAAATATGGTTTAAGCGCTAAAAATATGCTCTTAAAACTTGGTTTAAGCACCGAAAATATGCCCTTAAAATTTTTTTTGTATATACTTAATAAAAAGATATACGGCATGGTAGGTTGTGTGCTCACCTTTCATGCAAGAGTTTCCAGGTTCAAACCCTGGCTCGGAAAAATATCAAAAATTAGTTTTAAATAAAATTAGAAAATTTTTTGTGATAAAAAAATATTTTTATTAAAGGTAAATATTTGTTTATAGGTACAAAAGCGAAATAAAAAATTCACATTTTATTAAATTATAATAATTTTTGTAACAAAAAATTATTTTTATTAAAGGTACATTTTATAGGTACAAAAGACGAAATAAAAAAATTCACATTTGCGAAACACATCTTCGTTACCAAAAGAAAACAAGTCTTTTTACTTACGAAAATATATACATACATACATATATTTATGTGCATGAATTTAAAATTTTATGTGTTGATGGCAATCAAAATTCCAGGGCAAAACTCGCATACTTATTTATTCAAATTGCTATTGCTGTCAACTACAAAATTTTGCAAAAAATTTCAAATAGAAAACTCTGTATGTCGATGATCGTCGTGTTTTTTAAACGTAGAAAAAGATCTTTCCACGTCAACTGAAGTTATCGGGGCGTATTTAAAAGCAAGGATTTCAGTTACTGTGTAGCGTAGTGCTACACGTTCAATATGAATATTGCGATATTTTTCTCGCTCTGAGGTACAAGATATTTTACTTCCGTCCTTTTCGCACTTTCACTTTCAATTTGTTTATTGCCAATATTGCGATCCGAACCGCGAATTTCAAAATTTCCAAACATTTTGCGATCCATAATCGCGATCCATCAATACTCGATGCTACACTGTCAATATGAACTGATTTTATCAATATATATTGACCGTCTGACGTATGCCCATGTGCATATGTAGATACACAGCTGATCCGTGTAGCACATTTGAATGAAGCATTGCGAAAATTATTAAATTCGCCTTGAACTTGTCAGACAAAAAGGAATGGCAAATAGTATGCGCATATACAAAACAAAGTTGCCACAGTAAAAAATGTAAATAAAAACAATTTTACGAGCAAGATGGAAAAATATGACGAAATACCATGCTAAAATATGAATTTATAGCAAAATAAGCCAAAAATATGCAAATAAGTCAAGATATGCAAAAATAAGCCTTTTGACCTAAATATGCGAAAATATGCCCTAACAAGTTAGGCTTATTCTCTTCGTCTTGAGCTAAAACGCCGATATATATTTATCATATATAAATAGGACTGCAACAGAAAAATATGCATTTGCATATCTTCTGTTGCCCTATTCATTAGGTTTTCAAAGTGGTTCAAAAGGGAGAAGTGATCGGGTTTCTTCTTATGGTATCACAACGGGCCTCTGAACTAGACTAAGTGTGCCTCTACGAAAGCTACCCCAACCCACCGAACGCCAAACAACGATTTAGGCATTACATATGTACATACATACATATGTATGTAAATATTCGCCACAATCCGCAAAACGTTTTTATTTTTATATATCAAACTAGCAAATACCCGTTGCTTCGCAATGAGGAATAATAGTTAATCAAAGTCAAGTCAAGTCAAGTCAAGTCAAGTCAACTCAAGTCAATTCAAGTCAAGTCAAGTCAAGTCAAGTCAAGTCAAGTCAAATCAACTAAAGTCAAGTCAACTCAAGTCAATTCAAGTCAAGTCAAGTCAAGTCAAGTCAAGTCAAGTCAAGTCAAGTCAAGTCAAGTCAAGTCAAGTCAAGTCAAGTCAAGTCAAGTCAAGTCAAGTCAAGTCAAGTCAAGTCAAGTCAAGTCAAGTCAAGTCAAGTCAAGTCAATTCAAGTCAAGTCAAGTCAAGTCAAGTCAAGTCAAGTCAAGTCAAGCCAAGTCAAGTCATGTCAAGTCAAGTCAAGTCAAGTCAAGTCAAGTCAAGTCAAGTCAAGTCAAGTCAAGTCAAGTCAATTCAAGTTAAGTTAAGTTATTCCGGGTTTATCTGGGTCCACTTGATGACCTCGTCTAGCCATTACTACAGCTCTATGTTGAAGTCGTTCCCAACACTTTTCAATACTTACCAATATCGCTCAAAAACAGCCGGGTCCGCATTTTAACCCATATCTGGGGACCCGGCCTAGGAATCATTATGAATAGAACTCCACGTAAAAGCCTTGGTCAAAACCTTTAATTTCATACCAATATTGCTCCGAAACATTCCCGGTTAATCCGGGGTCATATTTTGACCCATATTTGGGGACCCGTCCCAGGCATCACAAATAACATAATTCTACGTCGAAGTCCTCATCAAGACCTTTCATTTGGTAGCAATATCGCTCAGAAATATTGGAGGTTCATCCGGTCCAACTGTTGGCCCTTATCTGGCATCACTTATTAAAAGAGCTCTATATTGAAGACCAGATCAATACCTTTCATTCGATACCAATATCGCTCAAGGACATGCCGATGTCCTCCAGATCCACCTTTTGACCCATATCAGGAGACCCGCCATGGAAATCATAATGAAAATTGGTCTATGTTAAAGCCCTGCTCAATACCTTTAATTTCATACCAATATCGTTCAAAAACATTCCGCAGTCATCTGGGTCCACATTCTTACCCAGACTGAGGAGGATGTCTAGGCATCACAATGAAAATAACTCTATGTTCAATTCCTGCTCAACACCTTTCATTTGATACCGCTGTGGTGCAGTGGGCAGAGTGCTCACGTAAGCCTTATCATTATGTTTCCCTTATTTTGCTTGTGCCATAACAAATTTCCCAACATGTCATGGGCTAAGGGGCTCGCTTCAAACGCGCTATCCTCTAGTAAATAACAAAGTATACATATGTATATTTTATGTGGCAAAAAAAAAAAAGAAAATTGTGAAGAACAAAAAAATTAATCGCTTACAGAACTTTGACGGTTGATTAAAGCGCGCAAATAGCGAATTCCCTGTAAACCTCATGCGCTCCATCTACTTCGCTGCTTTTGTCTTCCATCGCTCATCTAATTACCACTGACTGTTGGCATTTCAAAGAACAGCAAAAAATGAAGCTAAAGCTGTGCACTCGCCAAATTATCATATATCATATTTTTTGAAGTGCTGAAAAAGAAAAAAAAAAAACAAAAAAGTACCAAAAAAGCAATGAAAAAACAGCTGAGTAGAAAAAATTTTCGTAAAATTTCCGGTCATAAATGAGAAGGGATTTGTGCTGGCGCGTCGGCGGTTTATCAGCCGTACGGAGTCGAAGGTCAGTCACACAAGCAAGCAAAATTACATACAAACAACAAAAATTAGCATACATGGCTGTGAATTTTCGTGTATATGTTTGCGTGTATTCACAATTGTTACGTTCATTTATCGTTTGCATATCAAAAAACTTGTGGTTTTTCCATTGCTTCCGCTTTTCCTTCCGTTTGAGGCATGTGTGACATATAGACTTTGCGGTACTTTCTGTCTGCCTAGATTTGTTTTTTCTTTGTACTTTGTTACTTTTTCGTCCACAATGTGGTAAATGTGGTTAGGCGATTGATAGATTAATCTTTATCTGTCTCGCCTTGCCATTTGGGCACGTAACTCAAAGTGGTTGAAGCTGTTGTAAATTTGTTTTAAATTATATTTTTCGTTGTCTACTTAAAGGCGCTTAGTATAGAAATACTAAATTTTGACCATTGAAAAATGCAAAGTGGAATAATTTTACACACAAAGAGTGCTACACCATTTCTGCTTGGATTTAAGAAATTGTAAACCGCTTAGAATGATTTGTGTAGCTGAATTTTGCACTTGCTTAAATTAATACACAAAATTGAACATGAGAAGTACAATACGGCTCAACTCTCATGTTAACTTGAAACAAAATTCGTTTAAAAAAAAAAAAAATATTAACAAAGGTGTTCACAATTGACATGAGTAAGAACAAGCTCATGTAAATACATACATACATACGATAGGTTTCCACAAGGCTAGTTCTCGTTGCCATTGGTAAACCACTTTTTGCCGACTTTATCGCATATGAATCACATTCATTTGATTTTCAGTTTGTATTCCTTCATGGACAAATATATGCATATATGTGCCAGTGGCGGACGCTTCATACAAGCCGAAAAGCCCGGCTTGCCTAAATATTTTCGTTCATTTAATTTTACGAGGATCTTTAAAATCTTGTTATTTTACTACCACAATATAAGTATTGTGGAAGGAGTTTCCGTCATCCCTTGTCAAGTTTGGTTTGGTTATTTTAAGCTAGAAATGTGTTTACTACATTGTACGTACGTGTTTGACCATGAAGTTTCATCTGCCTATGAAATTCTGTTTCACATAAAGGGTGAATCATTGGCATACAAAAGTCAAATATGCGTTAAAAGTAAATGATTAAGTGCAAACAATTTATGAAGAGTTTTTCAGTGCAAGTTAAACTCTGTTTTTCAGTCAAAGTTTTAGTGCAGTTTTTTGTTTAACTTCAAAATTGATCTGGTAGGGTTTTAAGCAGTTTTAGACAATCTATTTCTTCACTGTTCTTTGGCAATGTATTTTCATTAAAGGCAGATACACCAAAGCTATTGTAATGCGTAAGTAAGGAAAGAAGGGCTTTGTTTTACAAAAAAAATTAAAGCGTGAATAACGAGTATTCATGAACGTTGATGTGTAAATAATTTCGAAATAGGATTTCTATTCCCTTTCTGGTTTTCTTTGGATTAGAGTGCGACTATTTTTTATAATTTTTTGTTGTAATTGTCGCTCCTATCCACTATTTTGTTGTTTTTTTTAATTTTATTTTATTTTTTGTTCTTGTTTTTGTTTTTGCTTTTATTTTTGTTTTGTTTTTGCTTTTGTTTTTGCTTTCATTTGATGCCAATATTTCTCAGAAACATTCAAGGATCATCCGGGCCCTCGTTTTGACCCATATCTCAGGACCCGACTTAGGAATCATAAAGAATATAGCTCCATGTAGAAGCCCTACTCAAAATCTTTCATTTGATACCAATATTGCTCAGAAATATTCTGGGGTCATCCGGGTCCACCTTTTGACCCATATCTCGGGACCCGACCTGGGACTCGTAATGAATAGAGCTCTATTTGAAGGCCCTGCTCAACACCATTCATTTGATACCAATATTGCTCAGAAATATTCTGGGTCATCCGGGTCTACGTTTTGACCTATATCTGCAGACCCGGCCTAGGGGTCACAATTAATAGTGCCTCATATCGAATTCCTGCTCAAAACCTTTCATTTGATACCAATGTTTCTCAGAAAATTAGATAGATAGATGTTGGTATGCATATCCATACATTCGCATACGTGTTCAAACATGTTGGTCCTTTTTATTTTGTCTATTTGTCGCTTTATTGCAAATACGAACAACAACAGCAGCAATGCATGTCTGCGTCTAAGCATTTGTAAGTACTATTCACACGGACACAGCAGCGCACTAACACAAAGTCGTTACGAGTAATCATGTAAATGCGTAAACCGTAAATGACCTTGGCATTGTCACTGGTAGGTAGGTAGCTAGGCATGTACTTACAAATGCTTGCATGCATAGTCGTGCAAATGCAAATATCAGCAACAACAGCAACAAAGCGAAGCGAAGTTGTTGTTGTTGTTTTCTGCAACAATGCGACAAATAAGCAAAATAAAAAGGGCCAACCTGTTTGAACATGTACCTATCTAATTTTCTGAGCAATATTGGTATCAAATGAAAGGTTTTGAGCAGGACTTCGATATGAAGCTCTTTTCATTGGGACTCCTAGGCCGGTTCTCCAGATATGGGTCAAAACGATGACCCTGATGATCCTGGAATGTTTCTGAGCAAAATTGGTATCAAATGAAAGGTGTTGAGCAGGGATACTACATGGATGTCTATCCTTATGATGGCTTTCACATAGAGCTCAATTCATTTTATGAGTCCTAGGTCGGGTCCCCAAAAAGGGGTCAAAATGTGACCCCGGATTAACCCGGAATGTTTCTGAGCAATATTGGTATCAAATGAAAATTGTTGAGCAGGACTTCTATACGGAGCTCTACTCTTTATGGTTCCTAGGCCGGGTCTCCATATATGGGTCAAACGTGGACTCTGATGATCTTGTATGTTTCTGAGTAATACAAAACAAAAGAAAATAAAAAATCAAAATTTAAAAACCAAAAACCAAAACAAACAAAAACAACAAAATAGTAGCAGTCACAATGACAACAAAAATTACAAAAACGATAGTCGCATTTTAATCCATAGAAAACCAGGAAAAAAAGGAATAAGGAAAAGGGAATAAATATCAGATTTCGAAACTGTTTACACATCAATGTTCATGAATACTCGTTATTCACGCTTTAATTTTTTTTTTCAAGAGAGTTTGAAATGAGTTTAAAAAGAGTTGAAAGCTGGTTTAAAAGGAATTTAAACTATAAGAAGAAAAAAATGAAATCAAAGTGGCCTTGGGATTCAAAACTTTGGGTTCCCATATTTTTCACACGGGTGGTCGCGCCATGCAGCACTCAGCGATTAGAATGAATCAATCACTATACATACATATTTCTTTTTTGTTGTATAGTATGTATAAACGTAGTCACATCGACAGACGACTAACTTTAAAACAAATAGCTTAGCCAACATGTGGCAAGGCTTGTACCACTGCTATCCTCCTGTCAACAGGACATGCACGCAAGCACGCACAATGTGTGTGTGTATGTGCGCATTGCCAATGAAGCGCCGCATCCACCGACCACCATCGGCATTCATCATCATCTCCTCGCTTCTTTAGAACACTTTCAACACCGAAATGGGTCTATTATGTGCGCTCGCTCAGTTGATTGAATGCCTTTTTAGCGACACATTTATTGCGTGCTTGTGCTGTGAATATACTTTTCCTGGTTGTGCTTTTTTTCGCTTACACTTTTTTTCCAATTGTTGGCAAACTTTTAAGTTTTGTTGTTTTTTTTCTGTTTTGTTGGCGTGTACGCTGTTTTACGCTCGAATGTGCATTTAAGTGGCGCATAGCGTCAACGCATCCATCAATTTGTGCTGCCTGCCTGCCCGATGACGACGCTTAAGTGCATTTTTGCAGACACGTGTGGGTATAGCAGATGTACATAAAAGCCCGTCTCCACATAACTTGTTTCACCAACAAAACATGTAGCAAAACATCTCGCTCAATAACCCGTCTCCACGTGGCTAATCGTGATTCAGTTGGACATTTCTCTTTCTTGTTCTTCTTAAATGTTTGTATGTTTGTTTATTTTTGCGTCTTTGTTTTGGTCTGTGTGAGATTTCGATAGATTTTCGATACAAAATTAGAGAAGACATCGATATCATCGAGGTTGGCAAGATGATTCAGAATGAAACAAGTGTTTCAATCTTCACTCGCTCTCAGAAATTTGTATGGAAATTGGCGAGTTTCGGCACTGGTTTCCGTGTCGAAACAAGATTGAGGGAGAAAATGCAGAAAAAAAGAGCGAAACACGTTATGTGGAGACATGGTATAAACCATAGACAAATGCACAAGTGTTTCGTATGTACACCGCAAAACGGTTAGGCTTATAACTGAAGCCCATAAAAGACCTTATTATAAGGAATTATCTAAGCCTTATTCCTATGACGGATAAGCCTCGGAAATAAGGTTTGCTCTCAGAGAGAGCGAGAGAGTTGTGCTTGTAGCCTGATGACTAGAGCTCGGAAAAGTAGGTGAAATCAAGCGCCTCAAAATATGCTACATTTTGTAAATTTTGTTTGTTTTCAGTGGCGGGATTAAAATTTATATATAAAGGGATTGTATACTGGCATGGTGGGTGAAGATTTTATTAGAAAAGTTCTTAATCATGTTACACAAATTTGCAGTTTAAATAAACATACAGTGGTGTGTGATGAAATAAAGCCAGAATAGAAAGTTATTTTATTCGTAAAATGCATTTATTTATGTGCTTTTAATAATTTTAGTTTGTTATATAAAAAAAATCTATAACAGAAACCACATATATTAAAGTTAAAAAGTTTGTGAAAAATGCTGGAAAATACGCCAATTTTTCAGCAAATTTTGTAACTTTTTGAGTAGAAATTTTATATTATTTTCTAGTAAGCAGTTTTTTTTGGCTTGTAAATTCGTATGAAAAAAATGCGGAGGACAGCTAGAAAAAAATTCTCAAATAACAGGTATTGGTATTTTTTATAGTAAAATTTAACTAGCTACAAAACTTGCGAATACTTAGCTAATTTTTGCTGAGAACTTGACGAATTTTCCTGAAATTCGCGTAAGCTTTAATTTATTTTGTTTCTGATGTAGATTTCGCTATATTTCAAATGAAAATTATTAAAAACACATAAATAAATATATATTACGAATAAAACGACTTTCTATTGTGGATTTATTTCATTGCTTGTTACAATAAATTACTAAAAATTTCTTCACTTTTTCGTTACTAATACTTTGGCGCTTTTCGGAAAAAATTGTTTTATATGCAGAGAAGCTCCTTTCCACATCCACGGAAGTTAGTGGCGCATACGTGAATTTGAATACATATGGACCTGCCATTTTGAACGTGCAACCCATAAAAAACCTTAATAATTGATTTTTCTGGCATCTTAGTAAGCAAAAATTCCAATTGCATTCACGGGGGGATTAGATCCGAATGCACCCCACCCTTAAACTTGCCACTGGATGTGCTCACAACATTACGTAGCATAATTTTAAGCGTTTGATTTTCACCTATTATCCGAGCTCTACTGATGACATTAACGCAGAAAATTCAGCATCATTATAAGAATTTGCCCATAAAACTTTTGTTCGCTTAGAATTTTCAGGCATTATTTCGTATGCCTTTAAATCTTCTGGAATAAACCTTAAATAACGCGTAGATTATTTGCAGAGTAAGTATGTATACAAAAGTATAAACAGGCAGAGGAGTACAAATATGCGATAAATGGAGTTACAGTTAGTTTCTAACGACTGAAAGTTTGCATCGGCTTGTTGTTTGTTATTTTACTTATCTACTTTAGCAGATATGCGGATGTATGTATGTATGCGTATTTTTCTAATCATGTTTAGTGTGATAAAATAAGTATGTATTGTACGTACTATGATTACATATTGACCTGTCATGTTACAAACTACTTATGGCCTATGCATTATCACTTCTCTGTTATGTGCTTGTTGGCTGTGGCGTGATGTCGATTGGCAGCAAGTCTATTTGCCTAGTCCCCTGTGTCACTCAACACTCTTTTCGCCTACATTTTTCAAACAACATTTTCACCACAAACATTTCCTTTTGCACTTAAATTTCTCTATTTGCTTTTAACATGTTTTTCACCATCAATAGTTACATACATACATAGATACATAGGTACATAGGAAGGTACATTTAATATATTGACCCATGTCATCGCTTGTTCTTCTTCATTTTACATGCGTGTTTTTGATGTGTAAACATCTTTGCTGTAGCTACGAGTACCCAGCAGGGTTTTTCCATATTTTGGTAATGGCTTGAAATTGTATTCAATGAAATAACGCATTACAAATAGCTAAGAAACACTCCTTCGCTTACTTTGCTCATTACTTGTAATGCGACAGTTTTAAAATTATTATTTTTTCGTTTACTGGTAATGCAGAAAATAATCGAAAAGGTTTGGAGTACTGCCGTTATTTTTTTGCAAACGCTTTGCTTTGATTTTAATTTTTCTACGAGTAAATAGCAGTTTTGCAAAGCAATTTACCCTCATTCTCGTTTATTTTGCCAGTTTTAATTATAAAACTGTCGTGGTTAGTCGCGTTATTCCATCGTTGAAAATTTTTTAAATAAGCCAATAGCTGTGCAAATACATAGTGTAATAATTATTATTCAAATAGTGTTTTTTTTAAATACATTTTGCAAAGAATGTTTTGATTCTTTATTCATTCTGTTTGCTATTTCGTCGCCCGGATAAATTAATGTCGTATGTTGCATTTGAAGACTTTTGGGAAAACAGGTTTGAAGTTTGGAATTGTATTTCTCCAAAACTTCTGATTAGTTTTTCTCCAAAGTCTGTCAGAACACTACTAGGCCACAAAATTCTTAAATTATTTTAATTTTGTTATATATTGTTTATTATTTTGGAATTTATAAAGGATTTTCTTCAGTAAAATTTTGTCGTATGTTACCTTTAGCAACATTTTTGCAGGAAATTTGTATGACGTACGACAAAATGTGTTGCCAATTTTAACTAAATTAAAGATTTTTAAAATTAGTTAAATATTGTATTTGATTTCTCATAAAAGTAAATAAATTAAATAATTGACAGCAATTAAAAGCACATTGGAAATTAGACGAAATCGCTTGCGAACTTGCACAAACGAAAAAATTCTGCTCAATATCTCTTAAACTAAAGGAGATAGCAAAAAACGGATAACGTCATTCGAAAGATCTTGATTAGTTTAGTATAACTGTATTATTAACTCAATTCGGCCCAAAATTGACATACGACACTAATTTATCCGGGCGACGATTTCTTTTCGGCATAAATTGCTAACTCATAGTTTTAAAATTATTTTTTTCGCTTACCGGTATTGCATAAAATAAGCGAAAAGATTTGGAACACTGCCGATATATTTTGCAAAGCCTACATTGATTTAAATTTTTGTAACTAGCAATTTTGTAAAGAAATTTACCCTCATTCTCGTTTATTTTGCCAGTTTTCATTATAATGCATTATAGATTACTATACTGGATTGTGTGATATATGCAATTACTTATACCAGTGAAAGAACTTATTACTTGTAACAGCTTACTTTTCTCAATATTAGTAGCGACTTTATAATGCATTACTGTCTACCATATTGTAAGACAATACCGCCAATGACATGCCTATGTTAAAGTAATGCAATCCGTATTCGAAAGTGTACGCGATGAATCAAGATTTCTCGATGATTTTACCCATTACATGTAAGAGAAAGCCCTGCTGGGTAATTTCGAAAAATAGGTAAAGTTTACGCGTAAACCGTAAATGATCGTTGTGTTAGTGCACTGCTGTGTCCGTGTGAATCGCTTGGCATTCTCAGTGGTAAGTAGGTAGATAGACATGTACTTACAAATGCTTGCATGCATAGCCGTGTAAATGCAAATATCACGGTATATATATTGAGACGGTAATGCCAGTAGGCGGAAATGTCAAATACTGCTTACGTCACAGGACCAATAAAGCCGCGAACAACCAAAGAAACAGCTGTGCCAATTGCAAAAGGAAATGACGTATGAGGACCTGATACTTTTTTCTAAAACCGAAAGAAATATGGCGGCCAGCGAACTGGCATGACCTTTTAATTGGATCATGTGCAAATATCGACAACAACAGCAATGAAGCGAAGTGCAGTTGTTGTTGTTTTCTGCAACAATGCGACAAATAGGCAAAATAAATAGGACCAACCTGTTTGAACATGTATGAAAATGTATGGATATGCATACCTACATCTACCTATCTAATTTCTGAGCAATATTGGTATGAAATGAAAGGTTTTGTGCAGGACTTCGATATGAAGCTCTTTTAATTGTGACCTCTAGGCCCGGTCTCCAGATATGGGTCAAAACGAGGACCCGAATGATCCTTGAATGTTTCTGAGCAATATTGGTATCAAATGAAAGGTTTTGAGCAGGACTTCGATATGAAGCTCTTTTAATTGTGACCTCTAGGCCCGGTCTCCAGATATGGGTCAAAACGAGGACCCGAATAATCCTTGAATGTTTCTGAGCAATATTGGTATCAAATGTAAGATCTTGAGCAGGCCTTCTACCGTGAGCTCTATTCTTCATGGTTCCTAGGTCGGGTCCGGATATATGGGTCAATAAGAGGACCCGGATGATCTTGCATGTTTCTGAGCAATATTGTTATCAAATGGAAGGTTCTGAGCATGGATTCTACACGGATCTCTACTCTTTATGATTACTATGTCGGGTCCCGAGATATGGGGCAATACGAGGACCTGGATGATCCTTGAATGTTTCTGAGCAATGTTGGTATCAAATGAAAGGTTTTGGGCAGGTCTTCTACACGGAGCTCTACTCTTTATGATTCCTAGGCCGGGTCTCCAGATATGGGTCACACGTGAACTCTGATGATCTTGCATGTTTCTGAGCAATACACAACAAAACAAAATAAAACATTTAAAGTCAAAAATCAAAAACCAAAACAAACAAAAACAACAAAATAGTAGCAGTCACAATGACAACAAAAAATTAGAAAAACGATAGTCGCCTTTTAATCCATAGAAAACCAGGAGAAAAAGGAATAAGGAAAAGGGAATAAATATCCGATTTCAAAACTGTTTACACATCAATGTTCATGAATACCCGTTATTCACGCTTTAATTTTTTTTAATTTTGTTCGTGCATGTTTGCTTTGCCGCCGCCATATGCTCTCAGCTCGTGATCGTACCTTTTGACTTCATTTATCTGCCTTGAAAAGTGTGTTACTAAAAGTTCAAAAAGGTTGAAAAAAAAAACTGGAAATAATATAAAGTAAAATATATTGCACTTTTAGTTACTTGACAGCGTTTCCTCTGCTGCTGTTGTTTGTTTTTTTTTTGCTCGCTGCACTGTCTTTCACTTCCGTTTTCACTCAATCTTTGGCAATATTGAAACACTTTTTCCAATTTCCTCTGTTGTTTCACATTAAAAATTTCGCTCGTTAAATTTGTGACTTGAGTATGTGTTATTTGGTTTAAGTGTTCTATATTTGCAACGTGTGAGTGTATAAGAAGAAAGTGTTGCGTTTTGTGAAAATTCTTTTAATTAAATACATATTTAATTGATCGATATTATCTAAAAGTGTAAAAAGTGGAAAACTAAGAAATAGTAATATAATTTTAAAAAGCACATGAAACTCTTTTTAAAAATTTTTTACAACGATTTATTTAGTGGTTGTTGGAAGACCCGATGAGTGGGTTTCAGGATGAACAGTCTTTCGACGCATAGTATGTAATCAAATGACTTGGGTCGAGAATTTTCAGGATTCTTTTATACATTACCCCAACGGGGGACTAAAAATCGCATTTCACTTATCTGATCATTGGAGTGTCCTCCAGGCGGAGGTAGAGGCGATAAAAGAGGCGATTGAGTCCTTGAAAACAAGGAAAAGCGAATTTAAATACGTTTACATCCTCTCAGACAGCCAAGCTACATTAAAAGCGCTTGTGACTGCCACACGTAAATCCAAAACCGTGAAAACTGCCGCAGATCTCTAATGGAGATGGCTGAGCAGTTTGCCATTCACCTTTTATGTGTGCCTGGAGTCTGTAACATACCTGGAAATGAGATAGCGGACTAACTTGTCGTGGAAGGATTTAGGTATGCCGCTCGCTGCCAGCAAGCTCTTACTGAAGGAGTTCTACATCAAAGAAACGAAGGACAGGTGGCCTCTACTGATTACTTGCAACAATATTAAGCTCTTTTGACCTAACTGGAATGCCAAAAAGTCCAAGACTCTACTAGCACTCGGCAGGTGCGTGTTAGCTCTAATGACTGGACTATCTACAGGCCATATAATCCTTGGGAAGCATGTAGAAAGGATGAGTGCTCCATATTATGATTGCTGTAGGGCCAGTTGGGGATGAAAAAGAGCCCGAAACAGTTAAACACCTGCTGTATAATTGCCCAGCATTGAGAAGGAGGCGACTGAAGCATTTAGGAGCCTACTAAGAGATATAGTAGTGACATTGGAATTCAAGGAAATTTCAAGATTTGTGAACTCCACACAATGGTTCGAGTAGGGGGCTCCTCAGATCCGCCCGGTAGGTATTATAATGGGACTTTCGGGGCGTAAGTGTGCTATGTGGGAACTAGCAGGCACTAACCTAACCTATACATTACCCAAAAATTTTGAAGAAAAGCGCAGAACAAAAATTGGTTAGGTTGGCGCACTGTGATCGTGTTCCTCATCACATCACATCTACGATAAGTTAGTTACTTCTAGTCCTTCTGCTTGTGCGCAGTGAGTATTCTCTACAAGTGAGAGATTTCAAGCCTTCCTGGAGTGCATATGTATATGACGAAATTATTTTCAATCCCATTTCGGCCTAGTTTTTCTTGATATTAGACCTCCTTAATTCTGTTGTTATCTTTCATCTGCTTGTTTGTAGGTGTGTAACTTAAGCATTAGCTTGCTTGTGGCAAATTACGGCTTTGTTCAGAAACTCAGTTTGAAGCGCAACCTGATTTTGTAGTACAAGCAGAGCGTTCATAAACGTAAATTTTGCATGAAGCGTCGCTCATCACAATCATCAAAATAATAATTACTGCCGCTGTTGCGCTTCATGCTGCGTTTCTGAACATAGCCTACGTTCTTTTCCAGACAGAACCTTCTTAATAGCTTGCGACATCGCTGTCCCCTAGAAGCAGAGTCGTCCGGACGCGTCCCTGTCCCCTGCAATTAGTAGATAGAAAACTAAACATTTTTATAATGTCAGATTATACTCTGGCTCCTATGCTACATCGGGAAGATTCTCTAAGACTTAGACAAAGATCTGATGCATCTAGTAGCTTGAAGAGTTTCGCTCGAAAGCTTGGAGAAATCAATATTTACTAGAGCCCCAAGTACTCGTCAGACAATCAAAAATTTAGTTTATGGTCCTCCTTTCTTCTAAAACTGCTTAATATTAAGATTTTCTTCTAAAAATATTCTTTCCATTAACTAAATCACTAAGCTTTCCTATTTAAGAGTATATGAACATTGATAAATAAAGCGCAAAAACGTAAATGAGGAAAGGATAAAACAAGAGTAAAGTGTTATAAGAACCAAATAATGAAAAAAGTGACCATTTCCAATAATAAATTAATTTATGCCAAAATGCGCAGCGCAAAGTAATTATGTTCATTCTGGATAAACTAAGTGCTTCTTTCCACTTTTATGTATCTCAGCTATAGCCTTTGGCCTTCTTGAGTTGAGCAACAAGTGTAACTTCAATCGACATTTTTCCATTTTATTATTTTCTTGTCACATTTTTCTCCCTCTTTCGTGTTATCATGATACAAACAAACAAGGTAGTTCCATTTCACTTTGACGTTGTCATTTTTGATTATAATATGGATTTTTGACGTCTTACTCAAAGTCAAAAATTTAGGATAGCGTTGCCCAATCAAAAGTTTTTGGCTGAGGGTATATTTGAACAAAATATTGGGTATTTTAAATGAAATTTTGTTTTTTACATATTTTAATCAACAAAACAAATCAGCGGATTTAATGAGTATATTTTAACATTTTAAATATATTTAAAAAAGCTTTTCAAAAAAAAAAAAAAAAAAATAAAATGAGTTATTCATAAAAAATAAAAGTGATTTATGCAATTATTAAAGTCGAAAACTCTTATCAATTCCCAGGAGGTGTAGTAAGATTGTCTATTAACAAATATATTTACTATTTTTTATGAAAATTTTAATGGCTTTTCATTTACTTGTTAATAAAAATTCCTCTACTTCTGTATTTCTCCCAAGCATTTTAATTAAAAACACTGAAATTTCACTTTTTTATAATATTTGATATTTTATTTAGTATGAGCAAATTTATTAATTTAATTTATACATATTTAAAAAAAAAACGGAATTCTACCGGTATTAAAACCAGGGACTTGTAACAAAGCTCGTAACGAAACGAAACTTGCGTTTCTGGCCTTTCTGTTCCAAGAGAACGATAGAAACTAAATTCGAAACCAAATGACTTTTGTTACAAAGGAGTTTTGTTTCTGTTTCTGTTACAAGGAACAAAATTAATTTAGTTTCGTTATAGGTTTTGTTTCTGCTGGTACTGTTTCGGAGTTTTGTTACGACTTTTGTTACAAAGGAGTTTTGTTTCTGTTTCAGTTTCGTTACTTAGCTGTGTAACAGAAACCGAAACCGAAATGCGTTTAAAGTCCCTGATTAAAGCTCACCGATAATACCAGCTATTTTGTTGCACGGCGAGCCAAATTGAGACTACAAAAATATGTTATTTTATATATTTAACTTTCGTTTATAGTATGTACTATATTCCACAAACTTGCCGCAACTTGTTTTAAGAATAAATCTTATTTTTTATAATATTTGTTATCTGATATTATGAAGAATATAACACGTAAATGTACGTATTTTTATTTACATATATCAATATTCAAATTGAAAAAATTCGTTCTGTTGCAATCGATACCATGGTTACCATGGAAATAAAAAATAACATAAATGGAGGATTTTTAGCATTGAGTATGGCAGCACGAAATGTCATAATCCATATAATTGTCAGGTGGCTAATATGGCGGAAAAAATTTGACGTTTACACTACCTTCTTTCTTGTATCATGCGTGTTATAGTATTTATTGTTGTTGATATTTATGTTGTTGTTGCTGTTGTTGCTATTGTTGTTGTTGTTGCCATTGTTGTTATTTTTATTGTAATTGCATTAGTTTGCTTCCACACAGTTGGCAGTCCTTTAATAATATTTTACCGCTACATTTGTCAATTGCAAATATTTTCTATGTACCATGGCACTTGACTTGACTTGCTTTTGATGGCACACAAATGCTGCGGAGGGATGATTTCCATGAACGCTCTCTCGGTTCGTTTTTGTTTGTTTGTTGGAATGGTTGGTTTTGAGTTATTGTATTGCTGCAGGGTTGCATTACGTCTTTTAAGTGTATGTAGTGACGTATTGTCAATAATATTAGTTATTGGCATGACAGGGGCTAACAACTTTATTAATGAAAATGCATGCTGATTTGGTATTTTTTTTTTAATAATACTCAAGGGATCAAACAACGAGCACAATTCATTAATGGTCATATCCCATTTTCTCTTCAAGGAGGTATCTAAGTGTGATAAACTGCTTTTTGGATCATGGATTTAGAGAGTGATCTGGTTCCAATTTTTTTAAACAATATACCGGAGCATGTTTTGTTCCACGTTTTGGACAGTGTTGCCGCAACCTCAAAAAATTTGGTATCAAAAATTGATACCTTCATGGTATTTTTCGTATCACCGAACATTTTTTGGAAAAAACACTTCAATTAATCAAGAAAGCTGTTTTCGAGCTTTTAATCCGTATAAGAGTTTGATACGTTCATTTTTTTTTTTCGTATCACAAAAAATTTTTTTACAAAAACCCTCGATTTCTTTGTATTTCGGGCAATGTGCATACATGAAGACGCGCGTTTTCTGCCGTCATGTATGGCTAGCTTTAGTGAGCCGTGCTAATTCCTTTCATGGGCAGTGATGCCTACTATAAAGTAGTGCTGGAAAACCATCGATAGTGGTCCCATCGATTGACCATCGATAGGTTTAAAGGCAACCATCGATAGTATCGATGGTTTAATATATGTATATAAACTTTTATTAGAAACATTATAAAATTAATTAAAAACCAATGTTTATTTAAAAAGTTCAATACAAAATATAAATCAATAACTATTCAAAGTAAGAATACTACATACAAACATTTGTACATATACAGTTCTCCACAAAAATAGGAGAAGAGCCGAAATCAAAAACTAAATTGCTCAATTCTCAATAAAAAAACCGTTTTATTTGCAAGTTTTTTCATAAAATTATTCACTAATCTTTTATTTACTATTCGCAGCGCACATATTCCAATCAAGTACCTTAAAAATTATAAATCTCAGTTTTTTTGATTAATTTTTTTAAAAGACGTTGGAGTTATGTACCAAGTAAAATACTATCGATGGCTAAGAAAAACCATCGATAATCGCCATGGCATCGGCCCCATCGATAGTATCGATAGTTCAATCGATGGTTTTCCAGCACTACTATAAAGTTTTTGTATTTTCAAAGACCTTCACATTACATGTTTTTCGTGGCATTCACAGGTTGTTAAAATTTTTAAGAAAATCTTAAAAATGAAAAAGAATCGGTTAATATTCTTTGATTTTGATTAAATTGTATCAAAATTATTTGATGCGGATTAAAAATGTATCAAATTTGTTCTACGGCAAAATAAAAAGTATCTACGTATCTTCGGCTTAAAAAAGTATCACATTTGATACGATTGTACCAAAACGGCATCACTGAGTGTGGACATATTTTACAAGTCTCTTGCAATGAAATTTGTGAGAGTAAAGTGATATTTACTCTCAGTGAGAGATTTGTTAGCTAAAAAGTATAGATACACGAAATTAGCTAACTTTGCTTGTTTTACATTTTTATACTCAGCTGTACTAGTACACAGAGTATTATAGTTTTAATCACATAACTGTGGATTGTAACAGAATGAAATAATCGAGATAGATATAGACTTATATATATCAAAATGATCAGGGTGAAAAGAGAAATCGATTGAGCCATGTCCGTCTGTCCGTCCGTCCGTCCGTCTGTCCGCCTGTGCGCACGATAACTCGCGCAAAAATTGAGATATTTTAATGAAATTTGAAATGTAAGTTGGTATCAAGACTGGGACGGATGGTATTGAAAATGGGCGAAATCGGACCATGACCACGCCCACTTCCCCTATATAGTAAAAATCGGAAATTTTGTATCTCAGGCACTAATAGAGCTAGAGTGATACAATTTCACACAGGTATTGAGCTCAGGTCCTTATGAAGAAATATGGTGAAATTTTGGAAAATGGGCGGTGCCACGCCCACTTATTAAGGGGCAAACATTGAAAGTTTTATGAGTCATAACTCAGAAACCGTTGAAGATATATCGATGAAATTTGGCAGGCGTGATATACTTACTTAGGCAAATATTTGGACGAAAAATTGCCAAAATCGGTTGATGACCACGCCCACTTTTATATATGGGTCTTATAAAGTGACCTAATAAAAACATTTTAAGCGATATCTCTGTCAAATATAAAGATATATCATTGAAATTTTATGGCAGGAGTCAAACTGCGGACATAAAACGAAAAAAACAAAAATTTTGGAAAATGGGCGTGGCACCGCCTCTTTTTAGAAGCAGGAATATACGAGATTTCTTAGTCTATAACTCGACAAATAATTGAGATATTGTGACGAAACTTTGTGTATACACTTATATAACTTGTGTTAATGGACACGTAGAAATTTATTGAAATGGGTTTATGACCACGCCTACTTTTTAACAAAGATATTTCTGGAACACCTTTTGGGAATTTGTAACGTGACATCTTTGCAACTAGAAGTCATAAAGGAATGAAATTTTGCACAAATAATGATATTCATATGCTTAGTTGGATGATTGATAAAAATTTTTAAAATAGGCGTGGCTACGCCCACTTTATGCAGCACTCGCTTTATATAAAATACGCCGTGTTTCCATCAAACGCATACAAACAATGAAAGCTTACAGCTGAGTATCTAATGTTCGATTCCACTCGAACTTAAGCTTCCTTACTTGTTTCTTATTAGAATTGTACATCATCATTCCACGCGTTTGTTCACGTACATACATACATACAAGTATGTACATATGTATGCATTTGTGCAATAAAAATTGAACTACAAGCAATCAATTTCGCTTTTGACGTTGAATAAATCCAAGTGAAATGGAATAAATCACCCACCTGGTCAAATGAAGGTGTATTAAATGTAATAGAAAAGAGAAATGTTTATTATTATTCAGTTGCTTACAAATGTGACAACAAGTGAATACAAATTTGATTGTACTTACATACATATGTACATACATATCAACATTTAGCTGACTGTCAAACTGTCGTCTTTTTGTGTGAAAATCAAATCATAAAATCAAAGCTTATTTTTGCAGAAGGACAATAGAGGAGTAGCTACATACACAGAAATGTTAGAGAGATATTTTAGAGTAGCTACATACACATAAATGTTAGAGAGATATTTTAGAATTGAGTTTAAATTCAGAAAAATATGAAGAAAGACGATTTAGGAGTCGAAAGTCACAAATCAGTTGGAGATTTAATATTAAGAGCTCTGCCTTACTTACTATACAATTAAAAACATATACATACACTAAAAATAAAATTTCGTAAAATAACTACGAAAGACTTTCGTAGTCTAGAGATTCGTAATATGTACGAAAGTTTCGTATATATTACGAAAGCATTTTTCTCAACAAAATCTAATTTTACGAATCTTTCGTAAATATTACGAAAGGGCTTTCGTAAACCATTTTCTAATATTTTTTTCGTATATATTACGAAATATTTCGTAAATATTACGAAACACTTTCGTAAATTTTCTCAAAATTATCTTTACGAATAATTTCGTATATTTTACGAAAGTTTTCGTAACATTATCAAAGGATTAAAAGATTTACGAAATACTTTCGTAATATTTACGAAATCTTTCGTTGCTCAAAAGCAAGAAAGTATTTCGTAAATAGTACAAAAGCCTTTGTAAATACTACGAAAGTATTTCGTAAATACTACGAAAGTATTTCGTAAATAGTACGAAATAGTTTTCGTACTATTTACGAAACCATTCGTTGCTCAATTTTACGAAAGAATTTCGTAATATGTACGAAAGATTTCGTAATATTTACGAAATATTATTTTGAGTGTACGAAATGCTTACATACGAAACGTTAAAGTATGCCGAATGCAGCATTTCTTTGCAACACAAGTTGCCTCAAATATCAAAAATCCTTTTCTTTAATTAAAATTGTATTTACATATACTTAAATGAAGGCGTCATCAGATTATTTTGTATCATAATTTATCCTTTACTTTATGCTTCATTAAAATGCATTTACTGCTTGAACAATTTGCATTCGCATTCGTATTTGTTTATACTATAAGACAAAGTGTTGGCATAGTGGCGTAAGAGTAGAGGAGCGTGGAGAAGAGTATAGGAGCGTGTAGCAAAGCAAGATAATAAATTCGGAAGTGAAAACTTTGCAAGCGCAAATAGTTTTGTCTCATGCAAATGAACAACAACAATAGATAAGATACAAATACAAACGCGTAAAGGCGTCACTCCCCTCAATGCACTCACTGCAAAAAACAAGTATGTACGTACAATAATTGCAATTGCTTCTTTTGCATAACTTTTGTACATTACATACTTAAAGGCGCTCAAGCGGATATGCATAAGAGTTCATATTTTGCTCATTAATACGTCAAAGTGAGCCACCGCACAAATGCGGTTTGGATGTACTATTCAAAATTGTGTGCTTTGCTGCTGCTGTTGATGCATACTTCATTGCTTTTGTGTTTGTTTGTTGGTTTAGTGTATTTGTTTTTGTACCCTGCAGGCAAAACAACTACACCTTTTCCAGTTTAAGTTCAGAAAGTTACAATTGAAGTTCAGAAAATTACAATTGAAGTTCGGAATTTCCAATTGAAGTTCAGGAAGTTACAATTGAAGTTCAGAAAATTACAATTGAATTTCAGAATTTCCAATTGAAGTTCAGAAAATTACAATTGAAGTTCAGAATTTCCAATTGAAGTTCAGAAAATTACAATTGAAGTTCAGAATTTGCAATTGAAGTTCAGAAAGTTACAATTGAAGTTCAGAAAATTACAATTGAAGTTCAGAAAATTCCAATTGAAGTTCAGAATTTCCAATTGAAGTTCAGAAAGTTACAATTGAAGTTCAGAAAATTACAATTGAATTTCAGAAAATTACAATTGAAGTTCAGAAAATTACAATTGAAGTTCAGAAAGTTACAATTGAAGTTCAGAAAATTACAATTGAAGTTCAGAAAGTTATTCATACGCCCTGGTATCTCGATTGTAGGAAAATTGTATGGATTTGTTTGAAGATTTAATAAAAATGTAAATTCTCGTATCTTTAACGCCCTTCGGGGTAGATGCATTTTTAATTCGATTAATCGCATATATGTTTTATAGTGCTTGAAACAAACGTCTATATATGCAGAAATTTTGACATTGATTGCAAGAAAGTGCATCAAGCAATGGGTGTAAATCGAAACCGTATATGAAAAAAATGTTCGCGCATTCCCATGGAATGAAACTGATGTTATTACTTTTCATGAACAATGAAGCTAAATATTTTCGGAATTGCATACATATAAGCAAATAAATTAATTATTTACATAAAATGCATTATTTCGGAATAAATACATATGTAAATAACAAGTATGTAAGAACGCGGCTGCCTTAGAGATACCATGCCTTAGTCTTTACACGTTTTATGATGCGAAATGAACATACAAATTATCTTTGTCTAAAAACACTATTATGCAATTGAAAAGTTTGAAAAATGCATCTACATATGTACAACGAAGGGCGCTAAAGACACGAGAATTTACATTTTTATTAAATCTTCAAACAAATCCATACAATTTTCCTGCAACCGAGACACTATGTACATAGGGCATATAGGTAACTTTTCTGAACTTCAATTGTAATTTTCTGAACTTCAATTGGAATTTTCTGAACTTCAATTGTAATTTTCTGAAATTCAATTGTAATTTTCTGAAATTCAATTGGAATTTTCTGAACTTCAATTGTAATTTTCTGAACTTCAATTGGAAATTCTGAACTTCAATTGTAATTTTCTGAACTTCAATTGTAACTTTCTGAACTTCAATTGGAAATTCTGAACTTCAATTGTAACTTTCTGAACTTCAATTGGAAATTCTGAACTTCAATTGTAATTTTCTGAACTTCAATTGTAACTTTCTGAACTTCAATTGGAAATTCCGAACTTCAATTGTAATTTTCTGAACTTCAATTGTAACTTTCTGAACTTAAACTGGAAATTCCGAACTTCAATTGTAATTTTCTGAACTTCAATTGTAACTTTCTGAACTTCAATTGGAAATTCCGAACTTCAATTGTAATTTTCTGAACTTCAATTGTAACTTTCTGAACTTCAATTGGAAATTCTGAACTTCAATTGTAATTTTCTGAAATTCAATTGTAACTTTCTGAACTTAAACTGGAAAAGGTGTAGTTGCCCAACTATCCAATTTACTTGAAAGCAACTGGTAGTTTTAACGTGACGATGGCCTACGAGATGGCAATTGTCTTCCCTTGCATAAGCTTCATACTAGAAAAATACCACTCAGTTTCATACCAGTAGACAACACATCAGCTTCATACTAGAAGAATACCAGTCAGAATAATACTAGAAAAATGCAAGTTCATCTAGGTGAAAAAATAGCATTTTAGTTCATTTAATAAAGCTTACTTTAATTAGCTTAGTACTTTTTAAAGTTACATTTAGTACACATTTTATATACAGTACACGCAAAATGTACAGTAAAGTAGAATAATGGCTTCGTGTTACTGCACCCAGAAAAAAAAATAGTGTGAAATCAACCAAAAATCAACAAATTTTGTGGTTAATTTTTTTCAACACGATGCTTAATGTATGCCATCATGTAATCGTGTAAATTTAACACTACTGTCAAGTGTTAGTTTAACAAGATGACAACTGTAGAATTAACACTAAAAAGTATTGAGTCTTCCTGTTGATTTTACAATTTTAACTAGTTAATGTTACAATAAAAGCTGGTTAAATTAACACGAAATGGTCCTGTTGAATTAACAATAACATCTTTTTGATTTTACATTAAATTTATTGTTAAATTAACTAGAAAGTCTTGTTGATTGTACAATTTTTTTTTTTTAAATAAAAAAACATATAAAACATAAAATATATAATCATCACTTCAATTAAGCACATTCGTACATCACCCGCACAACTGACCAAATTGAAGGCGTCCTTCTCATACGAACACAAATGTACCGGCGATAGTTTATACATGGGCGATAGTACTATCACTTGCACCGAGTAATGTTTGGCCGCTAATGCAAAAACCGCATGCTGCACGCAAACCCCCATTCGCTAAAAAACCTCCTCGTGATATTGCAACCTATGAAGAGGAAAAATAAAACATTGAACATTAAATACTCTTAGAAACAAAAATGTAATCCTCTTTTAACTCACCTGCAAACTGAAAATATAAATCGAAAACCCACTATCGCGAACTGGCAATGATGCTAAACTCGCATCACTGCCACGGCACAAAATCTTCCTTTTTTTTTTTAAAAAAATAATTTGCGTTTTGCACGAAAATCAGACTTCAAATGATCAAAAAAATGATGTATGTTTCAAGATAGTTTTGACGTTCTTTTTTAACACTTTTTTTAGATTACATTGACACTATGGTCGTGTTGAATAAACCAAAATTACAAATGACGTTTATGTTTGAACATTGTTTCGTGTTATATCAACCAAATTTTATTGTTAATTGTGGTTCTTGTTGTTTTCACATTTGTTTTCATGTTGTATTAACACTAAAATTGGGACGTCATTTTTCTAACATTTTTTTTTAATTTATATTGACACTATCATCATGTTAAATAAACCAAATTTCAAATGACATTTAGGAATAAAATTTTATATTTGAATCATCTTGTATATTTTAAAATTTCTTCATGTTGTATCAACAATAAAATTTGGTTGAATTTACCAAATTTTCAGATGACAGTTACAAAGCCAAAATCATGTTTCAAACATCGTGTAATTTGAAAAGAATTGTTGCTGTTCTATGTGTAAAGATCGATCGTGTTAATTTTACATGAATCGTGTTGATGATTTTTTTTCTGAGTGTGCGGCAATTGGATAATAGAATATCCGATTTGGATGAAACCAAATCAATTAACTAAACTCTCTTAAACTCTTCTTGCCACCTGCTGCAAACATATATGTATGTATGTAATTGTTCTTGTATACCCTTGCACAAAAATAAATGAAAAGCCTTAAAAATATTTCTTTTGTTATATCATGTTCAGACATAAAAATTAATTAAGTCAATTGGGGTTGATTGAACATCTTTAGATTTGGTGTTCAGACATATTTAATTTACTTGGCCCATTTAACAGGGCGGCTCAAGATACATACACACATACACGCCGTGAGCTGAATATCAAACTCTCGTGACCTAAATGTCAAAATTGCAAGGAGGACGAAATAATTTGACATTCATCTCACAATTTTTACCAATCGTAAACACGAATGCATGTATAAAATAAGCAGAAATAAAAACAAATTTGGTAGGTGATGAAGAAGAACAAGAATGCAGCTGATCTGACGAACCAACCTGTTTAGTGGACACTGACGCTAATCACATTTCTCTTTTCATGACATTTCATTTTACTTATGAAACAAGCCTTTTAACAGGGTTGCATGCAGAATTGTTCTTCATTAACAACTCATTAATTTCTAATGAAGCATTAACTTGGTAAATTTTTGTATGGTAAATTGAGAATCATTGGGCTTGAAAATTGAATGAAGGCTCTTAATGTTCAATTAAGGTTGTGTCTGAACATAACATTAGAAATGGTTGTTTCTTTTTGGCAAATTGGTAATAACTAGGGCATGAAATTTCATGTACTAAAAAATAAAAAATATGCGCATAAAAAATGCAAGAAAAACTGAGAAATATGCATGAAAAATCAAAAAAAAATGCATTAATTCAAAATTTTCAACTTCAGATAATTCATGTTTATTGAAGTTACAATAGTTAAATAAATTAGGTACAAACATTTTTTAATTCAATTTTGCTCTTACGTTGTACGTTTATACATATGTATGTTTATATATATGTATATATAGATACATAAATTCAGTCTTGAACATTTCATAATTTGCAAAGGTTAATCCTTATTCAATGATTCATTAGCGTACACAATGAAATATTTTTTCATATTCTCAAAAAGAAAACTTTGCCGATTCGGTCGAAAAAAGCTCTTATACATAGAAAACGAACGTTCTACATCCACAGAGGTAATAGGAGCACGTTTGAAAATGGCTCTTTGTCGACAGGTATGCACCGTATCGAAAAGACTAATAATAGCCGTGTTCACACGAAACTCTATTCGTCGTCAGATGGCTGTTATGCATGAATTTCGTTTGTATAAAACTGTCAACTAGCAAATTACAAAAATAGGCAATATAATGCGAAATATGTAATAAAAAAATGCAAACAACGCAAAATATGTAAAAATATGCATATATGACCAAAATATGCAAAATATGCAAAAACATTTGAATGCCATTTTTAAGACAATTTCACGTTTCGCAAAGATTGTTTATTTATTTGGCTCTACCTAAATCTAAGAAAAACATGTATTTGCATAGATTTCCATGCCCTAGTTATAACTATTCTGACCCTTTTTTTAAATGATAGCGTAAATTTACTTCAAAGTCGCCAATAAAGCTTAGTTTGTGATAGAATTGCACAAACTGCTATATTCAGTTAATAAATAAATTGGTATATTACTAGTAGAATACCAACTAGTATGATTTTGTCTTTTTAAAAGCGGTTGATCAACTAGTAGATATCTAACTAGTAGAATTTTGTCCGATTCATACCAGTTGATCAAGTAGTAGAAAACCAACTAGTATAACTTTGTCCGTTTCCTACCAGTTGATCAACTAGTAGAAAACCAACTAGTTGAATTTTTTCCTTTACATACCAGTTGATCAACTAGTTTATTTTCATACTAGTTTAATTTTGCCTGCAGGGTAGTAACTCTGTATTTATGTGTGTGTGCATACAAATGCATCTATGTAGAACATAATTATTTGGTGCTTAAGTTTTTTAAAAGAGCATTTGTAGTTTTGTATCTTCTTTTTTTTTTTAAGTTTTTTTTTTATGAAAAAGTTCAGCGCACAAGTGAAAAGAAAGTTTGGCTTTTATATAGAGACAAATTAAAATAAATAATACAAAATTTGTGTGTAATTCAAATGGAAGTTGAGATCTCATATTTATGCAGTTACTTAGTTGAAATGTTTGCTTTTCAAGGTTTCTAGTTCAAGGTTATGTATAGATAAAACCATTTTTTCTTTTAATTTTTGGGTGGCTAATTAGTTTGAAGTTGATTTAATGAGAAAAGTTTAGCAGGAAAGCCAAGGGAAATACGAAAAACCTTAGCCTCTTCAACTTACTTAATGAGCATTATTATGGGATTAAAATTGTTTTTGCGATTACTATAATTATAACGAAAAATCATTTGCATAATAGATGCATATAGTATTTAGGCACAAATAACATTAAGTCAGGGTAAGTAAAGCCTGTTAATTTTTAAAGAAACCAATCCAAGATAATGATGAATCCTCGGATGAGGCTGATCGACACCTTTTTCGAAAGAAGAAAGAAGAGGCTGAAAGGCGCGAGTGTGAGGAGCTTGAGATAATGGCGGATTGGAGTGAAGCTCGAAAATTTTATCAAAATGTCAGGCGGATGAAAGTTTCAAGACCGGGGAAAATTCTTGCCGGAATGATAATGGCGATCTGATAAGACTGTACCTTATAAGGTCGCTACCGGGCTTCGGGCTTACTGAAGGCCTTTAAACAAGCAAGTGAGTGACAAAAATCATCTTGTCGGTGAAGAACGCATACGGTCTTACTCAATTGATAATTCAAACAATTTTTGTTTTTGGTCTTTATCGAAGCGAAATTGTAATGAGATGAAAAGTGTTTCGAAATACATCACTTTTGCTGTTATTACTATATTTTGGTTTTTATTAAATTTTATTGATACGAGTATCGAGGAAATTGTTCAATGAGTTGGACGGCAAAATAGATCCATTAGCATCAGTATCTATTCATCATCCATTTTAACTTATTTATCTATATATATAAAAATGGTGTAAAAAATGTTACTAACCTCATCAGATGAGAACGGCTGAGCCGATTTCTGTAAAATTTTTTGCCGGTTGTTCGTATTCTCGAGGAGAAGGTTTCTACTGAAGAAAATTTTGGAAAATCCATCCGGAATCCATCCTCTATAGACAACCAAAGTAATCAACCGATCGTCATGAAATTTTCACAGTAGATTCATATGGTATAAGCGCACGTGATAGGATATATAGAATTTCGGAAAAGGCCCAAATGTGGACCCAGAGTGACCCAGCAAGTCTTTGAGTAATATTGGTATCAAATGAAAGGCGCTGAGCAGGCCTTCAACATAGAGTTATTTTTATTGCGATGCCTAGAACGGGTCCCGAGATATGGGCCAAAACGTGGAACCGAGTGACCCTGGAAAGTTTCTGAGCGATATTGGTATCAAGTGAAAGCTGTTGAGGAGGACTTCAACAAAGAGAATCTTTAAATAGTGATGCCTAGGCCCCTGAATATTTTCGAGCGATATTGGGAGCAAATAAAGGCGTTGAGCAGGGCTTCTACATACAGTTTTTTTGATTGTGATTTCTAAGGCTGTTTCCCAGAGATGGCTAAAGTAGTGGCCCCGGATGGTGATGGACGGTCCCGGTAAGGTAAAAGTAGATAGGTATAAGGATAGGGATAGGGATAGAGATAGAAATTGAGATTGAGATTGAGATTGAAATAGAGATAGGGATTGAGATAGAGATAGGGATTGAGATAGAGAGGCGAATATAACTATAACTTTTATTCAGAGAATAGAAAATTTTTTATTATTCGCAGTCATTAAGATAGACTCTAAGATAATGGTTAGCAATACGGTAATCAAAGACTTTTCTTTTGGCGTCATAGGCATGTGTCAGACGGTCAATATATATTGATGAAATCCGTAGATCGCGATTCATATTGACAGTGTAGCATCGAGTATTGATGGATCGCCATTCTGGATCGCAAATTTTTAGAAATTTTGCGATCCGCAATATTGACAATACGGATCGACTGTATAGCATGAAAATTTTGCGATCCATCAAAATGCATATATTTTTAGAAATTTTGAAATCCTTGATCTGGATCGCAATATTGGCAATAAACGAATTGAAAGTGAAAGTGTGAAAAGGACGGAAGTAAAATATTTTGAATCTCAGAGCGAGAAAAATATCGAAATATTCATACTGAACGTGTAGCACCAGTTTGCGATTCATCAAACTATCAATATGAATCGCAATTCAAATATCGCGATTCATATTGACAGTCTGACATCTGCCATAGGAATAAATTTTAGCAGACCAACGTTTGCCGGGTCAGCTAATATGATTTAATAATTCTCTAATCCATTTTTCTATTTGTTTCTATTTTAATCTTTAGATAAATATATTCCCTCTGCATTCCTTCCAACTTTAACTTTAAAAGTTCTATTTACTTTTTATCTCGTAAGATTTTGTTTTAATATTTAAGTCTCACTTTAAAAGTATTTATATACCAGCGAGACCTCTACAAAACGTCTTTTTCTGCAATATTTTCTTTTTAAAACTTGCCTGTCACTATATATTCCAGGTCAATTAGTTCTGCTTTAGTCGCCAAACTTTTAATAACAGCAACAACAACTTTTCATTCATTGTCCAGTGGTAATAAAAGATTAGCAGATGTTAGTTAATCACTTGTTTAGCAACAAGAAAAAAAAAAATAAAGAGAAAATAAAAAGCAAAGCAAGAGTAAGGAAAAATAAAAGAAAATATAAGAAAAAAGTAAAGTTCAGACTCATTTCAATTATCCACAGACCAAAAAAATGCAGTAAATTAAAATGTAATTCCTGTGCGGCGATATTTCAACAACTCAAGCGGTCGACTTTGGAAGTCTCACAATGGCAGCGCTGGCCGAATAGGAGAGAGAGACGGAGATAGAAAGGGGTATAGAAAGGGGTATAGAAATGGGTATAGAAAGGATTGAGAAAGAGGACAGTGTGAAAAGCAATAAAACAAAGTTGTTTTTGTGTTGGAAAGAGAACTTTTTTTCTAAATACTTTTTTTACGAAAGACATAAGTGCGGTTAAAATTTTAATAGATAAAAGAAGAAAAGAGGAGAACAAGTTTGAGGGAGGCTGGAGAACAGAGTAAGTTGCATGGAGGCAGAATGCATAGAAAGAGAATAAAATTATTAAAGGAAATAAAGCAGAAGTGTGAGAGCAAATGAACTTTGAAGAAAAATTAAGTGAAAATGAGGCAATTAAAAGCACAGGAAGAGGAAATGTAAAAGGAAGCGTGTTGCCTAAGGAAGCGGCAGGCAGGACAAGCGGCGGATAGCGAAGAGAAAAACAAGCAAGGAGAATACACTAGTAATACGGCAAAGGAAGTCAGAGAAACGTAATCAGAAAACGCAAAGAGAAAAAAAAAATTAACTAACACTAAAACCAAGCAGCGCTAGTATGAGCTATAAGCTTGCAACTAAGGGGAAATTATGTATTTGGTTCAGTGGAATACATATAAAGAGTTATAGTCCAGTTAGTCGAGAACGTAAACCCGTGTACCGTGTCAGCTGATCCAACCTATTTAATGGGATTTGTATGTAACCGATTATTCAACGACGTACGACGCAGAAGTCCGTACCGCAGAAATCAAAATCATTTTAATTTTTTACGTAAAAACGTGTCAGCTGATCGCTCGCATGGTTGCAAGGTAGAAGGGTTGCCAGTTGAAGATTTTTAGTTATTAAATATTTAAACAGTAATTTTCACAGAATTATACAACTAACTCAACAAGATTGTAAAATGTTATCGAATATACATATATGTGTTCACATTGAAAAAATAGTATGTCTACTTAAACGAACCATATATTATTACTTTAATTTTTAAAAAGAAAGGAAAGAAAACGTTTATAAATTTTTTTTAAATCCCAAACAAAATGTAAATATATATATATATAAATTAATAACAAGATAATAGCTTTGTTCAACAACTTTACTTGCAAGTACTTGAAAAAAGATCGTCAAGGTCAAATTAAGAGTAAAAACGAGAAAAAGAGAAAATTATCAACCAAAGTAATTGAACACAAAATCGTAAAGAACCGCACGAAAACAGCGGATACGCTGTTTTGACAATTTGATTTTTAGGTTAGGTTGTAATTGAAATTTTTGAAATTGGAAATGAATGGAAATAACTGAATTAGGAAAACAAAATTGTACTTTGGCTATTCCACAACATCATCAAGATTCGTTTTTGCGCTAACTTATTTAGTACACAATTAGAAATTTGCGTTTAAAATGTTTGTATATTTCCAATTGAAATTTTTGTGATCATATATTTTTGACACTTCTATTTTTTAAAGCTGCTAGTAGTTGCAAGTGAAAATTTTAGTTGCAGCGTTTATCAACTCTCTCGAGGTCTTACTCTCTCAATTTGGCTGTCTTTTGCGAATTTTTTGGGTTATTGAACATAAATTCGTAACTATTCGTAAAAATATGTAAAAATTTTGAGATATTAAACACTCGTAATAAATGAAGATATTACTGAAAATTAAAGCAAAAATTGTATTTATCCACATATGGTGGCTGTATTTTCTTAATTGATAACTCTTAGTGGTCTTCTTCTGCAATTTTTCTACATTAAAAAGTTATAAATTGCCACAATAAATCTGAGTTTCTGTAACAAAATCAATTAAAGTGATGTCACACTAATACGATCCACACTTTGTCACCACCTATTTATACTAGAAAAGACATGAGTTACAGAAACTCAGTACAGATTTCTTAATTAAACACAGATTTTTGTGAGAATCTTGTTGCTTCCCAATATAATTTTTTTATGGATTTTCAATTGTAAATTTAATGTTCTGACTGTGTTTTCTGTTATTTTATGTTTTAGCCCTTGATAACTATCACCAAGGTGTGACGGAAATATATTGGGCAGCAACAAAATTACAAGAAAAATGTGTTTTAATTACCAACTAAGCCGACAACTTTAAAAACGATAACATAACTATCACCAAGGTGTGATGGAAATATATTGGGCAGCAACAAAATTACAAGAAAAATGTGTTTTAATTACCAACTAAGCCGACAACTTTAAAAGCGATTAAACTAGTATTTTCTTGTCATTTGGCAAATAATGCACAGTTGTGTATTGAAGAGTAATCCGCATAACACTTTGAAGATTAGTAAAAATCTTGTTTTTTCAAAAATGACTAACGTGGCAACCCTGCCAAAATGTAAACAAACTATATATATATATGTAAATATGTGTGAGTAAAACAGCTGATTGCTCCGTTGCCCCACGGGCTCAAAAAATCCTAAAAATTGCATACGGGCGTTTGCGTCAGCGGGCGGACCACACGTTCTTGACTAACTGGGCTATTAATAAAGCCCGTGGTTTGCTAAAGACTAAACACAGAAAATTAACATGCACACCTAAAGTGTAAGGCTTCTTCTACTCCGGCCAAAAAAAAAGGTTGAATAAATTCCAGTGTTCTGTCTTTCAAAGCATAGTTGTTAAATGCGTCCAGAAACATCAATGCTTGGCACTTTGCCTTGCTGATGCATGATGAAAATGGCTTAATGAACAACCGAGAGTAATTTTCATGCAAAAACTCTGCTAAAAATATGCAAAACTTTTGTTAAGTTTCGAGTTGATTTAATTTGATGAACTTTTGTAAGAGATTTGCATATAAGAGACGATGATGGTGATGATGATGAATAATAACTACTCCTAGTAACTAGAGCTGAGAAAATTTGAAAGGAGAAGTATGCTGAAGGGGGCACCTGTAATGAAAGGAGAAGGGCGACGGCATGCAAAATGAGAACGAGCGGGAGAGTGAGTGTGAACTAAAAAGGTAGTGTAAGTAAAGCTGGAGCTGGAATGTGACAAGCAGATAGTAAAATGGTCGTCAATAAATTAGATAAAGAGGGCCTGGAAGGGAGTGCAAGAGAACAGCAAAGAACTACATACATACTTGTCAGTTGTGGGGGAGACCAAAATCAAACTTGCTAAAATGCAAGCTAAGGTATTTCACCTACAGCCAACTGCCAACAATGCGCATACATATAAACGAGGGTTGTTTGATAAGTTCGTGACATTTTGAACTTGGAAACCGGTAATTTTGAATTCAAAACTGTCCACGCCAACTACAATCTCTTAAAAGACGACTGTAAAAGTTTGTGCAAACTGCGCAATTTAGTTTGCTTTTGATAGTTTAAAACCTAACACCTCGTGCTTTTTAACAAAAGTGGAAAAAAAGTGTATTTCGTGTGCTGATTAAGCATTTTTTTCCTGAAAAATATACATGAAGAAAATAAAAGAAAGGCTTAACAAATACTATGGGGACCCTAACCCAACATTTTCAATGGCTAAAAAGTAATTTAGTGAATTTCGTTGGGGTCGTATAAGTAGTTCAAGTGATGCTGAACGTTCAGCTCACCCAAAAGAAGTAATCACGTCAGATAATGTCGATATGATCATGAAATAATATTGGGCGATAGGAGAAGGAAAGTACGTGAAATACCTAGCTGAGACCGCAGGCATCTCAACTGAGCGAATGCATCACATCTATGAATATTTAAACAAGAAAAGTTCATCCGCGCGATGGGTGCCGCGATAGTTTACACTAGATAATAAGCGCAATCATTTGACAACTTCAAGGTAGTGTTTGACGATGTTCTGCCGCAATTCGAACGAATTTTTCGTCGGTTTTGTTACCATAGATGAAACTTGGATTCATCACACCACATCAGAAACCAGGTAACAATCGAGGCAGCAGGTTTCTCCAGGTGAACGTGCACCAAAGAAGGCCTAAGTGGGTCTGTCGGCCAATAAGCTTATGGCCAGGGTACAGGGCCGTAGCTAGACTTAAATTTAAGGTAGGGCAGCGTTGGTTTAAGGTAGGGCGGAAGTAAATAATATATCACAATTAATCTTACATCGAGGCATGGCTTCCAAAACCAATCAGCACATACATATATCAGTGACGTACATTGGCTCAGATTTCCATCTGTCTACCGAAAGGGACGGCTTTACATTAAGGAACCACGGTCCGAGAAAAATGACTTTCGAAGAAAAAAAGTATTCTACAAACATATATACATCTGTGCATGTTTTTATAAGTGCCTTTCCTCGGTAATCGTACGCAGTTTTGGGGGTTTGTTTGGTAAATTTTACAACTTACAAACATCTCCGGTCGACGGGACTTTTGAATTTAGAATCAGAAGGACCTCCTCTGCAATCCCCAATGACTTTTTTTCAACGCGTGGTAGACTGTTGGAAAATTTTCCCCGTACATTTAATACCTATGTATTTGTTGACACATAATTATTGTGACAGTACATAAGCAATACTCATTGAGAATAAGCCAACAAGATGGTTCAGCTTCCAGATTTAGATGTGGAGATGTGGAGATCTTTAAATTTGGTATGTGGGTCGCCTGTATGCACGCAAGTCAAGGTGAGAAAAAAACTCTCGAAAATGATTAAACGATAACCATAGAAAATTTAGACACCTCATTTTTCCATCGAGTAAAATGTTTTAGATTAGCACCAGTGTTGCCGCAGCCTCAAAAAATTTGGTATCAAAAATTGATACTTTCATGGTTTTTTTCGTATCACCGAAAATTTTTTGGAAAAAAAAACTTAAATTAATCAAAAAAGCTGTTTTCGGGCTTTTACCCCGTATAACAAACATTTTTTTTTCGTTTCACTGAAAAATGTTTGAAAAAAATTAAAATTATTAAAATAAGCTGCTTTCGTGTTTTCAACGTGACATCGTTTTTTTATTACATTTACCAATATAAAAATATAAAGATAATTAATAGTTATCTTATAGTTATTATATAATAGCTATCATTTTAGATTTTTCGAATTCAATTTAATTCAAGAAAATCATAAAAGCTATTAAAATAATTGTTAGCATAAGAGATTCAAAACTCCATATACAAAACACGTAAGAACTGATCAAGATCATTTAATGTCAATTGTTTGTGTATTCTGTGGATACTGTGGAAATTAAAAATCAGCTGTTTAGTTAGTTAACCTGTGTTAGTGAGCTGTGCTCATAGCTTTGTTCAATAACTCAAAGTTCTTAATTGCTTTTACAAATAGTTACGAATTTTATGTTCAATAACCCAAAAAATTTGCAAAAGAGACCCAAATTATGAGAGTAAGACTTCGAGAGAGTTGAAAATAGTTGCAAGTAAAATTTTCACTTGCAACTACTTGCAGCTTTAAAAAAAATAGACGCGTCAAAAACATATGATCACAAAAATTGCAATTGGAAATATGCCAACATTTTAATCGCAAATTTCTAATTGCATACTAAATAAATTAGCGCAAAAAGGAATCTTGACGATGTTGTGGAATATCCAAAGTAGATTTTCGTCTTCCTAATTCAGTTATTTACATTCATTTTCAATTTCAAACATTTCAATTACAACCTAACCTAAAAATAAAATTGTGAAAACAGCGCATCAGCTGTTTACTTGCAAATGTTTACGATTTTGTGTTCAATAACTTTGGTTGATAATTTTCTCTTTTACTCGTTTTTACTCTTAATTTGTCACTGGTACTCTTGTTGCAAGTAAAGTTGTTGAACAAAGCTCATGCCTGCCATGGGCAGTGATGCCTACTATACAGTTTGATAAAATGTTGCCCATTTTTGGTATTCTCAAGACTTTCACAATATATATTTTTCGCGGCAAACACAGGTTGTTACAATTTTTAGAAAATCTTAAAAATGAAAAAGAATAGGTTAATATTCTTTGATTTTGATTAAATTGTATCAAAATTATTTGATGCTGATTAAAAAGGTATCAAATTTGTTCTACGTCAAAATAAAAAGTATCTACGTATCTTGGGCTTAAAAAAGTATCACATTTGATACGATTGTATCAAAACGGCATCACTGATTAGCTCACTTAGAGCCCGTGCACAATTGGCTTTGTCTGCTCCAACTTTGACAGAAAAAACCTTAAAGCAAAGCGAACTTCCAGATGCTTGCTACAATTAACACTTTGACAATTTCCACTTCCCTTCTTTGCTTTAATTTATAAACCTGATTTTTGGTAAGATATTTGGGGAATTTGCTTTTTTCTGCTTATTCGAATGTTATTTTTTACTTTTCTCTGTTCACTTCTCACGAAATTGCGCGAAATCGCTAAAATAAGTGTACATATACAAACATACACACACACACACACACACACACAAGGGGAGATGTTTGTCAAAGTGTAAAAAAGTTGAAACATGGCTAACTTTATACCTTGCTTTACTCGCTTCACCTCAATTGTGAACATGTCCCTTTGAAAAGCACATGCTGAACGAAACTGTCAAAGCAAAACTCTGAAGCAAAGCGAGGTAGAAGTCAATTGTGCACGGGCTCTTAGTAATCAATTCCGCGCTTTTGGTGTTGTTCGCTCACAGTGAGATTAGTTTTTGTCAGAAAAGTGACGGAATGAACCATTCCTTTAACCAAACGACAAAAATTCGATGGTCTTATTTAATTATATATGTGATGCAGGGTGGATTCTCCATATCATACATTGCAACCGAAATAATTTTTTATCTCAAACTATGACAAAAATGTAATTATAAAATTCATCTCACTTGTTGGCCTTTTTAAGGTAGGGCATTCTAATTTTAAGGTAGGGCATTGCCCTACAATGCCCCCCCCCCCCCCCTAGCTTCGGGCCTGCCAGGGTATTTGTGATGCACGAGATGTCATTCACATTGATTATCTTAAAAAGAGTAAAACAATTTCCGGCGAATATTGCTCATAGCTCGTGGACAGATTTGATCTTGATTTGATGCAAATACTACCACCCCCAGCGGGTTAGGGGGCTTAGAATATATCCGTGGTATGTAATGCTACAATCCACTGGGCTAGAATGTTGATTATGGCCAAAAAAATTGTTCGCACAACAGTCGGGCTAGTGTTAGAAGGGACTAGTACCCAAAAGTTCCGGATATATCCGGCAAAGGACTGTTACTTCCCCTACACTCCCCAAAACCTTCTGGGATTGTCTTGGTGGCTACGACAACAACAACAACCTTTGGCAAGAAAAAAATTCTGTTGCTGTAGTCACAATGGCAAAAGTTCATGAATTTGGTTACGAATTGCTACTTCACCCACCATGTTGTCCAGATTTAACCCCCACCGATTATTTCCATTGTCCAAACCTGAAGAAATGGCTGGATGGTGAGAGTTTTGGCTCAAATGGAGAAATCGTTGGAGAAATGAACACAGAAACAAATGCCTATTTTGAGAGCCTTGAAAAGCCCTATTTATGGAAGGAATAAAAAAGAATTGGAAAAACGCGGACTAAGTGTATAGAGCTGGAAGTAGGTTATGTTGAAAAATAAAATGCACCTTTTGACGAAAAAATTATTTCTTATTCAAAATGTCATGGACTTATCACACAGCCCTCGTATGTAATGACATGTGGCGGCGGCGACGGCTTTGGCTTCATTTGCACTCGCTTAATCTTGTTTAGTTGATTTTGTTGGTGTTATTGTTGTTGTTTTTATTGTGGTGCACACTTCTTGGTAATGCTCTTTTCGGCTAAACAATTTGTTTGGCATTTAACACGTGTCAGACTGGCAGTTGCCAGCACGTGTTTTGTATGTATGTACGCAATGCTCTCAAAGCACCAAAAGGCGACGACTAAACAATTGCAGAATGAAATGCAACAGTGCAACAATGCTGATTATTATACACTATTGCTAAAAATAGAAAAAGAGAAGGTACTTTGTCTATAGCCAGCGTTGCCGTTTTGTGGGTAATTCCCCAAATGTGGGGAATTCTTTAATATTTGGGTAATTTTTGGGGAGTGCTATGATTTGGGGAATTTTTGGGAATTCGCCTTTTAATAGTTTTATATGAATAACAACACCTATAAAAAAAATAATTATTTTCATGAGCTTCTATTACATTCGCATTGTGAGAAAGTGTGCATGAGTTTTTGCATCATTTATTTAATCTTGAATTACCGGCTGGTCGAATATGTACAAGCAAATTTCATAAGCCCATTAAAGTAAGAAGTTAGCTAGGAAAAAATAAGCAATTTTATACCATTCATGAACATGAAATGGTATTATAACATTGAGCCAAAACAGGTTTGTCGAAAGTTCCAGAGGGATGAAAATTAGACCCACCAAAATATATACCGATATTATCAGAATCATGAGCTAGTTCCTCAGTTGTTAAGATACGCTCATCGCATCATTTGTCGAAATCGGCCAAATTGGACCATTATAACATATAGCTCCCCTACAACTAACCATACATTTTGGGGTAAAACTTCTCCATTTAAATTGCTAAGATCATTGCAATATTTTTTTTATAAATATTTGCATAAACAACCCACAGCATTGGAGGTACCTATAAATTAAAGAAAATCGGACTATTTAATGTTTCATTTCTCTCTTACTTGTTTTATGTTTCTTTATAACTTTTTTTTAACCACACATACATACATATATGCACATGAATTTAAAAATACAAACCGTTATAAATTTAAAGTAAAATAAATTTGAAAATACTTGTTTATTGAAAATCTCTTGATAACACTACCCTACAAAAAAATATCCTCGACATTTGATTCCTATGTATTCCTGCTGATTCCAAATATATAATCAAATGGTTCAAAAGTAGAACAGTTTTAGAGATATTTTGAAATTTCAGTTTTCGCGCTAAGAAGAAAAGGAGGATTACTAATCTGTCAATATCTCCGCCATTACCGTCTTGAGTTTTATATTATTTCATTTCATTTTGTGAGGATGAAATACCCTTTCCAATTCCACATAAAATCGACGTTAAAATGACGGAATTATGGCGGACAAAAGATTTGTTTTTATGCAAAAAATAAGTTAAATACAAGATGTATAAAATGTCGAGGATATCAAAATTTTTGAAATTTTGTCGGGCAGTGTAATTTGAAAATTTGTATGGGGAATTTCGTGCAATTATGGGTAATTTGAATATTTTTTTGGGTAATCTCAAGAATTTAAAACGGCAACGCTGTCTACAGCAGACAAAGGCTGGCCATAGCACTTTTGTGCGGAGTCTATCCATACATACATACAGGCGAATCAATATAAATAGCGGGAATCACTCTGCGCTCTCCCACAGAATTTCTCTCAGAACTTTGCCGACCACTAGTCTATAGTGATATGCTATGGCATGACATCCAACTTCTTGTTGGTTAGTGCTTTTCGGAACTAAATAAGCGTTTCATTCGTGCAGCGATTAATCAATCACCTCATCATTGGGGTCCTCTTTGCTCTTTATAAGCGAGTTTGTTTCATCGTGGCTCTCACATACGCCATATGGCGCTTTGATCAAATTTAAAACAGCGCTAGTTGGCGCTGTAGGCTAAATAACGGCAAATCTAGTCTTCGCGATCTAACGATCAAGAAAATTTGACGTTTTCACAAGCAATCAAAGCAAAAACACAAAACGAAACTTTGTGCTGAAAAAGAAAAACTCTCAATTGGCTATATAAATTTCAGTTTAGCCTACGGAAACCTCAAATAGTTTAAGAAGTTGAAGTGTGAGTTTGAGTGTAGCCTCTGCAATGCGCCAGACGACGCTCGTCATGGTTGTGCTGTCAACGACAGAATAACTTTGAAGCATAACAGTTGTCAAAAAATCAGCACAAAAGGAAAATCAAAACATGTAAATAATAAACGATGTAAACCCGGCTAAACAACGAACAACAAAAATTAGTTAAATAAATTAAAAGCCAAACAACAAATTTTGGCTAAAACAACAAACAATAGCGGGCAGATATATGTAAATAAGCAACACAAAAACCGCACAAAACAAATGCAAAACAAAAACTTATACATAAACTAAAAGGATTGAGAAAAGCACAATCATCGTTGCATACACAAGGGAGCGAACGAGCGGCCACAAATCTGATTGTCGTCTAAGTAAAATCTGACAATAAATATTTATGAAGGTAGACATACATATGTAAAACAAAACAAAGTAAGTATGATAAAAGTTCATGGTATAAGCATACCAGGTAAAACAAACGTCAAGTTTTCGTCGCCATATTAACCACCTGACAATTAAGCAGATTATGACATTTCGTGCTGCCATACTCAATGATAAAAATCCTCCATTAATGGCATTTTTCACTGCTTTGTTTTAAAAATAAATTGTAACCATGGTATTCATAGTAACGAATTTTTTCAATTTGAATTGAAAGAAATTTTTTCAATTTGAAAAAATTACACATCCTGCAGTAAATTTGTTTCACTGCTGAATGATCATTGATGATTCTTCTGAGTACAATTTTTATTATTATTATTATTATTTTTTTGAAAAAAGCAAACCATTTATATGAAAAATTCAGCAGTCTTTATTTGAAAGTACTCACTGATGCCTCCTCAGTCATATGTAGATGAATTTCATCAGTGATTCATAAAAGATTTGAAAAAATTACACATCCTGCAGTAAATTTGTTTCACTGCTGAATGATCATTGATGATTCTTCTGAGTACAATTTTTATTATTATTATTATTTTTTTTTTGAAAAAAGCAAACCATTTATATGAAAAATTCAGCAGTCTTTATTTGAAAGTACTCACTGATGCCTCCTCAGTCATATGTAGATGAATTTCATCAGTGATTCATAAAAGATTTGAAAAAATTACACATCCTGCAGTAAATTTGTTTCACTGCTGAATGATCATTGATGATTCTTCTGAGTACAATTTTTATTATTATTATTATTTTTTTTTTGAAAAAAGCAAACCATTTATATGAAAAATTCAGCAGTCTTTATTTGAAAGTACTCACTGATGCCTCCTCAGTCATATGTAGATGAATTTCATCAGTGATTCATAAAAGATTCATTTCGGATTTTTACTTCGCGGAATATCAGTTTGGCCGTACTACAAAGTAGCCCCTTTCCGGTATTCTCGGTGAGTTTTTAATTTAGTTTAGTAGTTACAATCACTTTTAATTTAGGCTTTGTGATCACTCTGGTATATAGTTTGGGGAGGTTTTGGAGATTGATCTATTATAACTCCATATCGTCGCATAAAGTGCAATACCGCGTATCCGCTACCACCCAAATTTTAAAGGATACAGTAAAAACTGTTTTAATTCAATAATACCAAATATGGCTGCAAAGACGGTGATATACAATTTTTCCAATTTCCGACGATACCCTTTATTCGCGGAGAGTGGATGAAGATTTGTGGAGTGAGCGAAGAGGAGCTACCGGAAGTTCCATAAATCTGCTCACTAGTGCCCTTTCTCGTTCTGTCCTTTGATTCCTGAAATACCCAAACTTTCAAACAAAAATCTACGCATTCAAAAAATAAAAGTCTGGCATCACTATACTCCAAAACTGACATAAGATCAATCTTCAAAAATCTGCTTTTTTATCAAAAAGACAGCGTCAAAATGACAATGCACATACCTGTATTTTTTATACCATGATAAAAGTTATTCGAACCGAAGAAACGAATGACAACAAAATAATAAAAGTATAAAAGTGTAATCCTTAGAGCGCATGAATAAGCATTGCAGCATTTTAGGCGCGCGCACATGAACGAACAATAAGTGACATTCCACAATCTACAAATAAAAGGAACAAGTGCAGAATACGGCCCGGTAAGCTAGACAAAAACAAAAAGTGGGCATGGTCCGCCCCTTTTTACTGATTTCAGTGATATAATTTTTTTTTGGGGCTCGCTTATACTAAGGGTGCTAGGGGGGGGGGGGGGGTAAAGATGAAATTTTCCAAATTTTAAAAAGCGAATATCTCGAAAAGTGCTTAACCGATTTTAAATTAAAGCACACCATTGAAAAGGTAATTAAAACACTTTTTTGTGATATACATATGTATGAGCTTACAGTAAATAGTTTGTAAGAAAATTATGAAAACAAAAAAAAAAATCTATGTATTTCATAAAAAAACCATTTTTATTTAAAAAAAGTTATTATAAACATATATTTTTGTTGCTGAAATCAAAGAGAGAATTCTATTACCTTTTATTTGATGTATAATATGTTATATAAATATATACAAATAATAAGAAAATTTGTGTGCATTGGCAACCACGTATATGCTCATACTAACGGCATATGGAAAAAACGGTATATTTCAAACGTACTATTTAAATTAAAGTTTATATATTTTTGCAACGTGAAAGGTGAATAAAAATGAGTTCGCAAATTAATTTGATGTCCTTCTGCGTAGTACACCCTTCAGCGTAGGCGGCCTTCGGCCGCTCTTATAAAAAATAACCCTCAGCCGGTAGAATTCTCTTCCGGAGTAATATCTATGGCCCGGTCCACAGTACTTTTGCGGCCATTTCAACTCGCAAAATTGTACAAACAATTTTTGAGAGCCCCTCTACCGCCCTGCATAAGTCATTTTTCTCAGGGCGTGCTGGAATAATGGAAAGCCGGCCCTCGACATTTTTTAATTCGGTCAAAAATGTATTCGGTATAATAATGCTTTCTTCAATTCGGTCTTTTAAGATTCGACATTTTTTTTCGACTTATTGTACGGATCCCGAAATATAACGTTTTTTTCATATGCCGTTAGTATGAGCATATACATGGTTGACAATTCACACAAATTTTCTTATTAATTATATACATTTATATAACATTTTATATATCAAATTAAAGGTAATAGAATTCTCTTTTTGATTTCAGTAACAAAAATATATGTTTATAATAATTTTTTTTTTTAAATAAAATACGTTTTTACAAAAAAATTGATTTTTTTTTTATTTTCTTAATTTTCTTACAAACTATTTACTATAAGCATATACATATGCATATCATAAAAAAGTGTTTTTAATAACCTTTTCAATGGTGTGCTTTAATTTAAAATCGGTTAAGTACTTTTCGAGATATTTGCTTTTTAAAATTTGGAAAATTTCATCTTTACCCCCCCCTAGCACCCTTAATATGAGCGAGCCCCAAAAAAAAATTATATCTCTGAAATCAGTAAAAAGAGGCGGACCACGCCCACTAAATTTTTTTTTTGTCTAGCTTAACGGGCCGTATTCTGCACTTATGCCGGGATGACCAATAGTGGGACGACCGACGTACAAGTGAACCTTCTTACCTTATTGCTTGCCCTGCGTCTTGCCTGCTGCGGATTGCTGATAGAGTTTAAATTTCATCGTGGAGACCATTGTCATCATGGTCTGATTCTCGTCCCCCTGCCCTAAGCACAATTCACGGAACAACACACGCTTGGGAAGAAAGAAATGAGCAAGGATTAAGCAAAAGAAGGAAGAATGATGGGAGAAAAGGACAGAAAGGCGCAAAGTGGTGTGAGTTCCTGCCGCCACAGTGTGCAGCCCAGCACATTTTGCTCGTTGGCGACAATCGTCGGTGCGCTTCAATATGGACAGAAAAGTTTTCTAAAGTAAAACCCAAACCGCTGCTGTTGATATGCGCCGAAGGTCGATATGGGTGGAATTTTTTGATGATTTAAATAAGCCGATATGAACACCATTCAAATGGTGACAGAGATTTGATAAGGTTTTTTTTCTTCTTGTGTGAGTGTATTGCGGTCGTAGGGCGACAAGGGGGGGGGGGGGAGGGGTTTGAAAGTCAAATATTCACACTAAGCTGCTGAGCTTATTGTATGGGAATTCCTAAAGGCGCCAAGTGGTATTATTTAGAACAGGAAAAATAGAAAAAAGAGGACAGATGAAAAAAGTGAATTTTAGAAAATTACAATAAATAGCAGTAATGCTAAGCGGAGTACTTGTGGGCTGGAGAAACATTTTAGAAATCAATTTTAATATTGGCAAGTTGATGCGCTGCTGAGGAGTTCAGGGAATGTTTTAGCCAAGCTTCATATAAGTTACAAGAGTTTCTCGTTGTATTTAAGGTACACTTTAGCTTTAGTGGTTTATAAGAAAGCCCCATTCGCTCGATATAAAAGACTACTGCCGACTCATGGGATTAGAAAATGTAGCATAACTAAATTGCTTGATATTTGAGAAGTTGCAGATTCAATACACCACAGCTATGAAATGACTCATCAACTGATTCATATATAACAATGACTTAGCGAAAAGAGAGATGAATTGTAAGTGGAGGTGAATCATGTAAGCAATAGGTCGACGACAGACGCCATAAAAAGTTGGTAGACTAGGAATGCGGACTAAGCGTCAGCGCCGCGTCAAAATGGGATAAACATGTAAGCTCTCTACCGATATAAAGTATCCCGAAGTGTTTCTAGATAGAAGGATAAACGGGAAGAGGAACGTAGAGGAGAGATCCAGGAAAGCCACTTTGGCACTCTATGCCTGCAAGTGCGCGATCGGCAAAGATGGGCGCTTAGGCGTAATATTGTACATTGGTAGTACATTGCTAAGTAGTTTGGTGATCTAGCGCAGTAACTCTTCTCAGCTGGCCCAACATTGGACCTCTAGTTGGTATAATACGGGCCACTGTCTTATGGGCAGCACGAAACTCATATGGGCCTCCTTACAAACGATTTATGTCGCAGCTGCAGCGATGAGGAGGAGGAGGCAGAAAACATAGAACACTAACTATGTTCTCTAACTCCAGGTACGCTTTTCTGGGAATGCTTTGGCCTCACTTTGTGCTGCTAATTGGCGTCAGTTATCACTAAACAGAAACGCTTCATTGAACTCTGTCATAATTGTTTAGATAATTAAGTGCTAACTAAGAAGAAAGAGTTGGCATTAAATATGACAATTCCTGCATGTTGGCATAGCAACATGTGAAAAGATAAGAAAAAAATCAACAATAAATGCCAACTGTGTTTATATGTATGTAAGTATGTACAATGTACATACAAAAAATTCACAAAGCGCATATAAAATGCTATTTAATTGGATTTTGTGAAAAAAATTTTTTGAATGTATTAAATACAAATATTTCAAACATAAGCGGAAAAATGTGCAACAGTAACTTATTTACATTTCACACAATTATTTGCGTAACAAATGCCAACAAAAAGATATGCAAAACAAAGCATTGATTGTGAAAAACTTTTTGCAAATAAAGTTTTTATGTTTTATGCTGAAAGTCATTATTTTAAATTTTTAAAAAATTTTTTTTTTTTTTGAAAAAATATTAACGTTGCAATAATTTTTAATTAATTAGCTAAAAAAATGCGCTGCAAAAATTGATAACACAGCGTTGCAATTGAATAACAATTAAGTGCTGACGACACATGTTTGTTTATATATTTGCAAGTTTTACTTAATAGTTATCTTTTTTATGTAACGCAAAATTGTATATAAATTTTATGCACTTAGTTGAATGCTCACTTTGAGTGCAGCGGGCGAAAAAAGTTAAGCGTTGAAACAAGTAAGATTTGCAAAAAACGAGTGCTGTTATGTGATAAAAATTAAAAAAAAAAAATAATAATAAAAAAAATTTTACATAAAATGAAGTAAAATAAAATAAAATGAAATAATATAAAATAATATAAAATAAAATAAAATAAAATAAAATAAAATAAAATAAAATAATATAAAATAAAATAAAATGAAATTAAGTAAAATTAAATGGAATAAAATAAACTGAAAGAATATAAAATAAAATAAAATGAAATTAAGTAAAATGAAATGAAATGAAATAAAGTCAAATAAAATGAAATGAAATAATATCAAATAAAATTATAAAAGTTAAAGAATTAAATAAAATAAAATTAAAATAAGATAAATTAAAAATAAAAAACTGAAATAAAATAATATAAAAAAAAAAATAAAATAAAATAAAAAAATAAAGTAAACTAAACTACAATAAAATAAAAAAAATTAAATAAAATAATATAAAATTAAATTAAATAAAAAAATGAAGTAAAATAAAATAAAATAATGAAGTAAAATAAAATAAAATAAAATAAAATAAAATAAAATAAAATAAAATAAAATAAAATAAAATAAAACAAAATAAAATATAATGAAATGAAATAAAATAAAATAAAAAAGTAAAGATAAATTAAAAATAAAAAACTGAAATAAAATAATATAAAAAAAAAATAAAATAAAATAAAAAAATAAAGTAAACTAAACTACAATAAAATAAAAAAAATTAAATAAAATAATATAAAATTAAATTAAATAAAAAAATGAAGTAAAATAAAATAAAATAATGAAGTAAAATAAAATAAAATAAAATAAAATAAAATAAAATAAAATAAAATAAAACAAAATAAAATATAATGAAATGAAATAAAATAAAATAAAAAAGTAAAATAAAATAAAATAAAATAAAATAAAATAAAAAAATAAAATAAATAAAAAAATAAAATAAATTAAAAAACAAATAAAATTTAATAAAATAAAATAAAATAATATAAAACAAATTAAAGTAAAATAAAAAATATATTGTGTGAGATGTCAGTGAAGATGGCGCATATTAGCCGAAACCGGTTTGTCTCCAAACGGAAAATCGTCCCACAATACATCATATTCCTACCCAGTCGGAAAAGCAAACAACCAAAAAGTAATAAAATAAAAAAAAATAAAATAAATTAAAATAAAATTAAAGTAAAATAAAATAAATAAAAAAAAATAAAATAAAGAAAAATATATTAAAATAAAATAAATTTTTAATGATGAAGTGACAGTTTTTTTTAATTCGCCTAAAATTATGAAACAAAAAACCTTTATTTCAATAGCTGTAAGGAATGTGTAATAAAAGCTGCATCAATTCCTAAATTCTTCCATGTTCGCGTTTACACATTCAATCATGCCTAACAAATATTTGCATTGCATGCGTATTCGAAAATTATATTTATAAATTACTATTTTAGTCTGAATAAATGCAATTTATTGAATACGCCTTTTAGTGGGCGCGCATGCGGTAGTCGTGACGGAAATGGCAAAGCAGCAACGGAAACACAGCGCCGGAAACGGATATGAGTGTAGCGGCGACGTTGGCAAAAATAGCAACAGAAGACCGGCAGTTGTGTGGCATATGGTTTTGCAACAGCTGTAAAAGGGCTTTTAATGCAACCCTGTTGTTGTTGCGCTTGCTGCTGCTGCATAAAATTAGGCGCAGAGGCGTTGTATGTACTTACATGCATATGTATATATGTATTTTGGCAGATTTTGAATTTTGCCATTGTTCTGTGAAATTCCAGCGCTATGCTTAATGCACCACCACAACCCGCAAACAATTTTAAACAATTTTAAACTAGTTTTTAATTTATTTTATTTATTCATTTATTTTTTTTTTTATTTTAATTTTAAATACTTAAATGTTGCAATTATTCAAACACATGTCCCAACACCGATTTAATTAGATATTTCATTATTTACTGCAACCGCAAATTAAAAACGAACATTGATTACAAATTATTGCATATTGTTGTACTAAATAAACACGCTTCGCGGTAACCACACAAATTTGTATTAATCACAACCGTATGTTGAATTACTACATTGGTATACCTCACACTGCACACACGCCTAAATATATGCAGTGGTTTTTTGTCTGTTTGCACAAACATAAATCTTGTGCACAATTAAAGCGCAGTTAATCCTTGAAATTTCATCCACAATTGAACAGCTGCGGTCAAAACTTTCTAAAATTTCTGCTACATACACAGTTTTATGTAAAATGTATACTCGTATCCATATACATATACTTAGTACATACTAACAAATACATATTTAACTTAGGCAAGGCTGTAGCTTACAATTGGCTTAAAACAAATATAATACATTTTCACCACATAAGTTAGATTTTTGTTTAAAATTTTCATAAATTAAAGCAATGCAATTAAATAATTTTATTGCATTTAAGTGCACGCAACTTTCTCTTCCCCTCTGAGATTGCGCGAGTTGGGACTCTGGAAGAAGTGCACATACGCTTACGATCGTATTCTGCTCAGCATCTGCGATAAAAACTGTGAGATGGTCTGGGATGGACTGGGTAAGATGATAAATAACTCAGGGATTCGATTTTTCAGTTTTCGTGGACTCGTCAAAGATCGCAATCAATTAATCTAAAGTTTGCGCCATACGAGAGGCTTTCAAGGTGCTACTTTCAACGGGAAGTGCCGATGTCGGAAGCAGGATAGGAATTTTCTCGGTTGGTCAGGTGAATTTAAAGGCTCTAGGATCTGCAATGGGTTCATCAGGTCTGGTCGGGCCGTGTAGGTAGTGGGTCGTGGGCTTAGCAAGTCAACATAGCGTCGCTCTGAGATTGGATGTCGGGGCACCACAACCTCAAGGAACACGAAATGACCAATGAGCTGGTTAGGTAAGGCTTGGCTCTTGATATTGCAGAGGCGCGCGAGATTCTCGCCATACTGGTCTGCATCAAAGGCCGAATCTCTCGGCGCTGGTTCGAAGAAGCTAAAAGCAAATGGAGGCGGTTGCAGGCCTGCAGGGTCTGTAGAAGTCTGTGGCCTTCATATAACGAGAAGCGCGTGCCTAAGCCATGCCAAAGTTGGACAGTAGGCACATTTCCCGCCTAACTGCGGTATTCACGGAACACTGGACTATTGGTACGCACGCGATTCGATTGGTATTGTATCATAACACACTGCGTCGCAGCTGTAATCTTCCTGGAGCGGAGGAGGCGGTGAAGCACATGCTATGTGAGTATTATTCGCACTGCCTAAGCAGAATAAAATTCCTTGGCAAGCTTTTCTTCGACAACCTCTCTGAACTCAAGGACGTTAGGGCCTGAGAGGCTTCTTAGATACATAAACTCAGCAGGATGGATATAGGGCGTGTATGACTTGCCTGGTTACCGAATTGATATTCACTTCTACTCTATTCTTTTGGTTCTGGTTCTTTAGTCACGTGTCGTAGTATCAAAACTACGTTTCGGCGCTAATTGCAGTCTGTCTGACTCGCCACTCATACCAACCAATCGCATCAACCATTCCACTCGCGAGTTGTAAGACATAAAGTGTGCTTTTCGAAGAGAAACGTTTGCTGGGAAACCAACCGTCTAAACACAATGGATGGCCAAAATATGTCCCATATGAATTTTCCAACGCAATCGAAGAGGGACTGACCTCTCTTGGTGTTTCTAATTATTATCAGTTATCACGCTAAAATTGTATGCCATTGTTTGCTACTTTAATTCCTTCCCTTAAATTTTCCCCTATAAATTTAAGTTATTTATATTTTAAAGTTTAAAATTTTAAACCATCCAGCAGCTAATCGCCTTCTGCTTTAGCCATTTTTACTCCATTGTTTGCTGGCTTAGTCTTGTTCTTTTGCCATTTAGCCAATTTAAGCCATTGTGTCAAGCAGTTTATTGCCTTTTTTTCTCACATTTAATTTTTTTTTTTGGACTTCAGCTAGAAAAATTTACTTATTTAACATTCATGCTGCCTTTGTTGCTATTGTTTATTTTAATTGTTTTGTTATTGTTGCTATTATTTAGTTAGCATTGTTCAGAAATACAATGTGCGCAAAAAGAAAGAAAAAAAATATTCATATAGTAAAAAGTAAAGCAATATTCATGGTGGGCCAACTATAGTCATTCATATATCGCCGTTTAAACTTCATAATAGCCCAAGTGAGACTTTCATAGCAACTTAAGCGTCAATTAAATTTAAATTCCTGGCGCCTAACTCTACGACTCTACAAGAGCTGAAAAGGGCACTAGGAGTTAAGCTCGGAAAATCTCAATTTCGCCATAGGCGGTTATGAAAGCTTCACTTATGGTATGTGGTTATACATACATACAAATATACATATGTTTATTTCTATTGTGAACACAATCGCTACGCCTACTTTTATACCTTCTGCTCCCAACAGCTAGTTATACATACCAGTGGCGGACCTAGCATAAATTGTCTGGGCAAGCCCATGTGTGTGTGTGAAGCATAAACATTAGCCACTTACGTAATTTTCTTTGCTGTATTATCTAAAAGTCTGATTGCGTTCCGTCATTGACTTTGATCTAGAGCTCTCGATTTTTTTTTTTAACATTTGCGAGTAGCCCGAATAAATGCTTTTCAAATGCTCAAACACTCGTTTGTTTGCTTATTACCCGTATGTTTGTACGGGCATTTGAACAATTCGCGTATTTGAAGTTTGTTTTTTCTCGTTTATTTTTTTTTTTTTGTCTTCATATGTATTTTTTATTTTTGTTTTCTCGATGCACATTTTTTTGTTTGTACACTCAGAGAAAATGATTCAAAAATAAAATTTTTATTTTGATGATGAACGTTTTAAACCAGGTCATTTTTATTTTAAAAATGGAAATTTATAAATTAAAAATGAAAATTAAAAATTAAAATGTATTTAGCATTGAAAAAGGAGCATGTTTAAATTGAAATTGAAAATTAATGGAATAAAACGAAATTTTTTGGTTCAAATTTTCATAGTGCTTAAAATAAAAATTAACATTTTTAAATTTGAAATGTTTTTCTTGATTTTGCCATTTTACAATGAACATCTTTAAAATAAAAATGTTCGTATTTACTAGAGCTCTCGATTTTTTTTGAACATTTTCGAGTAGCCCGAACAATTGTTGTTCAAATGCTCGAACAGTTGTTTGTTTGTTTATTACCCGTATGTTTGTACGGGCATTTGAACAATTCGGGTATTTTGAAGTTTGTTTTTTTCTTTTGTTTATTATTATTTTTTTTCGTTACATGTAGTTTTTTTTATTTTTGTTTTTCCGATACACATTTTTTTGTTTGTAAGCTCGAATGCTCGAATGTTTGTACGGGAATTTGAACAACAAACGGGCTTAAAACAAAAACGATCAGATCGAATTGCTCGATACCCGGATATCTAGAGCCCTAGTATTTACATTATTTTCAAATACGTCTTGGCCCATATCTGGGGGCCCGGCCTAGCCCTTACAATTAAAATAGTTCTATCTCGAAGTCTTCATCATTTGATGCCAATATCTCACAGAAACATTCGAGGACCATCTGGGTCCACGTTATGACCCATATCTGGAGACCCGGCCAAGGCATCACAATTAAAAGAGTTCTATGTACATATGTTGGAGTCCTCATCAAGACCAATTGCTACCAATATCGCTCAGAAACATTCGAGGGTAAGCCGGGTCCACGTTTTGATTGATGACGCTAAACTTATAGGGAAATCTCACACAAAAGCGCAGAGGTATTTTTAATTTCCTTATACTGACGGAAATTTCAGCAGTAGCAAGTGTATTTGCTTATTATCTAATATCTAAAAAATGGGTGCTTTAGTGTTTGAAGAACTGAGGTCCAATTACCAAAAGTCGTGAAATGTTTTGATTTTATTTGATTTTGATTTCCGTCGCTTTTTAAAATTATCTTGATATTGTGCCAATAGTCGCCAAAAATCACAATCAACGCTTTTATAATCTGGTATTTGATATTTATGTTTGCATGTACATGTACATGTAAGAAATTATGTACATAAGTATGTACATGCAAACGAAAATATCAAATATACATATGACTGTGAATACTGTTGAATGCCGAAGCCAGCTTCTCATCCCCATACAAATTTCATGTGAAAAATAAAAAAAGTGTTTTGCTAGTTTTTTTTTTCAATTTAAGTATGAAAATAAGCAATTGATTTCTCCTTAGAGAAAGCGAGAAAACAAGCTATGTTATTCTGTTTTGAAAGCCACGTAAAAGCTAATGTGTGGAAACGTTAAAGCATGCCCACTGTGTTGTGATTGGCTGTACAAACAAAATACACATTGTGAGGTGGATTGGTGGTGTATTTGCGCTATTTTCTTAGCATGCTTTTAGGCACCGGATGTACAGTGGGGGCTATATTATTGAGAACTTAAATAGTAAACGCATTTAAAACGTAAAATAACCAGATTTTAAAGAAATTTGTAAAATGAAATGAACGAAAATATGTACGCAAGCCGGGCTTCTCAGCTTGTATGAAGCGCCCGCCTCTGATACATACATGTATGTATGTATGTAATTTGCCTATTTTTTGCCTTTCCTACATCAATTTTAAAGTTAGGTATTTCTTATTTAACGTAGAATGCGCTTTTACCTAAGTTGCAAGTACGGCTACACTCAGAGAAAAGATTACAAATTTTGCACTTAAATCAAGCCCAAATTAAGAATTTTGTACACGAAAGTACGGCAATACCGAAGATTCTTGTGCTGAGTAGAAAATTCTTATTTCGAGAATTTTTCTATAAGATCGAAAATTCTTATTTCAAGAAGACTGACTAAGCTGGTAGGTTTTCAAGAATACTTATTCTTGGATTAATATTGAAAAAAATAATAGTATTTATTCCTTCCTAATTTAAGTTAGAGCTGAGAGTGCATGTCACGACATGTAAGAAACAAACTCTTGAGCGTCGTTGAATTGAATTTAAAGAATTTTTCGGTTTAAAGAATTTTCAAACTAGCGATAAGAATATCTAGAATATTTTTGATTTGAGGACAAATAGGGTTTGTTTTAAGAACATTTTTCTTAATTTAAGTACATTATTCTTATTTTAGTTAATTTGCGTCTTACTATTTAAAAACAAGAACAGAAATTTCTTGTTCTTAGAATTTTTAAGAACGAAAAATTTTAGAACTCGATTTTTTCTCTGAGTGCACGACATTGCAGCAATGCTTATACTAGATATTAAAATTCGCAAAAACTTGCAACACAAACAAGGCTTTTTTAAATTTTCATTAGTTTCTTTTTTGTGTTAGCCTTGGTTTCGGTTTTAATGCCTGAAACTGAAAGGGTGTAAAACAAATGGCACAAAGTAAATTTTAAGGTAGCTAGTTTTCTCCGTGTAATACAAATTTGCAACGTAACTGCACACCGTTGCGCTAGCAATATGACAGTTTGAAATAATTATATGCACATACGAATGCCTATAATTGTCAAATACTTGTGGTAGTTGTTGTGGTGTTTACCATAAGTTTATTATTGTATATTTTTGGCCACCGGAAAAGGCAAACAGCAACCAAATTTAATGCACAACTGGAAAATGGCAACAATAAATTTCAACATCACGGAGATTAACATAAATACAATTTTCCAACATAAATTTGAATACATATTTAAATACACCCAGAAAAAAAATAGTGTGAAATCAACCAAAAATCAACAAATTTTGTGGTTAATTTTTTTCAACACGATGCTTAATGTATGCCATCATGTAATCGTGTAAATTTAACACTAAGTACTGTCAAGTGTTAGTTTAACAGGATGAGAACTGTAGAATTAACACTAAAAAGTATTGAGTCTTCCTGTTGATTTTACAATTTTAACTAGTTAATGTTACAATAAAAGCTGGTTAAATTAACACTAAATGGTCCTGTTAAATTAACAATAACATCTTTTTGATTTTACATTAAATTTATTGTTAAATTAACTAGAAAGTCTTTTTGATTGTAAAATTTATTTTTTTAAATAAAAAAACATGTAAAACATAAAATATATAATCATCACTTCAATTAAGCACATTCGTACATCACCCGCACAACTGACCAAATCGAAGGCGTCCTTCTCATACTAACACAAATGTACCGGCGATAGTTTATACATGGGCGATAGTACTATCACTTGCACCGAGTAATGTTTGGCCGCTAATGCAACAACCGCATGCTGCACGCAAACCCCCATTCGCTAAAAAACCTCCTCGTGATATTGCAACCTATGAAGAGGAAAAATAAAATATTGAACATTAAATACTTTTAGAAACAAAAATGTAATCCTCTTTTAACTCACCTGCAAACTGAAAATATAAATCGAAATCCCACTATCGCGAACTGACAACGACGCTAAACTCGCATCACTGCCACGGCACACAATTTTCCTTTTTTTTTTTTTTTTTAAATAATTTGCGTTTTGCACGAAAATCAGACTTCAAATGATCAAAAAAATTATGTATGTTTCAAAATAGTTTTGACGTTCTTTTTTAACACTTTTTTTAGATTACATTGGCACTATGATCATGTTGAATCAAGGCTTATCCAATACAGGTTAAGTTACTTGCGTTTGCTTTATCTTGTTTCTTCTTTAAAAATGTCAATGTGAAAGAGGAGAGAAATGAATTTCAATGTAAAATTTTTCCCAATTCGTTTTGTCTGACATTCACACTTTTTAGTATACATACACAATTCCAATCAGCTTATCTACTACGATATCCTTCTTTAGATAATTCTTGTGTTGAATAAACCAAAATTACAAATGACGTTTATGTTTGAACATTGCTTCGTGTTATATCAACCAACTTTTATTGTTAATTGTGGTTCTTGTTGTTTTAACATTTGTTTTCATGTTGTATTAACACTAAAATTGGGACGTCATTTTTCTAACATTTTTTTTAGTTTATATTGACACTATCATCATGTTAAATAAACCAAATTCCAAATGACATTTAGGAATAAAATTTTATATTTGAATCATCTTGTATATTTTAAAATTTCTTCATGTTGTATCAACAATAAAATTTGGTTGAATTTACCAAATTTTTAGATGACAGTTACAAAGCCAAAATCATGTTTCAAACATCGTGTAATTTGAAAAAAATTGTTGCTGTTCTATGTGTAAAGATCGATCGTGTTAATTTTACATGAATCGTGTTGATGATTTTTTTTCTGAGTGTATCTATGAGTGTACATATGTATATGAATGTATGAATGTACTCGTATGATTGAGTACACACAGGTGAAGCAGCAGGTGTTTAGAGTTGCTTAGTCAAGTTGTTGCAACTAAAGTACTAAATTGACATTTATGTCATGCGTTTGCGAGTGTTTGTGTGTATATGTGCATTTGTAAATACATATACATATATGTACATACCCTGCCTAAGCTGAGCCCTAAGCTACCAAAATCGATTACGCTGGCAGCGCTGCTTGCTGTTATGCGCTCATTCGCTCTGTTCTAAACATTTTAATAATTAATTTTCAGTTATACGCTCACATCTCAAATAGAGAGTGATAGAGGAAATTGAGTTTTATAAGCAAACTTGGGCAAAAAGAGCATAATGTGTGGCGCTCGTATAGAATTGCGTACTGTTGTAGGAAAGAGATGGTGAAACCGGTCCTAAGTTTTCTGGAATAAACCTTATATAAGGCGTAGATTTTTGGAGGGTATATGCAAAAATATAAATAGAAATAAGTATATATGTATGTGAGCTATTTATCACATTGAGATGCATTTAAGCATTTAAGCATTTAAGCAATTTCATTTTCATATGGCTGTTGAACTATATTGAACTATCGGAAATATTTTCAGTATTTTCTAGCACAGTTTGTGGATCAAATGCTATTTTTCATTATTTGATTTAAAGAGTATTGAATTTCAAAATGAAACACAGAAATTTGATGCATTTGTAGGTAAATTGCTTTATTGTTATAGGCATTGCAGAGTTTACATATAAATTTATGTATGTGTATAATTTTTTGTTTTATATTTTTTACCATATTTCCACATTGTTGCATAATATGTGGCTATATTATCAACATACATACATATTTGCATATTTCTCTAAAAACAAACTGCCTTTCATGCCAAGAAAAGTACATTGTAAAGATTTCATAACATTTTCAATGTAATTTTTTCCAGTACACTTTTATTTTTTTCCGTTACATTTTTTTTTATAGCTAAATTGTTTTTACTTACAAAAGTTGTGATGCCACCATTAATTATGTGATTTCTACTTTTTATTTTCTATTTTTTTTTTCCATAGAAATAAAGCTATTAAAAGAATAAAAGTTGTATTTAACAAAGTTTATTGTGGACAGAGTAGTAAAAGTTTTTTGAAAGTGCAATGGCAATGCCACAAAGAATAAGTAAGAGCCAGGGCAGACAGAGCAAGAGCAAGAGAACAAGAAAAAGTTAAAGTCAGCAAACAAATTTGCGAAGAAAAAATGAAATTTAAAAAATATATTTTGCTCTTTCGCGCCGAAACAAACAAAAGTTAGCGTAGGAAAAGGGGAAGGAAAGGCATTTTTTTAAGCTCATTATTACATTGTTTTTGCTTCTTTGGCGATGAAGAGTTTAAATAATTAAGAAAAGAGGGGGTAATAAATGGTAGCAAAGAGTGTAGGAACTAATAATAGAGGTAAGTTATAGTCGTAGGTAACTAGTAGCAGGTAGTAATGGCAGTACATATTCTGAAGAGTATGAAAAAAAGTATTTGAAGAATGGCAGTAGAAATGAAGGTATTAGTAGAGTACTTAGTATGTACTAGAAATTGAGGTAATCATATGTAATACATAATAAAATTAGTTTTGGTAAGAATGGAGAATAAATTTTTTTTAAAGAAAATTTCGTATATAAACTAAAAATTTCTAGAAGTCTCTAACTCATACACTAAATTGAAACCATAAGCAAAGCGCTGTAGAATGCTAAAAAATGCATTCTAATAAATTTGAGACACGTTTTTTAATTTCAAAAACTCTACAAACTCTCCGTAACTATGAAATATTGAAAGAAAAGCTATAGAATGCCTAGAAAAGCATTATAATGAATTTCAAACATATTTTTTTAACGATTTCAAAAACTCTACAAATTCTCCACAACTACATATATCTGCAATATTGAAAATAAAGCGGTGAAATGATCCAGAAATACATTCTACTGAATTTAAAACATAGGTTTTAGCGATTTAAAAAAAGTGGTAAAATGATCAGAAATACATTGTAATGGATTTAAAACACAGGTTTTAGCGATATAAAAACAGTACAAACTCTCCACAACTATATAGTGTTCAAAAAAAGGGGTCAAATGATCAGAAATACATGGTAATGAATTTCAAACACATTTTTAACGATTTAAAAACCGCTACAAACTCTCCAAAACTATATAAAATGCAATGAAACATATTTTATCATTGCAAATGACTTGTTAACAGTTGTGCTGATATTTGGGATGATTTGACAACAATCAACACTTGTTCTAATGTTTTAGAAAACTGTAAAACACCAAAAGTTAAAAAAACTCAAATTTTGGCATTTATAATGATTGTTTAAGAGTTGGTGTGGTATTTGAGGTGATTTCTGACAACAATAAACACATTTTCCAACATTTTAGAAAACTCTACAAGCATTAAAAATAAAAATAAAAAACTGTAAAACACCAAAAGTTAAAAAAACTCAAATTTTGGCATTTATAATGATTGTTTAAGAGTTGTTGTGGTATTTGAGGTGATTTCTGACAACAATAAACACATTTTCCAACATTTTAGAAAACTCTACAAGCATTAAAAATAAAAATAAAAAATTTTTAAGCATAACTAATAATTGTTTTTATAGTTGTAGTAGCATTTTATATACATTTAGACAATTCTCCAAAAGTTTTTTTATAAACCTTATTAAGAAATTGCTCACTTAACAAGTCTAAGAAGTTTTTTTCTTTTCAAAAGATCTTTAGCCAATGCAACATTTAAGCGGAGTGCTGTGGGGTTCGTAACCTTGTCTTCTTAAACATAGCACATGTAAAATGCCAAAAACTTAAAATAATATCTATAGAATTCCAAACAAAAATCTTCGACAAAATTTCTGCTTAATATCCGCATTTTTCAATTGTTGTTTTGTCAGAAGTGCAATATCTATAAAAGCAGTTGTATTTCTATCTCTGTATACATATTTCGGAGTGAACTCTCACATCTATTAAGTATACTTCAAAACAACAATTTCGTTGCACTTTATGTACATACATACAATCGAAGTTAAATTGAAAGAATGCCAACCCACTTGAAGTGTTGAGTAATTTTCAACTGCAATTTTGTATGAGAATGCACTGAATGTGCATATAACAGTATGTACTTACACACTTCCATACGTATGTGTGTTGTGTGTATCTACCAGCAGGAAACGCGAAACAAAAACAATCAAAAGCGCTGAATTGTTTTTTTTTTGTTGACACTTGAATGTACCGAATTCCCAAGGGAAAGCATTTTTTTTGTGTGTGCGAACTTTTTTATACTCAGCTGTACTAGTACACAGAGTATTATAGTTTTAATCACATAACGGTGGATTGTAACAGAATGAAATAATCGAGATAGATATAGACTTATGTATATCAAAATGATCAGGGTGAAAAGAGAAATCGATTGAGCCATGTCCGTCCGTCCGTCCGTCCGTCCGTCCGTCTGTCCGTCTGTCCGTCCGTCCGTCTGTAAACACTCTAACTCGCGCAAAAATTGAGATATTTTGATGAAATTTGAAATGCAAGTCGGTATCGACACTGGGACGGTTGGTATTGAAAATGGGCGAAATCGGACCATGACCACGCCCACTTTTGCTATATAGAAAAAATCGGAAATCTGGTATCTCAGCCACTAATATAGCTAGAGTGATGAAATTTTTTCCACGTGTTGAGCTCAGGCCCCTAAGAAGAAATTTGATGGAATTTTGGAAAATGGGCGGTGCCACGCCCACTTATTAAGGAGCAAACATTGAAAGCTTTATGAGTCATAACTCAAAAACTGTTGAAGATATATCGATGAAATTTGGTATGCGTGATTTACTTACTTAAACAAATGTTTTGACGGAAAATTGCCAAAATCGGTTGACGGCCACGCCCACTTTTATATATGGGAACTATAAAGGGGCCTAATAAAAACATCTTAAGCGATATCTCTGTCAAATATAAAGATCTATCACTGAAATTTTGTCGCATGAGTCCAGCTATGTACATAAAACAAAAAGCACAAAAACTTAGGAAAATGGGCGGTGCCACGCCCACTTATTAAGGGGCAAATATTGAAAGTTTTATGAGTCATAACTCAGAAACCATTGAAGATATATCAATGAAATTTAGTACGCGTGATATATGTACTTAGGCAAATGTTTGGACGAAAAATTTCCAAAATCGGTTGACGACCACGCCCACTTTTATATATGGGTCTTATAAAGTGACCTAATAAAAACATTTTAAGCGATATCTCTGTCAAATATAAAGATATATCATTAAAATTTTATGGAAGGAGTCTAACTACGAACATAAGACAAAAACCGTAAAAATTTTGGAAAATGGGCGTGGCACCGCCTCTTTTTAGAAGCTGGAATATACGAGATTTCTGAGCCCATAACTCGACAAATAATTGATATATAATGACGAAACTTGGTGTGTACACTTTTATTACTTGTGGTAATACATGTTAAAAATTTTAGCGAAATCGGTTGACGACCACGCCCACTTTTAAATATGGGTATTATAAAGTGGCCTAATAAAAACATTTTAAGCGATATCTCTGTCAAATATAAAGATATATCATTGAAATTTTATAGCAGGAGTCCAACTGCGGACATAAAACGAAAACCACAAAAATTTTGGAAAATGGGCGTGGCACCGCCTCTTTTTAGAAACAGGAATATACGAGATTTCTTAGCCTATAACTCGACAAATAATTGAGATATTATGACGAAACTTGGTTTATACACTTTTATATCTTGTGTTAATAGACACGCAAAAATTTATTGAAATCGGTTTATGACCACGCCTACTTTTTAACAAAGATATTTCTGGAACACCCTTTGGAAATTTGTAACGTGACATCTTCGTAACTAGAAGTCATAAAGGAGTGAAATTTTGCACAAAGAATAATATTCATATGCTTAGTTGGATGACTGATAAAAATGTTGAAAATGGACGTGGCTACGCCCACTTTATGCAGCACTTGCTTTATAGAAAGTACCTACACCGTGTTTCCATCAAACGCAAACAAACAATGAAAGCATACAGCTGAGTATCTAATGTTCGATTCCACTCGAAATTAGGCTTCCTTACTTGTTTTTTTTGATTTTCATTTCCTGCAGGACACTCTTCTTCTTCGGCGATTTGATTTTTTGCAATAAAGCAAACATAAATTCCATTCGCTTGATTGCAGAACGTTGTTGAGTGATTGCGAGGAGTTATTTTGAGTATCTATGTATATTTTCATTTCATAAGTTGAAGTGAACGTTTTTTTTGCGAAAAATTAAAAAAAAATACGGAAGTGTTAAAAAAATTTAAGAAATTTAAAATGAAAATTTGGGGGATAAAAGCTTTATCATATAAGTAGAAACACTTAAACTCTACAAGAAATTCAGGTTTTTAATAAAGTCTCCAAATTTTGGCACTCATATAAAATCACAAATTTAGCTGCCAGCTGTGAGAAAACATACTGTAGCGTATTTCTAAAATATTTGCTAACATTTTTAAAAACTCTACAAACTCTCCAAAACTCGCAAAAAGCAGGAAAGTTAATTTTTTCATCAGCCGTTTATGTTTAACTGTATGAACGGTTTTCGAAGATTTGTCACTGTTATGAAGTCTTCAAACTCTCCACTATCATATAATCACAAAGCTTGCTGCTAAGAGTTCAGTAGCGTTGCCACACGTTTTTTATTTTTTTAATTTTGTAATATTTTAAAAAATGTTTAAGCGTATGAAACGTTTTCAAGAATTTGTTACTTTTATGATAATCATAAAGTGAGCTGCTAAGGGCTCAGCGGCGTGTTGCAGAACGTTTTTCTTTTTAATATCTTTCAATATTTTCAAAAAGTCTCTAAAACTCTCCAAAACTCTCCAAAGCCCACCAAAACTCTCGAACAGAGGGAAAGACTATTTTTTTCGTCAGCAGTGAATGGTCTATAACTATATAAACTCATAACTGTTTTCAAAAATTTGCTATTTTTATAAAGTCTCCAAACTCTCCCCTGTCTTACAAACACAGAGTGAGGGCTCAGCAGCGTGTTGCAGAACGTTTTTCTTTATAAACTCATAACTGTTTAAGCAGCGCGTTGCAGCACGTTTTTTTTAAAATAATCCCTAACATTTTCAAAAACTCTACAAACTCTCCACTGTACCACAAAGGCAGTAACAGTTATCAATGAATCTTGAACAACTTTTTAGACTAGTTTGCATAGTTTGTTATAACTCTGCAAAAGTTCAATTTGAAGGCTAAGTCAAAAATTTACTTAGATACTCGTAAGATTTTGTAAACTTTTTGACACAAAACACTGCAAAAGAGTACACACTGCAAAATGCACTCACTCCAATTTTGCAACGGTAGCCACATTTGAAAGCTTTCATCAAAATTTTGTGCAGCTGTTTACTTTGTAATTAATTGAATCTGCCTTTTATATTAAGCAGCCATTTTAGTTATATCGATAAAACAATTAACAGCTGCAATTAAAAAGTACTTACATAATAACTTTTTGGAAGAGAAATTATCTTGCCAGACATTTTTTCTTCCTTTTCAAATATGTATATACATACATACATACACACATAAATATGTGTACATATGCAAGTACTTGGCAACAATTTTGCTGTAATAAGAATTAATTTTGCGCAAAGTGCTTGTAGAAAATGTAATTAATGAGCATCGACTCGAACTCTTTTAAGTCTTAATTGCAACGTATTGTCAGCATCAATTTTGTGTTTCTTCTTCTGTTTGCCTGCCTGTCTGCCTGCGTGTTTACTGATTAATTAATATGCATGACAGCTGTCAAAAAAATATGTTGCATAAACATATGTATGTACTAGGGATTCCAATTTTTCCGATTTTTACGATCCCGGGATTTTCGAGATTTTTTTTTATAATCCCGGGATCCCGGGATTTATCCCGGGATTTGGACATTAATTATACAGGCCGACAAAATTTCCGAAAAATTTTCTAACTCAAATAAAATTCTACTTTTCTAAAGAATTTCGGTGCCCTGAATCTGAATCTGAAGTCGGATTTTCGGTAATACTTGTAGGTTTTGAGATATTTATGTGCTTTTTTGCTATATTCACTGCTCAATCTGTTAAATTACTTACTTTCATTAAAAAATGATTGCAGCTATTGAAAGAACCATCAATTCTCTTGAAAACAGCGCTTTGCTTTCTCGGGTTTCTTATTTATATATCTAGAAATATATGTTTATGTACAATAAGGTATTTGTCTTCGAAATCAACGGCAGTATTTGTAGCGCTGTTTTAATCGAAATCAAGTTTTGTAGCTGCTCTGCAGAACTATTTTTATTTCAGTATAGAAAATATATACATAGTAGGCCACTGATTGGAATTTTTGTTTCCGTCAAGCAAAATTTATTCGTATTTTCGATAAATTAATATAAATTACTTCACTTATTTCATTCTAACCATATATATAGTACTTCTATATTGATAGTATTCTATCTGTGCAATGTGTATGAATTCATCCAAAAATTTTGTGCAACTGGCAGTTCTACGCATGCGCCTCAATTACATTTAATGTCATCTGTGAATATGTGTGACAAATACATTCAATTGAGTTCAGAGGCATTTGAAAAAAAATTGAAAGGCATCATTGTGTTCTAGGGGGCTTATACCCCTTTGATTTTAGTTTTTGAATTTGGTTATAATTAATATAAGAAATTTGCCACATTTATTTTGAGACCCAAACTTTTGTGAATTTTTGTATGAAAATTAGTGGAAATGTTCTAGAAAAATCTATTTTCTATGCACTCATATTTTTATGAATCGCGGCCGAAAGCGTTCCATGTTAAAAAACTGTGGTCCGATCCATGGGTATTATATCAAAAAGTAGAATTTTGCCGTTTGTGGGTTATGTTTGTAAAGTATGTACGTTCAAAGGCCGCCAGCACGGTGATCTAAGCGAAAGTACAGCGAATTTCTAAACTGAATAACAGGAAAATTTAGACAACGAACTTTTGGACAAAGCAACATATGAGGACCAAAGTTCAGACTACGTTACTCCCCAAACCGACCTCAACAGGGAACTACAGGTAATAATATAACAAGACGGATGAAAGAAAGGACTACGAACCAATCGCTGTATGTTCCACATATTTACAGCGGATAAAAGGTGGACGGGTGGGAGCTACAGTGTTTTTTTCCTGGAGCAGACTGGCGGTCACATACTAACAGGGCACTGTCATCCCATCTCAAGATGGGACTGGTGCAAAGTCAGGCGTACAGGGCATGCATCGAACCCGATGCTGACTATAAAGCCAAAAATACCAGCAAGCTAAAATACTAGAATTAAAATTTTATTTGTATTAGTATATGATTTTTAAAAGTATATATGTATACATACATATTTATGTAAGAAATCTATCTATCTATCTATTGCGTATGTAAAGATATATTATTTATTTTGTCCCTTTTATTGTCACAAATACATATAGCACCGCTTCGACATTTTTTAATTTTTTAATACGAGAATCAAATAATAAATATGTAAATTCCCTATAATTTTTTTTATGTGCCGTCACTGCGGTTTATTTTGAATTCATATGTCATTTTTCAAATTTGATTGCTCGGTTTTCTCTTTCTTTTTTTATATGTCTGTACTGTAATGTTGGCTGATGCAACTCGTAGGTATTACGAATATAGGAGTACTATATATATAATTCTAACGCACAGTTTGTTGTTAATATAATAAACTGCCTAAAAGCGTGCTACAAAATTTTTATTTGCAATATTGCAAGTTACAAGCAAGATATCCGAAAAAGCAAAACATTGTCTTCAAGAGAAATGATCGTGCTTTCAATAAATTTAATCAGTTTTTAATGGAAGTGAGCAATTTTAAAGATATTGAGGAGTGAATATGGCCAAAAACCGCGTTTTTCGACTCTTTGGACATGAATATCTCAAAAAGTGCACCGAAATCCTCTTGAAACGTAGAATTTTATTTCTGTTACAAAAATTTGTCGACCAGTATTATTTTCCCACATTTGAGGTTGAAAAATTAAATATGTATATTTTCGAGAAACGCTACAACTTTAACATGCAAAGAAAAAATAGATTTTTATTGCCATTTTTTATTATTTCATTACTAACAAAATAAAATAGGAACGTAAAATCATGCGTATTATTTAATAACACTTAAGAGTTACTTTAAAAAACACAATCAACAAAGAAAATTAAATACATTTGGTGAAAACATTTTCCTTTATAGTTGGTACTTTTACGATATTAGGATAAAACGGTTTGCGATCGTTTGATAATTTCCAATAAACAATTTTAGAATTTAACGACACACTTCGTTTAAGCGAATATTTCCAAGCTTGCCGAAAAATTCTGAAAATTAATGCAACTTCCAAAAATATTTAAAAATCGGAGGCACATATTTTGATATGAATTCCGAGGATGCAGCTGCGTATTTAATTTTAGTAGAGTATTGTAAAACTATCAAGTCTAATTAAAATTTTGTTTGCATTTTCTTCCATTATTTACTTTCCATATGGGAAAATTCCAAAAACCATTTGGGAAATAAATGACCAAAAATCAGGAAATAGAAATTATCAAATGAGTTTTACCACAAGAATTCTAAAGGCTTTAAAAATACCTAAAGTACGTTTCTTTACAACGTGTACTTCACGACAAAAAAATTTTATTATTAAAAAAAACATCAAAAATATTAATCCTTACTTTGACTAATGGACTTTTTTATTCTGGCAAAAATGTAGCAATTTCTTGGGGCTGTCAGATTTTTTTGTTCTCTTCCACACAGACTCAACACTTTTTTAGGGCTGTTTGTTCTATTGACAAAATATAAAACTGGCCCGAGTACGGGGCAACATCTTCTGCTCTTAGCACATTGCATTATTTTTGTTACATTCATCACATGAAAAATGCAATATTTATAGGGCACTGGGCACATGTTGATAATGGTGCAATGTAATAATGCAACATTTTCATGCAGAATAGGAAATGCTATTAGTATAAAATTCTAGCGATCCCGGGATTTTCGGGGTGTCCAAAAGGGCGGGATCCCGGGATCCCGGGATTGGAATCCCTAGTATGTACGTATGCATGTACATAATTCAAGGAAAAGTAAGGAAAAACAAAAGTCATTCAAAGAAGTTAATGTAGGTATGCGTACGATGGAACAATGAAGTGTACATAGTACACAGTGGGAAATTCTAGCAGCAATTTCTATATAATACATTATGACGGAATCATTATCAATTCTGCTCAGCAGAAGCGCGCACAATTGATGTGATATGCGAACTCATGCTCGACAGTCAAACAACCGATTGCCCCTTGTGCACTTATACATATACATAGCCTATCCTTAAAGTGCTACTCACACACGCAGTGTATTAAAAAAAGGCACGCAGAAAAAATCACTAAATAATTACTTGATGAAATTAAAGAATTTTGGCCGGTGTGGCAATCAACATCGCACGCCGCCAAACATAGAAAAGCTGTAAAATGTGGGCCCTAACCGAGCAAGGGCGCATACATATGTATGTATGCGAAATTGCACTTCTACACACTCAAATAAATTTTGGTATAAATTTTAAACTTCTTTGGTCGATATATAGGACACGACCGAAAAATTATTAAAATTTAAACTTTGAAATGTTTAAAAGATTTTTAAACTTTTAAGGTTTCGATTTCATTCCAAATTAAAATTTATTTTAAGACTTTCAAAAGTTTAAAATTTAAACCTTTTTTTGGTTTAAATTAAAAAAAAGAATGTCTGCTCCCAAATCCTGTTCATGCTTTTCCCTATTGTATCTTCTTTCCTATTCTTTTTTCTCCTTTTCTCCCATATTGTTCTCCCCCAACATCTCCTTACTCCTTTTCCATATTGTGTCTTTTTCCTATCCTTTTCTTCTCCTTTTCTTCCTTCTTCATTTTATCTGTTTCCATAATTATTTTGTGTTTGTTTGTTTCTCCATTCATTCATTCAAATTGTCTAATAACTATAGATGAGCTTTTTATATTGTTCATTTCTCGAAAAAGCAAGTGGGAATTTCAAATCCAAAATTAAAATTTTTTTGTTGAAACCAAATTTTACGACCAATGAAAGTTTAAAATTTAAACCTTAAAAGTTTAAATGAGAAAAAGTGTAAGATTTAAACCAAAAAAGTATGAAATTTATTCCAAAAAATACTTTGAAATATTTTAACTTTTGTAAGTTTGAATTTTAAACCAAAAAGGAATAAGAAAGTTGTAAACTTCCGAATGTTCAAAATTTAGCCCAAAACAAGTTTTAAATTTCTTTCAAACCAAATCAAGGTTTAAAAAATATTCCAATATTTATAACAGTGTAGCTGCCTTTTCTTTTTCTACACCCGCATACCATTCATGCTACTATTTTTTTTTTAGGTATTTTACGCTTTTAGTTGCATTATTTTTGGAAAATAGTTTAAAGCACATTTCTTTTATCGCTGTCGCGGCATTGTCGCCTTGGTGTCATTTAAATGCCGTAAATGCTTTTTAAAGCCGCTAATGATGGTAAATGCTGTTGGCTGTTGGCATTTAACGTTCAGCGCCCGCTCTCTGTGCTCTGCTGTGCTACATACACGCACTTTTTATGCCTTGAGTGTCGTTTGTGCGGTGCAACAGTGCGTATGATGAATGTGCCTTTGGTATGTACATTAGACCGTATCGCAAAAAACAAAAGTTCGCCGTATGCCGCCCAATGTGTATGATGTCCTTTTGGCAAGCAATTCAGGAAATTTTTTTCTTGCTTTCTGTGGTCTTTTAAGTTCATTTTACAAAGTGGTTTTTTATGGAGACCCCTGGTGAGATTTGATGGCAAATAATTCCCTAGAACACTTTAACCCTCTAAATAAATGACTCCACCACGAAAGGGTTATTTTGATCAATTTTTTTGAAAAGTATGAAAAAATAGTACTTTTAACTTCGTTCGAGGGTTAAAATGAGATAGCAAATTATTCACCATAAAATTTCAGTAGGGGTCAGCTGAGAAAATTTTTTTTGTAAAATTAACTTAAAAGCAAAATCTATATATTAATAGGCTAACATTTTTTCCATACAAACAATTGCCAGACTGTTTTGCACATTTAACCAGAGTTGTAATTATTATAAGAGAAAAAATAAAAATCAAAAAATAATTATTATTGAAAGAAACATATTTTAAAAGTCTTTCCATAATAGTTATTTCTGAGATATTTTTTTTTAAGTCGTTTTGTAATTATTATAAATGAGAAATTTTGTTTTATATCTTCAAAGACTTTTATATTGAGACAAATTTGAAAAAAGTCTTTGAGTAATTATTATCCGTAACAAATTGTTTTTTAAGTCTTCAAAGACTTTTTCATTGAGACGAATTTCAAAAATATCTTTAAGTAATTATTTTGAGTAACAAATTTATTTTTTATATCTTCGATAAAAATCTTTCATACAATTTCAAATTGGAAATTTGCTTGAATTTTGAAGTACTTATATGAAAGTTATTTTTAGTTTATACTTATATGAAAGTTATTGAAAATTTTCTGAGACTTTTTTGAACTTTGTCTCAATGAAAAAGTCTTTGAAGATATAAAAAACAATTTGTTACTGATAATAATTCCGCAAAGACTTTTTTCAAATTTGTCTCAATATAAAAGTCTTTGAAGACTTAAACAAAATATATTTGAAATAACTATTATGGAAAGAGTTTTAAAATATAAGTTTCTGAATAATAATTATAGAAGATTTTTATCATTTTCATCAGGAAAAAAATATTATCAAAAGACTTTTAAGATCCTGAAGAAAATTTGTAAGACTTTTTTATAATTTCAAGATGAAATAATAATTATTCTACATCTCTGCATTTAACATACTCATATCTACATAAAATTGATAAATAAAGTTTTTAGTTAAGAGAAATAGATATCGTAAACGTGTTTACAAATATCGTAAACACAGTTGAAGAGTCGCTTTAATTTAAAAGCGCTCTCTCTATTTTATATGCATTGGCCCAGTTTACGCTCAGATCAAAATCAACGCGGTCAAATATCTCCTATTGCTTTTCCATTAAAGCGAAAAATGAGAGAGAGGGCGGGAGAGCACACTGTGTAATTTTAATTTTGACCAAGGCATATCTAACAGGTAGGCTCGGCGGCGAATTGAAAAACTTCTTTTTTTATTTACAAAGGTAGAGTGTAATGTCAAAATCAAAGCGAATTCACATCATGGCCAATAGGAATGGACGAGCCCCAAGCGAATTCAGATTTTAACCACGGCGAAATATCATTTTGACATTACACTCTACCAATTACAATAACAAAATACATGGAAAATTTCTGAATTCGCCACCTTCCTAGATCTGCCTTGATTTTGACCATGATTTCCGTGATCAAAAGGGCAAATCAGTGTTGCGGTACAACTCGAATTGTTAAATTGGAAACTGTTGCTTATCTCCGCGAAAAGGAATAATTTTTGTACCAATACAAAGTTGGAAAAACAAATTGCATGGTCGAATTTCGAGCACCGGCGATACTAGTACATATGAATAGTCAACTCTCAAAAGTGTCTATGTCAATTTTTTTTCGATATTGAAATTTTTTATGGATTATGTACCAGTATTTAGAGGTGTACAATATCATGTATTGTGGAACGATTTTCCGTCCCCCCTTGTCAAGTTTGCTTTGGAGACAAACCGGTTTCGGCTAATATGCGCCATCTTAAGTGTCTTTTTTCGTTCAATATCCATTAAACATTTATTGCAAAATCTTCCCGTGTTATGAAAAAAGCATTAAATAAAAAAATACTGTTTCAAAAGTCTCTATGTTTCATTTATACACTTTCAAAAGTCTCTAAGTTTTATTTATACTATGTGAAAAATTACTGTCTCAAAACTTGCTATGTGAAAAAAACACTGTCTTAAAACTAGCTATGTAAAATATTTAACATTTAACTTGCAAGAATTTGTCATATTGTTGTTTTTTTTATATCCTTCAATTCTTTATGGGCTAAGCTTTCAACTAATAACATAAAATATTCAAATAAAATAGAGCTTGAGGCCGTAGTGGTTTTTTCTAATTTGTGGTTTAACCTAAAAAGTTAACATATACACTTTTTAGAGTGGACTACTTATATATTACTCGGAATGTTAAATTTGCTTTATTGCGCGATCTACTGAAGTAATTGAAACAATTCCTTTGCAAAAGATTAATGATTTTTGACGACGTCTAACACGCTGGCATAAAAAAGGAACATTAAGATGGTATAAACTAAGTAATGGGTGGAAGTGACCCCAATTGTGCATACTGGGTTAATCCGATTATTATTATAGTCGAAACCTCCCTCTCAATCCAAAGACATTGGTGTATTAAGCTAAGAGATAGGACTATAAATACTATAAATTTATTTGGGTGACATCTAGCGGCGTCAAAAAAAGATAATAAAACTTTTTTCCGGAAATTTTTTCCAAAAAGACATCACACAAAAGCGCGTTTGGCGACTTCTTATCCTATATATAAGGCGAGACGGCCTAATGTAGATATCGCACCCTAAATCATAAAGTGACACAACTCAAAATTCACACATTTTCAGGAGAGCCAAAAAACTTTTTTTTATAGGCAATGATATGCGAAAAGGCCACGTATAACACTGGTCGACAAAATTTCAACAAATTTTTGTTACAGAAATAAAATTCTACTTTTCTAAAGGATTTCGGTGCGCTGAATCCAAGTCTGAAGTCAGATTTTCTGTAATACGTACAGTTTTTTAGATATTCATGCCCAAAGAGGCGAAAACGCGATTTTTGGCTATATTCACTCCTCAATATCTTTTAAATTACTTACTTATTTTAAAAATTGATTAAAGCTATTGAAAGCTCGGTCATTTCTCTTGAAGACAAAGTTTTAATTTTTCGGATATATATAGTAGTGATGAGCGATATATCGCAAACGGTGATTTTTCACTGTGAATAAAAAATCACAAATCGCAATTGCGATCACTTTTTCAAAATAGCAGTTCACTACTTATTGGCAACTGCTATCGATGTAGCAAGTAAGCAGTTCACCTATGTGAATCGCAATCGCAAAAGCATTATAAATTTCTTTTTGTTTACACTTTTGAGCAGACCACATACGTACATATATAGAAATATAAGAAAAAAAATTATTGAATTTACAATTTGTCTTTGAAAAATATTTACAAACAGCGATATTACTGCGGAATACGTTGTTATTGCAATCATTTTGTTAACATAAAATAAAGACAGGTCGCTCAGAAAACGCAAAATTAATCTCTACCGGTAACTGATGATTTTATACCAGTCCATGCAATCGCAATAGCAGTTTAAAATCACAGTGATTTAAAAATAGCAATCACCGAAATCACAGATATCGAAAAATCGCAGTTTCGCTCATCTCTAATATATAGTAATATATGTTTTTGCACAATAAGGTATTTTTCGTCGAAAACAACGGCAGCTTTTGTAGTATGTTATAGGCGCAATCAAATTTTGTAGTTGCTTAGAAGAATAATTTTTTTTACGAAGCCACTTACATACGTCCATGATATAATAAACTGCCTAAAAGCGTGCTTCAAAATTTTTAATTATATTTGTATGGAGAAAATATTGCAAAACTAATGAAGCTTAATATGCAATATTGCAAGTTACAAGAAAGATATCTGAAATATTAAAACGGTTTCTTCAAGAAAAATGTCAGCGTTTTCAATAGCGTTAAGCAATTTTTAAAATAAGTAAGTAATTTAAAAGATATTGAGCAGTGAATATAGCCAAAAAACGTGTTTTTCGCCTCTTTGGGCATGAATATCTAAAAAACTGTACGTATTACAGAAAATCTGACTTCAGATTCGGATTCAGCGCACCGAAATCCTTTAGAAAAGTCGAATCTTATTTCCGTAACAAAAACTTGTCGACCGGTGTAATAGTTATTTTTCAGTTAAAAAAGACTTTGATGGAAAAGATTTTTTGGCAGTTGATAGAGATTTATTCTGTGTACAGAATTATGAAAGAACCCCGATTTCGAAAAATTTTGAGCTGTGTCAGCTTATGATTTAGCATGCGATATGGAGGCATGAGTGCATCGGCCGATTTAATATGCAAGACTTTAATGCTTATGCACATTTACAAGTATAAATATATATGTATTTTGGAAGTTTATGAATAAGTAAAATTGCGTAAATACTTACGGCCAGTTTTTCATTGAAAACAAAAAAAAAAAAGCGCAAAAAATAAGAACGCATTGGCTTTTACATTTAATATTATTATGTACTATTTTTTATTTTGATTTATTTATTAATTTATGTTTATGTATTTTCCTTTTTCTTTAACTTAATATTTACTTACATATCCATACATGCATACACAATACTTACTATAGTATATACATACACATAAATATCGTCGTTTAAACTTGATAATCGCCTAACCGATATTTGTGCCAAAAATAGAAATTGAATTCCTCACGTCTAACTCTATGTCCTCGGGAAGGAAATATAGAGCCTCCCGAGCTAGCCGAAGACCAAATTTATGGCGTGGATCGATAGAGCTGGGCGAAAGAAGTTAAAGTTTTGTAATGGTAAAATAAATAATATAAAAAAAAAAAATAAAATCAAAATAGCATGCAAAATAAAATCGCCACCCTACCTGTTTCCAATTTTTAGCAACCCTGTTGTCCATTGTGAATGATGGCTTTAGAAGCCGTCCGGCCATTATGGAAATTAATTAATTAGAGAATCTTCAACCGACCGGCAGCTAAAATTAAGTCGCGAAAATGAAGTTGGATAGTGCGGTAAATAAAAATTAAAAAATAGAATTGTAAAAAGTGAGAAGAGGAGAATTTCTAACGAAATAAAGACAACAGATGTAATTTAATAGAAAAATAAATTGGAAGAACTTTTTATTTAATCAAAGGACAACACGTACAGTGGGTATAGGTGAGAACTGAAAAAGGGTGTCAAGTGGAAACAGGTGTGAAGTTAAAGTTTGTCAAATCTCAAATTTGGCATAGGTGGTTATGAAATTTGCACTTAGGCGATTATGTATTTTAAACGACGATATATTTGTTTTTGTGGCTAATACATATGTGACACACAATCGTATATTAATTAGTTATATAAATATTATGTTTTGATTGCTTTTTTTTTTTTATCGTTTTTTTTTAATCACGCAATTTAATTGCTTAATTACAGACTTAACTACAACCATTTATTATTCTATTTAAATTACGTTGAGCTTTTCCTTTATGTAAATTAGTTTTTATTTAAATTTTTTAATATATATTTTTCCCTTTTTTCATTTTCATTTTTATGTGTTTTCCTTTACAATTATTAAATAATTAAAATCTGTTTTATTTTGTATTTACTTTTTTATATTTACCTCTCTTAATTACATTATACGCATGTACTAATTTGCTTATTCTTTTGACTAAGTATTTAAAAAGTTTACCATCACATTTATATATACATGCATACATACGTACATTTATTTATATTTTTGTGCATTTTGTGTTTGTTAGTTAATTATAAAACTATTTCGCAGCACTTCATTGTTTAAAATTAAACAAATTAGTTAATGTGTTTTTCATGAATAGAAAAAAAATGTTTTTTTTTATAAAAAATACATAAATAAATTCAACAACTTCTAAATAAATTCAGTAAAAAACAAGCAGATATTTTAACAAAAAGATAAACTTTTTTCCTTTGTGTTTAATAAATCTAAGTTTTTCGGCTTAATTATAAAAAAAAATTTAAATTTTATTGTTCTGATGACTGTGACTTATGTACATACATATTACAAATTTCTTAAATACAGTGTACTTTGGCTGTAGTGAACCCCCAATGATAAGAACAACCCAGTCAAATGGTCAATAAAAAGTTTTTATTTAAAAACACTCACTGAATGAAAAAACAAACATTTAAAAAATTTTCGTACTCTTAACTCCATTTGTATTCATTAACTGCAATTAATGCGAATTTAACAACTTAAAAAATGCAAACTGCTTATCTGGGTTTTATGTTCTGTGCTTGCATTAGTTAGTTAACTTCAGTCAGAGTTCACTGTATAATGCAAATATTTTTTCCTAAACTAAGATTTTTCTTTTATAACTTTTTTCTTTTAATTTTAAAAACATTTGGAAACCATTTTCGGAAATGCATGCAGTTATTTTGTATTAAATATATTAAGTATTATTTTTTTTTGTTAACTTTTCACAGAAAATTTTGCGCTCGTCACAAATTAGTTGATTTTATTTTATTTATTTTTTTTTTAAGTTTGCAAAAAGTTTGCTACACTATTTGAAAGTGCTAATTTTCATATGATAAAACGATTTATAAAAAAAGTCTTCGTAACTTTGCCAAGCATTAGCTTAAGAAGATGTAACTTTGTGACGTTGGCCGAGCTTAGAAATGCTTAAACAAAATCCTACATCACTCAATACGAGTACGTAGTGAAAAACGCATGACCACGTTTTAAAGAAAATTGTACATCAAAATATGGAAATATGTCTTTAGCGCCGAATCATTCCCTTTTTTCCATAATCTGAGTAATTTTTTTTTTTTGAGTGTATGACGGAGCATAAAAAAGTTAGGTTAGGTTGATGAGACTCTTTGCAAAACTCAATACGGAGCTACACATAGACCGATTTGACCGCTTGTACTTGTAATACCTCAGAGGAACTCTAATTTTCTATATCCTTATATCTCTTTTGGAATGAAACAGCCTAGTAATTGTAGAAGGACTAAAAGCGGGTGGATGCACTGAAAAAACAACTTACTCAGATTATGGAAAAGTGGGAATGATTCGGCGCTAAAGACATATTTCCATATTTTGATGTACGATTTTCTTCAAATCAAGGAATAAAAACCACGTTTTAAAGAAAATTGTACATCAAAATATGGAAATATGTCTTTAGCGCCGAATCATTCCCATTTTTCCATAATCTGAGTAATTTTTTTTTTGAGTGTGGCGAACCGATTTAGACATATTGCCGATTTTGACTTGCCCTTATTGGGCGATACGCGGTTTTGCACTTTAAACGATGATATGCATGTACAATAGGTTGGTCCTTAAAATCCAATGAGTATTTTTTCAGTCTCATGCCCTAAATCGGATAAAGTACGGTCAAAGATACCACATATACATTTTCGTCTGGATCGCAGATGGATGAAAGTGTCGCACAGCGGTCAAATTTAAAATTTTCTTTACACGTACATATACCCATCTAATACCCAAAATCGATACCGCTGCATATACCACTATAATTTTTGTTCCTGATCAGAGACGGTTAAGGAGTGTCGTAGCGGAGTCAAAAATCAGATAACTATAGTGGAACCATGCGCGTGGTAACTTAAGGCCCTTGGCAACTTACAATCTGGATTCTCCAGTTTGAGTATTTTTTTGTGCGTGTTAGTGCAATCGGCAGCCGTCGTGCTACACGTACTTGTTGTCGGCTCGCTGTTGGCTTGCGTTGATGAAAATCAAGAATTTTAGAAATATGCGTCAATCACCCGACACTTACACATATACACTTCCTCTCAATCCAGATTGTAAGTAGCCAAAGGCCTTTAGCATTGATTTAAGGGGTTTCTTCTTCTTCTTGATTGGCGCTTAACCGTCTAGACGATTCTGGCCGAGTCCAACAGAGCGCGCCAATTGCTTCTGTTTCGAGCAGCATGGCGCCACTTGGGAACACCTAGGTAGGCAGCATCGCTGTCCACCTGATTTTCCCAACGCAGTGGAGGTCTCCCTTTTCTTTTGCGTTCAGCGGGTTTCGATAGAAATGCTTTCTTGGCCGGAGCGCCTTCGTCCATTCTCACGACATGACCTGCCCAACGCAGCCGCTGGATCTTTATTCGCTGAACAATGTCGATGTCTGTGTAAAGCTCGTACAGCTCATCGTTAAATCTCCGTCGATACTCGCCCACGCCAACGCGCAAAGGTCCATAAATCTTACGAAGAACTTTTCTCTCGAATACTCCAAGTGCCATCTCATCTGATTTTGAAATTGTCCATGCTTCTGCGCCGTACATGAGGACTGGAACGATGAGCGTCCTGTAGAGTGTGATTTTTGTTTGTCGAGAGAGGACTTTACTTTTCAGTTGCCTACTTAGTCCGAAGTAGCATTTATTGGCAAGCGTGATTCTTCGTTGGATCTCCGTGCTGACATCATTCTTGGTGTTAATGCTGGTTCCCGGATAGACGAAGTCCTTAACAGTTTCGAATTTGTAGCTATCAACATTGACGTGGCTGCCAAGGTGTGCTGTTTCTTTGTGTGATGATAGGAGGTACTTCGTCTTGTCCTCGTTGACCGCCAAACCCATTTTCTTAGCCTCTTTATCCAGCTTGGAGAAGGCAGAACATACGGCGCGCGTGTTAGTGCCAATGATGTCGATGTCATCGGCGTACGCCAGCAGTTGCACACTCTTGTGATATAAGATGCTTCCTGTATGGTTAAGTTCTGCAGCTCGTATTATCTTTTCCAGCATCAAATTGAAGAAGTCGCACGAAAGAGAGTCACCTTGTCTGAAACCTCGTTTGGTCTCGAACGGCTCGGAGAGGTCCTTCCCAATTCTGACGGAGCTGGTGGTGGATTTAAGGGGTTTAGGTTGTGAATATATGCTATAAAATTGGTCTCTATACATTTGGGGACCCCCCTAATGTACTTACACATTGCCATGCTTGAAATCATTTAATCACATTCGCCTACAGATAATTTAAAATGTTTGCTCTTTAATTTAATTTTGCAAAGTCTACATCTAAATTATATTACCCACAGACACACAAAAACACACAAAATAAAACATTTCATTTTCAACGTCTGTTTAACTTCACTTTAACTTTACCTGCAAGCCAAAATCCTCGCCCATCTGCAAGCATTTATCTAATCAACAAAGTAATTTTATGTTAAAATACGTTAAGAAAACAAAAAACAACGAACATTAACCTTCTAATGCTCTGTTTTTTTTTTTTGTGTGTAGGTATATATGTATATTTTTGTGTGTGTGTGTGTGTTTTGGTGTTTTGGCCTCTTGCGAATAACAATTTCTCTGCCCGTTTTTGCTTTCAATGTGTGTTCTGTGTGTTTTTTGTGTAGTCGAGCGAGTTTCTGTTCTTTCGTTGGGTTATTGTGGGTTGGACTTTACAATTTGGTTTCTTCTTTTTTTGAATTTTTCTGTGTTCGCTTTTGTTGATGTTTTTGGCTATGTTATTTTATTCTATTTTATTTTATTTTATTTTATTTTCTTGCTTTGTTTCTTCCTCAATTTTTGTTTTTGCTTTTCGCAAACATATTCTCCTTGTTGTAAACTTCACTTAATGGCTTTTTTGTTCACTGACTTTCCGTTTCCTTTTACATTTTTGTTTAACTTTTTTGTTGCTGTCTGTGTTTTATTTTCTACTTCAAATAATGTTGGTCTATGTTTTCTTCTTTTTATCGTTTTAAATTAAGTAATTACGTGTTTTATTTGACCTTCTTACGCGTCATTTGGTACAAATCATTTAAAATTTATTTATTTAGAATATTTGCTTTTGTCGTGTGCCTTAATTATTTTGGTCTTTCTCTGATTTTATGAATATTAATTAATGTATGTAGGCAAATGAAATTGGTTTTAATTAGTTTTAATTGCAATGAAATCTCATTTTAGTTTTTTTAATTTATATCTACTTGTTGGCTATTTTTTTTGGGTAAGAGAAGTAATGGATTTGTTACCTTTTTCTTTAGAAAAAAGTTTTAAGCAAAGTATTTTGATTAGAAAGCTGAGATTTGGCTGAAGTTTTAACTTAAAAGATAATCATTTCAAGAAAGTAAATGTATGAAAATGTTTTCGATCACCTCCCCCAGGTTTTCTTGTTTTGGTATGCCTTGTGGTAGACAACAATGACGGAGGTGAGAACGGTTTGTTTAAACACTTTTTTGAGCAGTTTTTTCTTGTTCTGAGATGAGCTATTTGTTTTTTGTTGAATTTCTGCTCAAAAGTGGGTGCTTTAATTCTTTTTTATTCTCTGTTTTCCACTAGCCTTTTTTGTTTTGTATTTTAGTTGGATCTGCTTCGAGATCTTGCACGTTGTGGCAGATTTCCACTGAATTATGACCAGTTTCTTGTGCTTGTTATTGATCTCCCAGTGGTATAAATCACACAATTTCACCTCAAGTAAATAATTACAAAAATTGAACCAGGGGATTATATCATGGAAGTTTAAGGAAACTTTCCGAGGGAGCGTGGAAGTGCTTCCGAACTGAGTATCGAAAATAACAAACTCTCACTTACATGGCATGTTCTATGAGTACTCGCAAGAAAATACTCTCGGCTAAATAAAGCGATGATACAAGCCCTACTACTGGGCGAGAAATTGCTTATTAACGTAAAACTATCCCTGTATGAAAATGCTTACCTAGTACATTGTAAAGTTAAAAAAATGTTTTTTTTTTTGTTTTTAGAAAACAAATTCGCTTGCTTAGAGTGCAAATTGTGTAAGTCCTTTCTTCAAACTTTGTAGGAGAGACAAAAAACAAAAAATAAAAAAATTTCGAAATGAAAAAAAAAAAAATTTCTGTTCATGTAAATATTTTGGACTTACACAACTTTCTTCGCTTTTTGGACTTACACAATTTGCGTATCACTGAATAACAACGAGTAGAAATATGACAAGTATTACAGACATGTTTAGCGTGGTGCGTATTTGATTTTTCTAGCGTTCTACATAAAGATACACTTTTTCATAAAACTGGACTTACACAGTTTGCACTCTAAGCTAGCGAAATACACAATTACATGTAATGATTTTTTGCTAAAATTTTGTTTCAATTTCTTTTTTTTTTTGGAACAATTCACACATGGATATTTGACCTACACACAAGTTCTTTTGTTTAATTTACTACATTATTTCGTAAATATTAGCCTAAGCTTATATGTACCGCTACTAGACTAGTTTTACAACAAATTAAGTATTTTCAATGATTTATACATATCTAAATTTTTTTCTATACTTTTGTAAAAGTGATAATCAGAGATCAGCAGCGGTGCACCGCATTTTCTAAAGCACCGCAAAAATACTTATTTTTTAAGTGGCTCAAAAAATAAGTACCCAGAAAAAAAATTCACCGCCACCGCATTGATTGAAAACCTAAATGATATTGCGGTATTTAGTGTGGTTTACACCGCATACCGCAAACACCGCATAACGCAAACACCGTATACCGCAAACAACGCATTTGTTTATTTGTATACTATTCAGTGTTGCCGGAAATTTTTCACACACTGCAAAGGTATAGGCAATTGAAAATTCACTTGAAAGAGTTTTTAGTGCTTAGCACGAAATTTTTATTTTAATTCAATTTTTAATTGTTGGGGTAAGTGGAAAAAAATCCAACAACTATTTACAGCGAAGGTTGAGTGTATAGCTATTTCACGAAAAACCATTTTCGATCATCAGCACTCTTTCCGGAAGTGGATGCACCGGGGATTGAACCCGAGTCCATTCCATCTTCAGCTGTAAATAGTTGTTGAATTTTTTTCCACTTACCCCAACAATTGAAAATTCATTTGTACATAAATACATATGTAGATATGTGTTACTGATTATAACATATACAGCAAATTTATTCTCAAGCATTTTTTTTTTATTTTTGTGTGCTTTGTTTTTTGTGGCAGTTTTTTGAATAATAAAATATTTTTCAATAATGAAATAATCAAAAATTCATTTTTGAAATCCAATACGACTAATAGTGCCATCGGAATGAATACTTTTCCGTCAAACTAGCAATCCGTTTAATTGACAACATAGTTGAATTAAATGTATTTAAATGACGATCGACAAATTCAGTACTTCAGCTTTGCCGTAAAAAAGACATCTAATTCAACTATGTTTCTCTAGATTGACGGAAAAGTATTCATTCCCACGGGCGCATAATAAAATGTATAAAAATAAACATGTGTATTGTTGTTGCTCCAATAAAATGACAAAAACTTCGGTTTCAATCAATGTATCGTAGCCAATTTTGTCGATTGTGAAAATTGAATGAATGCCTCGTTGGAAAATAAAGAATTATGTCACAGACAAACAAAAATGTGTAAACAAAACTTATGTGTATTACTAAGAAGCCATAAATGTAATTCAAGGATTTTAGGAAAAAACTCTATTTCATGTAAATAGGACATATTTTTATCTTGAAATTCATTAGTCAAATTATTTTGAATGTAAACAAACTCTAAATTTTAAGTGGCCCTTTCAATGAAAAAATTAAAAAAAAAACCAATCCTGAGAGTTTTCCTGTGTAGATATTCTTTGGTTAAAATCAAATTGTAATCAGTAGTATTTTTCATCAGAAATCCATAAGACGGTAAAAATTACAAACAAAACATCGCACTGGCAACATTGTAAGTATCTCTATTTGGGAAATGCGGTGTTTGCGGTATGCGGTGTTTGCGATATGCGGTGTTTGCGATATGCGGTGTTCGCGGTATACGGTGTTTACGATATGCGGTGTTTGCGGTGTTGTGATATCCATACTACCGCATACCGGAATTGATCAAGAAAATGCGGTACGGTGTTTATTATGATCGCATATTTTGCGGTTGCGGTCACACTCCCACCGCATTTTTTATGAGTATTCTCTAAATCACAAAAAATGTATCGCATGCTGATCTCTGGTGATAATATACACATTATCTAGTACCTATGTATGTGCGTATTACCACAGACCGGCAACACAAACACATAAAAACTTCTACGAAATGCTCACAGCTGTGGCCGGCTAACTGTCATTTCACAAACAATTAATGAGCATTTGGGGCATGTCTGCGCGCATTAAGTGAATCGACCGGATGTGCTGGAGTTATTCGTGCTGTCACACGGAGCAAGGGCATTGAACAATGCAAAGTACGTTGGCATTATCGCGCGCGTCGTGCAGAGCTTGCGAATCACACATAACCGCAGCTATTCATTCACTTTGAGGCAATTGTAAACGTTTCATATTGCATACTTTTCGGGTGGGCAAAACCATTTGTTTTCTGTTTTTTTTTTTTTTGGATTTGTCATAGTAACATTGCAGGCGCCGGCTCCGTCAACCGCAATGCGCGCTAACTGACTTTTGACTCTTTTGGTTGGTCTCCATTAAGTTTTCCATTCGCTTGCCTCAATTCGCTGCTGTTTAATATCATTTATTTATGTATGTGTGTACACTTATTATTGCCACCATTTTGCGGGTGTGTGCGTGTGCATCTCATTTTTGGCTTGCTGCATTTCCGGCTCAGTTGCCTGTTGTTGGCGCGCGCGCGCGTTTTCTTCAACTACACACTCCAAATCCGAACTTACACGCCTACGTTTGTGGCATTCAGCTACCCTGCCAACCTACCTACTTCCGATATTCCGCCATTGGCATGGCCACCAACAGTGACATGCTGCGCATAGGCGGTCTGTGAAACATTGTCGCGCGCTTTGCCGCCAATGATGGGTTGTTGCCGCTCTGCCCACCGCCAGCTGCCGTCAGTCCTTTCCTGATGGCCGCAGCACAGAAGGCGCCTCGTGCACATTTGCGCGCCATTTGACTATTTGCTAATATAACATTCTCCGCGTACTAAATATCCGGTATGCTACGTCCGGTGCCTAACGTTGTTGTCGCTGCTGCGCCTGTTGACATTTCGCCGCCGCTGCTACCACCGCCGATGCCAAATGCCGCCGCCGCTTTAGTTTTGGCACAGTTGGCATCATGATAGATATGTTCGCATAATTTTGGCTCCGAATTCGAAAATTTGCTAAGTTCATAGGCATTGAGTGCTGTTAGGCCACCACCAACGCCACCGCCGCGCGCCTCACCGTGCAACGTCGCCGCCGCCGCCGCATGGCGTTCATGTTCCGCCAATGCCAAATTCAAATTCAGTTCGCTGTGTTTGCTAAATGATGTTGTCATTTGATTGTTGGCGTGCGGCGGCGTCGGCAGCGATTGCTGATGTGGCAGCTGATGCTGGTGCTGATGCTGATGATGTGCGGCGTAGTAGTGATGCGGTGCGGCGTGCGGAAAAGTTTTCGTCAGCGCATGCAAACTGCCCGAACTGACGGTGCGCTCGAGTATTTCGCCCCAATACTTTTCGGAGAGTCCTTCAATGTCGGGCCGTACGCTGGTGTAACTCAAGCCTCCACCTCCTCCGCCGCCATGGTGGCTATGCCCGTGATGGCCATGGTTGCTGTTACTGCACACGCCGCCCGCGGCATTTTTGTGCGCTTGCTGCGATGCGCTACGCCTGAGGCTGCTGTTACGTGCACGCGCGCACATGCCCAACACAGAGCCACCGCGTATGCCGCCGACAATGCTGCCTCTACCACTGCCTCCTCCTCCTGCTGAGCCTCCGCCACCTCTAATGCTGCCACCACCAGCACTCGAGCCGCCTTCACTGCTGTTATTATCGCCGCCGGCATCGCCGATGTTGCTGCCGCCGCCCTTCGGTGGTCGTCCGGTAGGCGGTTCCGGCGGCACTGGTAACGTTGTGATTTCGAAATCTGAATTGATGTGACAACAGGATGATTTGTGTTCGGGTGTGTCCTCGGTGGGAAAGCACTGCAACGAGCAGAATAAAGTGAAGCAGATAAAACAAGTGGAAATGACATGGAAAATACATGCAAAGAAATAAATGTGTGTAAGTGTGTGCGTATTCGTGGATTTATATAATGTGAGTGTTGTGGGGATGCTAGTTAGCCGAAAATGAGGTTTGAATGCATGAATGAGATTAAAAGGGATCAAGGAGAGACTGTTTAAATAACTTGTAGCCATTTGAGGGCTGAGGGCTTTGCTGTTGAGTGAAAGAGATAACAATTTAAAATTATCTACGTTCGAAAATAGACCTCGTTGTTTTAGTCGCGAATGGGTGACGAAAATATAGCAAGAAGAGTTGCTGGAATGGAAAGGATAAGACAAAGTGGTCGGAAAAGATTAACTTTAGTTTTAATAAATTTATTTTTATTGCTATATTTCACACACAACTTTTGCTACATTTCATAGACTTATACGAAAGTGGGTGTATGTATTAGCTAAAAAAAGGTAAGGATATCTGACCGAGCTGCAAAAGCTGACAAACAATGTTCTTCTATCATTTTTTTAGTCTAATCACACTTTGCTAATTAACCGATTCGCAAGAATTTCAGAAAACAGAAAGATCTGTTAAAAATGCTCTGTTTTGGAGTGAAGAAACATGGGTTGGGATTGTGTCTTCACTAAATTAGAGTGGAAAAGTCCCCAAACCCTTTACTTCCCTGGTCTTGTTTTCGAGTCTATTAAACACATTGCCAAGCACTCGATTTTTGAAGGTTTCGGTAAACGGAAAAAGTTCCTGCAAACACTTTGGTTCAGAGAATATATCGATGCATGGGTAAGGGATTGCGTCTTGGCTAAAATATATACATGTGATTAACAGACTTTTTCTGAAGCATTTGCCTAACACAACAAGTACCCCGAGCAAGACTTCTACTACATTTCGAAGACTTTCACGAAAATGGCAGCATATTTTAGTAGCTTAGACTGGACATGTTGGGAATATATGAGCTCAGAGCAAAAATTAGACATATTTTTTCTCAGAGCAAAAACGAACTATCGTACAAACAAAAAGCGCGAAAACTCGAAGCGTAAAAACATGTTGGGAATATATGAGCTCAGAGCAAAAACGAACTATCATACAAACAAAAAGCGCGAAAACTCGAAGCGTAAAAACATGCCCGCAGAATATTTGAGTTCGGTTTCGCCCTAAGAAAAACAGGGTTTCACCTTGAAGACCTCATAAGCTATAGGCATGTTTCTTTGGGCATTTCTCTGCTTGCTTATACTGGATTTTGCTCTCTTAGTAGACAGTGTTCATATAAAATGTTAGAGACCTTAAGAGAACTTTAGAGAGTATGCCAGCAACTTATTAAACTGGTCGTAACTGACTATGCAAATTTTTTTCTATTGTGAATAACAAAATGGTTTTAAATTGTTAGGATTGAGTCTTGGATAGTGTCTTAATGGAAAAGACATCTATCGACGCTATCCAAGACTCCATCCCAACACCGTTCATTAAAGTAAGAATTGGAAAAAAAAGTGTTGCTGGGCTTAATTATTGGATAGTTTCGATAGAGCAAGAAAATACATACACTTTTTCCATTCGCTTACTTTAACGAATCAGTGGTTGTTTTTTTCGCAACTCTCTAAGTTTCGCTCAAACGAATGCAGCTTATATTCTTTCCTCTTTTATTCGAAGCTAATAAAGAAGTGTGTTTATCAATTGTTACGAGAGATGAGTAGGATTGTGTCTTGGCTAAAATAGATTGGGTTGTTGTTGGCATAAATTTGAGTTATATAAAATTGGGAGAAAGAAGTGACATTTGACTACGTCACCAATTTTTTTATAACATTTATATGGCTTAGTTTTTAATTTGGTTTATTTCTCACTCAAACTGAATTCACAGTAATTTAACTTAACTCAGTCCGGTGTTTTCGAGAGCTTGGTCAATCGGACTATGAAACTTATATACATAAAACAAAAAGGTTCTAAGAAAAGCTAAGCATTTTTTAAATATTGGGATTGAGTCTTAGCTAAACTGACATATTAATTGGGGTGTGTCTCAGCTAATAGCAAAAAAAGTGGAACATTAAAAGTAGCTTTAAAACTTTTGAAATGCATTGCCAAACTGCCATTCGTTCATCAATTCCTACGTAACGCTCTACTGTAAATTAACCCAAATCATTGTTTATTTGCAGAAATTTTCAGCTTGAAACAACACAGACTGACTTTAATTAAACCACATTTAAAGTAAATAAATAAATTCTCAATTGATTTTCAACAATGTTAAGGCATATACATACATACATGCATACGTACATATATACATGTATATGTACATAGCCTTATGCAAACTGTCCGCAACTTGCAGATTGTGCAGAAACATGACTGAATGTGAAAATGAAGTATGCGACCCGGAAAATTTATTGCCTTTATATGTATGTATCTGCATATGCATGTAATATAGGCATTTATTAAATCAACAGTTACAAAATTTGACTTTCGCACTTTTACACATCGAAATCGCATGTGTTATTGCAATGTAACTCATGCTTTCTCACACACTTTCAACCGTGTGTTGCCTTATTTACTGCGGCATTTATTTACCAAACGCTACCTCAACTCAATCAGGCATATACTTACATAAATATGTACGTATAATAAAGTTTTATTGGCGTTGTGTTTATTGAACATTTCGCAAAATAACGCTTCTGCGTGATTTATTGCTCGTTGAGCAACAATGTAAACAAAAGCATTAATGTGGCATACCTTTAGGCGTTTGAACTGTATGCACTTTATACATTGTGCTGGCGCTTTAAAATGTGCTGTAATGTTGAAATATGTATGTATGTATTTCGTTAAATATGTATTTGTTCTGTATGTATGTATCTGTTGGTAAGCTGATAAAGTAAATTAATTTATGTTCACTTTTATAATTAAGTTTATTGAATTGTATGTCCTTTCAAACTTAAAAATTAATAAACTAATAAAAGGCCATTCACTACAGGAAGTGCGATAGCTATCTTTCTTCTTGTTTCGGTTGCCTTTAGCAATGTCTCTGTTGAGGCGCTGTTTGGAGCGGCTCGAATGGATCGGAATACTCGCAATAATTCAGCGTTGGATCGAGGATCTTTTGAGTTGTCGGAAGGTAACGGGTGGGTGGGGCCTTTCGACGATGCCGAGGAGGGCACATAGGGGAGTGCTCTCACCGCTGTTGTGTAATCAAGTGGTCAACAAAATACTCATAAGAAATACACAAAATTCTCTTCAGAAAATACACAAAATACTAAAACAAGCGAAGTCTTGGTATAACGCCTCCAATGCAATGTTGGCAACACTAAGGACCATATGTGTTCTATGTGAGGGATTACTGTATCCTGGCCAACCTAACTTAATTTAAGGTATATATGTCTTCAATGTGATGTTGGTAACACTAAGGACCCATTGTCTATGTGAAAATCGAATTTCCAGTGAACCTTTAACCTTTACCTACCACACAAGCTTGTTCGTTTAACTATAATTACGTAATTGGCAACTCTTTGCATTTGTAGTTTCAAAAAGCACCAAAATTTCAAAAGCTTTCCGCTTTGTCTTTTTTAATTAAATTCGATATCTACTCTTCCAATTTGTATTTATGTTATACCAGTTTACTCATCTTCATTTAATACAAACATAAATTCATGCACATTTCACAGAATTCACAGAATTCACATGCAAAGTTTGTTTGCTACAAATTTCACTTAAAAACTCTTAAATATTCATACAAATACGTATTTGCGATGATAAATGTATGTACATATGTATGATCTATTACAGCACATACATACATATGTATGTATGTACAAAGTTTGCATGCTTGTCTATATAAATAACTTTCCATTTCACTTTTACCATTCACTTACCCGATTTGGCATCAAATGTCTGCTGATACGTCGAAAATCCGAATTAAGAAGCCAATACATAAACGGATTCCATAAACTGTTGCTCAAAGCGGTCCATGTAACCACAAAATCCAGAAAAGGAGGTAGCTAGAATGTGGTGGATAGAGAATGAAAATGTGAATGTGAATAGATAGAATATGTTTGCTAATATATATACTACTTATATGTGTGTATAAAATATAAGAATGAAGAGAAAATACAAAAAAAAAAATGTTTACAAGGCAGTTAATAAGTAATAAGGAGATTATGGCTCTTCTGAAAGATTTTATGACTTATGCGGTTATACGAGAAATTGGATTTGTTATGTGAGTGAAAGTAAGCAGAAGTATGTGAAATGGAGCAGGAAAATAAGAGGAAAAAAATAAGCAAGAAAGAAAAAAAAGTGAGTTTGAAAGATTTTTGTCGATATCGCCGAAACGCGTCGATTGATTTTTACCAAACCTACACACCAGCTGAGTACCTTGGCCTAAATGGTTTATACGCATCGGGAAGTGGGTTCCCTAGATCTAGGTAAAAATATCAAAACGGGGACACGGCTTTCTCCAGAATAATTTTGGAGGATATTGCTATCAAATGAAAATTATTGAGCAGAGATTTTACATAGAACTCATTGTTATTCCTAGCTGGGGTCTCCAGATATGGATCAAAATGTAGACCGCATGATTTCGGAATATTTCTAAGCGACATTGGTATCAAATGAAAGGTGAAAATCAGAGCTTTTGAGTAGATAAAGCTGTAATTATTATGATTTATGGAGCGGGTCTCCATACATGGGTCAATATGTGGACTCGGATAATACCGGAATGTTTCTGAGCGATATTAGAACCAAATGAAAATTGTTAAGCAGGGCATCCATACAGGGATCTATTTGTTGTGATTTCTGTGTCGAGTCACCAGATTTGGGTCAATACGTGGACCCAAATGATCTCGGGTAATGCTGGTACACTCAGAGAAAAGTAGCGGACTAAATTCAAGCTGTGTCGTACTTGACTCAAGAATTACCGAAATTAAAGAAAAATAAATTAAATTTAAGTTTTCACAAGCATGAACCAAGATAAAAAACTGAAAAAATTGTATTTAAGAATAAGATTCTTGATTCAAGAATGAAATTGTCCACATATGTATAAGCATTCTTAAAATAAGATTGGACAGGCTTGAATCAGTCATGGGTTGTGTTTAAAATAAGTTTACACAAGTTTGTTTCAAACCTCCACACTCTTAATATAATATTTATAAATAATATCGTTCTAAAAATAAGAATACAAGCATGATTCTAGAATTTTCAAGGTTAGCAGACTTTCATGATGTTTTCGGCTTGTTTCTATCCCGTTAGACTTAAATTTAGCTTGTTTTTTCGCTGAGTGTACCAAATCAAAGGTCTCAACCAGGGCTGCTACATAGAGCTGCTGTCAAAATCCTTACAAACAAAACAAGTAAGGAAGCCTAAGTTCGAGTGGAATCGAACATTAGATACTCAGCTGTGTGTTTTCATTGTTTGTTTGCGTTTGATGGAAACACGGCGTATTTTATATAAAGCGAGTGCTGCATAAAGTGGGCGTAGCCACGCCCATTTTTTAATTTAATTGCAAAGATGTAACGTTACAAATTCCCAAAGAGTGTTCCAGAAATATCTTTCTTAAAAAGTAGGCGTGGTCATAAACCGATTTCAATAAATTTTTGCGTGGCTATTAACACAAGTTATAAAAGTGTATAAACCAAGTTTCGTCATAATATCTCAATTATTTGTCGAGTTATAGGCTAAGAAATCTCGTATATCCCTTTGCGTAAAAAGAGGCGGTGCCACGCCCATTTTCCAAAATTTTTCTACTTGTTGTTTCCGGTCTATTGTGGAACTCATGCCACAAAATTTCTATGAATTATCTCTATATTTGACAAAGATATCGCTTAAAATGTTTTTATAAGGCCACTTTATAGTTCCCATGTATAAAAGTGGGCGTGGTCGTCAAACCGATTTCGCTAAAATTTTGAACATGTATTACCACAAGTAATAAAAGTGTACACACCAAGTTTCGTCATTATATATAAATTATTTGTCGAGCTATGGGCTCAGAAATCTCGTATATTCCTGTTTATAAAAAGAGGCGGTGCCACGCCCATTTTCCAAAATTTTTGTGTTTTTTCGTTTTATGTCCGCAGTTGGACTTCTGCTATAAAATTTCAATGGCATATCTTTATATTTGACAGAGATATCGCTTAAAATGTTTTTATTAGGCCACTTTATAATACACATATATAAAAGTGGGCGTGGCCGTCAACCGATTTTGGAAATTTTTCGTCCAAACATTTGCCTAAGTAAGTATATCACGCGTACCGAATTTCATCGATATACCTTCAACGGTTTCTGAGTTATGACATAAAACTTTCAATGTTTGACCCTTAATAAGTGGGCGTGGCACCGCCCATTTTCCAAAATTTCATTAAATTTATTCCTAGGGGCCTGAGCTCAACACGTGGGTAAAATTTCATCGCTCCAGCTATATTAGTGACTGAGATACCAAAAGTGGGCGTGGTCATAGTCCGATTTCGCCCATTTTCAATACCAACCGTCCCAGTCTCGATACCAACTTGTATTTTAAATTTCATCAAAATATCTCAATTTTTGAGCGAGTTGGGTGTTTACAGACGGACGGACATGGCTCAATCGATTTCTCTTTTCACCCTGATCATTTTGATATATATAAGTCTATATCTATCTCGATTATTTCATTCTGTTACAATCCACCGTTATGTGATTAAAACTATAATACTGTGTACTAGTACAGCTGAGTATAAAAACTGGTTGTGAAACATCTGTGAAATTTCACAGATATTTCACGCCAAAGTTGTACTGAGTTCCTGCCGTGAAAATGTTGCGCAACATGCTAGCAACATTAAGCCAGCAACATTTTTTCACGCCAAATTAAATGTACAATGCCATTTATTTTCGAGTGAAAAGTGACATTTGTTGAAATTTGAATTTATATTTTGTACAAAAATTTTTTATTGGCCAAAATTTGAAAGTTGGTTCTGAGGCGATGCTCCAATTTTTCTTTTTTTTACATTAGGTTCGTTTATTATTAGCTAGTTATGAATAATTAGCCAAATTTCGGCTGGCAAAGCGTTTCTTGATTCAAAAAAATAGCAGAAGAGAGCGATAGACAGCTCCAAATTTCAGCTAGTCAAAGTAAGAAACAGCTGTTGAAAAACTAAACAAACAAATACTTTTTATTTTATTACTTTTGAAATTTTCTGAATTTTTGAAATAGAAATAATGAAAATTGAATGTTTTTTTTTAGATAAAATACCTATTAACAGTCAAAAATAGCATTCAAATTATTAGTCGCTAATTTTTACTATTTTTCCGTTTCTAGATTTTCTGTCCGTTTCGCTCTTTATGAACGCAATTCTCTCCGTTTTGCTCACTTGACAGCTAGCTGCTAGTTTAATAAGAAACAAACCTATTTGCTCAGTTTTTGTTTTGGCATTTATTCTCATTTGACAAAAAAAATTTTTTTTAAACATTTCACGGCAAAATAAATACATGTTGCTGGCTAAATTTCACGGCGGTGAACTCAGTACTAGGCTTAAGAGTGAACCCGGATGCCCCAGAATGTTTCTAAGCAATTTTGATATCAAATGAAAAGTGGAAATCAGGGCTTCAATATGGAGCTCTCGTCAATGTTATGATCAATCCGATTTGCTAGGGTGACAGAAAGGAAAAAGGAAAGGGTTGGAAAAGGAGAGGGTAAAGCAAACGAAAAAATGGAATGGAGAAGTATGGGAAGAGAGAGCGAGAGAGATTAGGACAGGGAATGGGAGAAGGAATGTGAGGGCGATGGAAAGTGTGGAGGACAGAAAAGGCGAGGTAAGGGAGAGCGGTAGAGGAAGAGAAAGGGAAAGGGAACTGTGACGGGAAAGGAAAAGAAAACGGAAATGAAGGAGACAGGAAAAAGTAGAGGAAGAGAGTGGGAAACTAATATACAAAAGGGATAAGGACACAAAGAGCGCCGGAATTTTGAAGATAAATTGTTTCCCTCACTTTCTATTAGCATTTTAAGTAATTTCTGTGCCTTTCAGCATATTTTATTGGTATTTGTACTCACCTTTGAACCCGTACAGGCAGTGACAATTTCTTGTATCGTCCATGGTGTGACCATAACAATGAAACCCAATGAAATGGCAGCCATAGAACGTGAAGTGTTGCCAGCTGAATGTTTCTCTTGAATGGGCACAATCTGCAAAGTAAAGAAGATTACAGAAAAGAGATTAAATAGAAAATAAAAGAAGATAAAGGAAAAGAAAAGAAAAGAAAATAAAAGAAAAGAAAAGAAAAAGAAATGAAAAGAACAGAACAGAAAAGACAAGATAAGAAAAGAAAAAAGAAAAGAAAAGAAAAGAAAAGAAAAGAAAAGAAAAGAAAAGAAAAGAAAAGAAAAGAAAAGAAAAGAAAAGGAAAGAAAAGAAAATAAAAGAAATGAAAAGAACAGAAAAGAAAAGATAAGAAAAGAAAAAAGAAAAGAAAAGAAAAGAAAAGGAAAGAAAAGAAAAGAAAAGAAAAGAAAAGAAAAGAAAAGAAAAGAAAAGAAAAGAAAAGAAAATAAAAGAAAAAAAAAGAAAAGTAAGAAAAGAAAAGAAAAGAAAAAAAAAAAAGAAAAGAAAAAGAAAATAAAAGAAAAGAAAAGAAAAGAAAAGAAAATAAACGAAAAGAAAAGAAAAGAAAAGGAAAGAAAAGAAAAGAAAAGGAAAGAAGAGAGAAGAAAAGAAAAAAAGAAAAGGAAAGGAAAGAAAAAAAAGAAAATAAAAGAAAAGAAAGGAAGCAAAAAGACAAGACGAAGTAGAAAGGAAGAAAAGATAAGACACAGCGAAAGTATTATAATGAGTAAGGATATACACATTTATGTATGTATGTATGTACGGTATAGAAGCATTCGGAAATTGGACTAAGCGGAAAAGTGATAGGACGGAAAATTAGCTAATTACAACTTAGAAGGCAAAACTGAAAGCAATGTTGCTGTTGTTGTTGTTGTTGCGCACATTAACTTGTTAGCCAGCCGATGAAAGGACTAACTACTAATGAGGTCCCTCTTACATGGACACACTACGCGCGCAGAACGGATATGCATGAATGCTTGTTACAAGTTGCCAAAAAGTTTGTCCACCATCCATAACCAGCGCCTAATCAACGAAATTAAATTGAAACCATGTAAAAGCGCCAGGAAGTATGATTTGCATCAGACACACAAGTTAACAAACACAAACAAAAGAGAATAAATGTAACGGTTTTAACAAGTGCGTTAGCAAACAAAAAGCAACGAGTAAAGCTACTGGCTTTAATTGTGGTCAGTTAATCGGCTTTGAGTGCGAACGAGCATTTGAGTACTTACATTGAAGATGCAACAATTCTGTGTCTATGTAAAATTACGCTAAACGTTCGGCTGTGCTTAAAATCTTTAGTACAATTCAAGTTACAGATGCACTTGTAATACTTAGACTGTACATACAATAATACTCACCTTCTTTGTCACTTTATTGTTCGTTAAACTAAAGCCACCGCAAGCGCTGGCGCCATTACCGCCGCCCATGCCGCTGCCGCCACTGCCATCGCGAATGCTACCACCACCACCACCACCACCACCACCACCTCCGACACCACAACTGCTGCTGTAAGCACCACCAGGTGCGTTCATGCCACCACCCATACCACCACCCATGTGACCGATGCCGCCCATGTAGCCCATACCACCGCCACCACCACCACCCGCCATTCCAGTCATGCCCAAACCCATGCCCATGCCCATTGCCATGCCGAGATTCATTACTGGCGTATTTGGTAGCGTCGTTGTGCCCGCGGGCATGCCACCCAGATGTGCACCACCACCAGCGCCATGATGCATACCATGATGGCCATGCATCGCTTGTTGTAACATGTACGGCGGATGTCCGAGATGCGGATGATGTTGTGCAGCGGTTAGTGGCATTGTCGGATCATTTAATCGAAAACGACTCATATGAAAACTAGAACCGTAACAGTACATTAACACCATTGTGGTGGGAAAGTAGAGCGCGCAGGTAGCCAATATACGATATGAGGGTTTAGTATAAAATGGCTCACAAGCCATTAGGCCGGTTTGGTTGAAATAGTAACCTGCGCAAAATGGGAAATGTATGTAAATGCGTAATTAGTTTATTTTATGCTAATGGTATTGGTTAGAAGAAAATGTGAGATTTGTGTTTGTCTTTTTGTGTGTCATTGGAGGGACGGTGTGTGGCGTCTTCAGTATAATCTGGTATTAAAGCGAATGACAAAGATTAAATGGAATGTTAAGGCGGAGATCATTGGATTGATGACATCTGAATTCAACGATTCTCACGAAATTTGTTGTGCAGAGAGCTTCGGAGCGAACTTTTAAGGAATTCCATTTTTTACACACTTTTTTTCGGGTACCGATATATGTATAGGTCAAACGTGGACTCGGATGACCCCGTATTATTTGTGAGTAATATTTGTACCAAAGGAAAGGTGTTGAGCAGGTATTTCACATAGAGCTGTACTTATTATAATTGCTAGATCGGGTCCCCAGATATGGGACAGACGACACCGGAATATTTCGAATCGATATTGGTATCAAACGAACCGTTTTGAGCAGCAGACCCCTTTTCATTATGATTTCTAGGCCGGGTGCCAAGATATGGATCAAAACGTGGACCAGTACTGTTTCTAAGCAATAATAATATCAAATGAAAGTGGAAATCAGGGCTTCAGTATAGAGTTCTCTTCGATGGTATGCTCTTTAGGGAAAGGAAAAGGGATGGAAAGGGAACGAAAATGAAAAGAAGAAGGTGAGGGAAATGAAAAGGGAAAGGGACGGAAACGCCGAGAGATACAACGAGGGAAAATGAAAGGGATGGGTAGAGTGAAGGGGAGAGAAAATTAGTAGGAGAGGGAAGGAGAGAAAGAAGAAGAGACAAGACGAGAAGAGAGAGGGAGAGAAAGGAGGGGTGAGGAAGATAAAGAAAGAGGAAGGCAAAGAAAGAGGAAGGAAAAGGAGAGGGACAGAAAGGAGGGGTGAGGAAGATAAAGAAAGAGGAAGGCAAAGTTTGACTGGAAACTGAAAAGAAAAAGGAAATACGGAAACGGAGATGAAAAGGAAGTAAAAAAAGAAACATAGAGGGAAAGGGAGTTAGATACTAAGATGAAGAAGAAAGAGAGAAGCACATTAAGAAATTCGAACTTTTTAAAAATTTCATTTTTTCACTCACTTTTTTTTATTTTTCTTGACTTTTGCGGAGGCCTGCGAGGAAAATTTCAGCTGGAGGAAAGCTCGGTCAGCCCGTTACTAATATTTGATCGTGCAACGTAAGTTGAATATTTGTGAACAAAGGAATGCATTTTCATGTTTAATTGCCTCACAACAATAATATTAGTGCACCACAGGAAACCAAAAGGGACATAGTTATCTAATCGAAATCCAATGGACATAGTTCTCTAATGAGATTTTATTTAGAATGTGTAAATACTTTCAATTGACATAGACATTTATTCATAGATATTGCTGTTCTCTCTTATCGCTATTTCTCTTATCACTTTCCACCATGGCTCTCCATTGGAGGATAATTAGAGTATACATACATAGTCTAATAGCCCAGTTAGTCGAGAACGTAAACCCGTGTACCGTGTCAGCTGATCCAACCTATTTAATGGGATTTGTATGTAACCCATTATTCAACGACGTACGACGCAGAAGCCCGTACCGCAGAAATCAAAATCATTTTGATTTAGTACGTGGCAGCTGATCGCTCGCATGGTTGCAAGGTAGAAGGGTTGCCAGTTGAACATTTTTAGTTATTAAATATTTAAACAGTAATTTTCACAGCATTATACAACTAACTCAACAAGATTGTAAAATGTTATCGAAAATACATATATGTGTTCACATGGAAAAAATAGTATGTCTACTTAAACGAACCATTTATTATTACTTTAATTTTTAAAAAGAAAGGAAAGAAAACGTTTATAAATTTTTTTTAAATCCCAAACAAAATGTAAATATATAGATATATATAAATTAATAACAAGATAATAGCTTTGTTCAACAACTTTACTTGCAAGTACTTGCAAAAAGAGCGTCAATGTCAAATTAAGAGTAAAAACGAGAAAAAGAGAAAATTATCAACCAAAGTAATTGAACACAAAATCGTAAACATTCGCAAGAAAACAGCTGATACGCTGTTTTGACAATTTGATTTTTAGGTTAACTTGTAATTGAAATTTTTGAAATTGGAAATGAATGGAAATAACTGAATTAGGAAAACAACTTTGGCTATTCCACAACATCATCAAGATTCGTTTTTGCGCTAACTTATTTAGTACACAATTAGAAATTTGCGTTTAAAATGTTTGTATATTTCCAATTGAAATTTTTGTGATCATATATTTTTGACACTTCTATTTTTTAAAGCTGCTAGTAGTTGCAAGTGAAAATTTTACTTGCAGCGTTTATCAACTCTCTCGAGGTCTTACTCTCTCAATTTGGCTCTCTTTTGCGAATTTTTTGGGTTATTGAACATAAATTCGTAACTATTCGTAAAAATATGTAAAAATTTTGAGATATTGAACACTCCTAATAAATGAAGATATTACTGAAAATTAAAGCAAAAATTGTATTTGTCCACAATGGTGGCGGTATTTTCTTAATTGATAACTCTTGGTGGTCTTCTTCTGCAATTTTTCTACATTAAAAAGTTATAAATTGCCACAATAAATCTGAGTTTCTGTAACAAAATCAATTAAAGTGATGTCACACTAATACGATCCACACCACCATGTCACCACCTATTTATACTAGAAAAGATATGAGTTACAGAAACAGTACAGATTTCTTAATTAAACACAGATTTTTGTGAGAATCTCGTTGCTTCCCAATATAATTTTTTTATGGATTTTCAATTGTAAATTTAATGTTCTGACTGTGTTTTTTGTTATTTTATGTTTTAGTCCTTGATAACTATCACCAAGGTGTGATGGAAATATATTGGGCAGCAACAAAATTACAAGAAAAATGTGTTTTAATTACCAACTAAGCCATAAAAAAGTAACTAAATTAATAAAAAAAAAAAGTCGTCAACGACAACTTTAAAAACGATTAAATTAGTATTTTCTTGTCATTTGGCAAATAATGCACAGTTGTGTATTGAAGAGTAATCCGCATAACACTTTGAAGATTAGTAAAAATCTTGTTTGTTCAAAAATGACTAAATGGCAACCCTGCCAAAATGTACACAAACTATATATATGTAAATATGTGTGAGTAAAACAGCTGATTGCTACGGGCTCAAAAAATCCTAAAAATTGCATACGGGCGTTTGCGTCAGCGAGCGGACCACACGTTCTCGACTAACTGGGCTATAACATTGGCGACTGTCTTTGCTGGGTTATAGCGTCGTTATGCTACCAATGCTGCTGGTCGAGCACCGTGTAATTGTTGTTGTGCACTCCGACGGTGAGAGAATTTTCATACTCTCACATCCAGCAAATTTTCTGTGTGAAACAGGCAGCCAGCAGCCGAGGTTTCGGGGTAATAATGTGTTATGTTGTGTATGTGCTCAGTAGTATCACCAATCACGAAATATTTCCGATTTTGATTGGCAAGAAACATTGGTACCATAACCACGGAATTAGATATGTGTATTTTTTTCTCTCTCACTCTCACTCTCGCTTACCTTTGGGTAGTACTAGAAAACCAAAAACCGTTAAACTGATGATCCATGTTAAGCTCAGCAGTGCAACACAGCCCTATTAATGGAAAAGAGATGGCAGGGAAAGATTTATAAAAGGTGAGTGTATAAAAGAGAGCAAAAATGATTTAGAGGAAGAAGAAAAAAAAAAAAGAAATTGGTAGAATTAGCGATATGCATAATTTTATTTTATGACAATTTATCTATAAATACATACATACATACATACATACTTGAAATGGAATTTGCGCACCGAAGCTAGTGGCATGTTTTTTGTAGAAAATTTCAAATTGAAAAAAAAAAAAAATAACGATTGCCAAGCGATCAAACAACGTTCGCTTAAGTTATGCGGCCATAACTCCTGAATAAGATATATGCCCAGCCAAAATTTGCTAGACTCATAATTTTTTCTTAGATTGTTCACAACTCGTACTGACTTACCATGTTTGTTTTAGCATTCAAAGCTTTTATCACAAATGCTCTTTGTTTGTTTTTTTATTTTGTTCATAGATTTAGCATTTTTTGTGTGACTCTTATATGTACACGACTTTTTGTATGTACTAAGTTTATATTTGCGGTATGACTTAGTGTATGTACATATGTATGTTGCTTGCTGTATCCCACATAGCATTTGGAAGATTGTTTTATGAAAACTGACTGTACCGAGTCTTTTTCGATCCCCTTTGATGATCAAAAATTGATTAATCACCTCTGCGATTAGAATAAGACTTGAAAATGAGTCACGTCAGCGATTGAAAAGTGATTTTATTTTTTGTCATATAAAAATCACATAAGTGAGCCTTTTTCGATCCCATTTGCTGATTAAAAAAATAATTTATCACTTTAACGATTAAAAGAAGATTGGAAAATGAGTCAGACTAGCTATTGAAAAGTTATTTTATTTTTTATCATTTAATAATCACCTAGCTGAGTCGTTTTCGATCCCCTTTGCTAATTAAAACAAGTAAGGAAGCCTAAGTTCGAGTGGAATCGAACATTAGATACTCAGCTGTATGTTTTCATTGTTTGTTTGCGTTTGATGGATTTTATATAAAGCGGGTGCTGCATAAAGTGGGCGTAGCCACGCCCATTTTCAAAATTTTTATCAGTCATCCAACTAAGCATATGAATATTATTCTTTATGCAAAATTTCATTCCTTTATGACTTCCAGTTACAAAGATGTCACGTTACAAATTTCCAAAGCGTGTTCCAGAAATATCTTTGTTAAAAAGTAGGCGTGGTCATAAACCGATTTCAATAAATTTTTGCGTGTCTATTAACACAAGTTATAAAAGTGTATAAACCAAGTTTCGTCATAATATCTCAATTATTTGTCGAGTTATAGGCTAAGAAATCTCGTATATTCCTTTGTCTAAAAAGAGGCGGTGCCACGCCCATTTTCCAAAATTTTTCTATTTTTTGTTTCCGGTCTATTGTGGAACTCATGCCACAAAATTTGAATGAATTATCTTTATATTTGACAAAGATATCGCTTAAAATGTTTTTATTAGGCCACTTTATGATACCCATATATAAAAGTGGGCGTGGTCGTCAACCGATTTCGCTAAAATTTTCAACATGTATTACCAGAAGTAATAAAAGTGTATACACCAAGTTTCGTCTAATATATCGATTATTTGTCGAGTTATGGGCTCCGAAATCTCGTATATTCCTGCTTCTAAAAGGAGGCGGTGCCACGCCCATTTTCCAAAATTTTTATATTTTTTTGTTTTATGTCCATAGTTGGACACCCTCCATAAAATTTCAATGATATATCTTTATATTTGACAGAGATATCGCTTAAAATGTTTTTATTAGGCCACTTTATAATACACATATATAAAAGTGGGCGTGGTCGTCAACCGATTTAGGAAATTTTTTGTCGAAACATTTGCCTAAGTAAGTATATCACGCGTACCGAATTTCATCGATATATCTTTAACGGTTTCTGAGTTATAACTCATAAAACTTGCAATGTTTGCCCCTTAATAAGTGGGCGTGGCACCGCCCATTTTCCAAAATTTTTGTGTTTTTTGTTTTATGTCCATAGTTGTACCCATGCGACAAAATTTCAATGATATATCTTTATATTTGACAGAGATATGGCCTAAAATGTTTTTATTAGGTCACTTTATAATATACATATATAAAAGTGGGCGTGGCCGTCAACCGATTTTAACTATTTTCCGTACGAACGTTCGCCTAAGTAAGTATATCACGCGTACCAAATTTGATCGATATATCTTCAATGGTTTCTGAGTTATGACATATAAAACTTTCAAGGTTTGACCCTTAATAAGTGGGCGTGGCACCGCCCATTTTCCAAAATTTCATAAAATTTCTTCCTAGGGGCCTGAGCTCAACACGTGGGTAAAATTTCATCGCTCTAGCTATATTAGTGACTGAGATACCAAATTTCCAATTTTTTCTATATAGGAAAAGTGGGCGTGGTCATGGTCCGATGTCGCCCGTTTTCAATACCAACCGTCCCAGTCTCGATAGCAACTTGCATTTCAAATTTCATCGAAATATCTCAATTTTTGCACGAGTTAGAGTCTTTACAGACGGACGGACAGACGGACGGACATGGCTCAATCGATTTCTCTTTTCACCCTGATCATTTTGATATATATAAGTCTATATCTATCTCGATTATTTCATTCTGTTACAATCCACCGTTATGTGATTAAAACTATAATACTCTGTGTACTAGTACAGCTGAGTATAAAAATAATTTATCACAAATTGATCATGCTAAAGATCGAAATGTGATCAATTACTTTGCTTTTTTAGAAAAAAAAAAAAGAAATATTCCTAGTACATAAAGCTATCGTTTAAAAAAAAAATTCAGAGAATTTTATATTAGATTTCGGTATTTATGGTTCCGAATATGGTAGAGCAGGAACATATGGATGTATGTCTTCCGTGTTGCAGTATATGAGGATGCCAAAATGCGCATATGAATTTTCACAGGAATTCTTTTATGGATTGAAATTTTTAAGTCTTAAACTATTTATTTGCTTAATATTATTGTAGGCTAAAATCTGTTTAAAAAGTTCCAGCCAAAATGTGGACTGAGGGTGACCGTGGAAGGTCTTTTTGCGATATTGGTAAAGGTAAGGCTAAGGGGAGAATATGTAAGGGAATAGAAGATGGGAAGGAAATACGATTGTAAACTGATCCAAAAATGATAGGAAAATGAGTAGACAAGTATTAGAAAATGATTAGAAATTGATCTGAAAGTTACTGAAAAACGACCCAAAAAAGATTCGAAAATGACCAGAAAAACGATTGAAAAATGACCCAAAAAAGATTGGAAAGCCAATCGAAAATGACCAGAAAAACGAAGAAAACTGACCGCAAAAAGATTCAAAAACGATCAGAAAACGATTTAAAAATGACTAAAATAAGATAAAAAATCGAAAAAAAAAAATAAAATCGAAAGTGACTCGGAAATGATTAAAATACGATTAAAATAAGACTCGAAAAGGACTCCCCAAGAAGAGTTGGGCGTAGGGTACCATTTTCTACAGACGAGAGGCTCTTTTATGATCAGAACATGAGCGCATTTTCCATTATTTTAAACGTGCATTGGAATCGAAAAAGACTGGAATATGATCAAAAAATTCATATAATGCTATGTGGGATGTTTGCATAATTTATGTCATAATTTTTTTTATTGTCGTTTTTTTGTTCTTGTTTTTTTTTTGTTTTTTGTTTCTTCTTCTTTGTTTTTGTGTAGCTCTACACCTTTATCTCGTTTATTTTTCCGTGTGCATAAATCATTTCGGATTTGTGTGCGACTGAAGATTAATGGAAATGAGAAATTTGGCTGTTGGAAATTTATGCACGCCCACAATTGTGTGATGGACTAGGATTAAGGGTGCAGTGAAATAACGCCCGTGGAATTAACGCCCGCGGGCGTTATTTCCAAAAAAAGGAAATAACACCCGCGGGCGTTTTTTCCTTTCTTGAAAAAGAAATAATTCCCGCGGGCGTTATTACGTTTGATCCACGGGCTTTATTTCTCTTTCTGAAGGGCAATTAAGCCCGCAGACGGGCTTTTTTTTTTAAATATGGTGTATTAGAGAAAAAAGCGCCGCAGGCGATTTTTTATTTCCAATTTTTCGTTTTTTTTTTTTAAATATGGTGTATTATTATTGGAAAAAGCGCCGCAGGCGAAAAATTGGAATTAAAAATCGCGCGATTTTTGATTCCAATTTTTCGATTCTTTCAATTTTTTTTTAAATCCCCTTCTAAATATTCAAATACTCAATCAAAATAAAAAAGCTTCAGTAAATTTCTATAATCATTTATTAGTAACAATTTTCAAGGTCTCTAAAGCCGAGATCACACGATTTACGCATTTGTACAAAAAATGACAAATTTAAATTTGTCCACATTTGCCCATTTTGATATCGATGTGCAAATGATTTGCTTTGCGTTCACACGATTTGCCCGATTTATTAGCTTTTGATTTGCCACACATTTGTACATAGAAGTAAAGTGGCAAATTTGTTCACATTCGTTCACACGATTTAACCAATCATGATAAAACAGTCGAATGAAAAATATAGAAGCATACTTTTGGGCGAAATTTTTTTTTTTGTAATTTTGTAATTTTTTTGTATTTTTTACACAAATTAATCAGATAGGTATTAAATCACTGGATAGTACTTGTTTTAATTCTCTGTAAGATGATATAAAGCTAATTTAATTCATTCAATAGAATACGTGTGTTAACGAGCTCCAAAAAAATGGTCATTGTTAAATGTTTACTTTGGTTGCACAAAAGTGAATTAAATGTTGCAGATACGTCGAAATCGTATATGAAGAAATTGTTTATGTATTCATTTTGAATGAAAGTAAAGGATCAAAACCATATATCGATTTCGATTATTTTTAGAAATGGTTAGGGTAATAGTAGGATATAGTCACGTGCAAATTTTTGTTAAATTCGCCCGGAAACTGACTGAGTTATTACCAGGGGTTCATGTTTATTTATATTCGGTTCGGATTCGGGAAATTATTAGAAAAATAATAGGTTAAGTATTCGGGTTCGGTTTCGGATCTGGTATTTGGAAAAATATTCGATTCAGAGTCGGGAAAGCATTTGGGAAAACATTCGGTTCAGATTCGGGCAAATATTCTTTCCCGATTTGGGAAAGTATTGGGGTTCGGTTTAGGATCCGGAAAGTATTTGGAAAATTATTCGGTTAGGTTTCGGGAAAACATTCGGTTCAAATTCGGGCAAATATTCTTTCCTAATTTGGGAAAGTATTCGAAAAATCACTTTTTGAAAAAGTATACTTGTGTGACTAGCAAGAATAATTGAATAACGTCATAAATGTATTCATTATACAAAATTATCTCAATAAGGACGGATTCATCGTTCGAGTTCAGAACTTTTTTGCCATGTGGTTGTTGTTGTGTTTTCGGAGTGTGAGGGGAATTCCGAAAAGTTCTGAACTATTTTTATTAGTTAACTCAAATTCAACTTTAGTTCTGAACTCGAACGATGAATCCGCCTTAAGGAATAAAAAATTATTCCTAATTTTTTCTAGCTAAATGTTAAAAAATGCTTCTTCGGCCTATATGACACTACGTTTCTTCTCTGGTATATTTGGTTTGAAAAACCCGCCGAAAGTCAAAATACAAAAACAGTTCTTGAAAAGAGACAAAACCTGTGTTCAATTACTAAAAATTTTTAACTTATTTTTCATAAAAACTGTCATTTTCATATGGAGAGCTGTCATTTTTTACGAAAAATTAGTAACAATTTTTTGTTATTGAACAGAGCTAAATAATAATATAATAATAATACAATGGCGCTAATATAACTCTGACGAGTTTTATGGCCGGGCTTCTCTCCCAATTCGAGGTGTGCTCCTTTTGTTTGTCCTACTAATTGGGTGGACCTACAGTTTTATGCCGGCTCCGAACGGCGAATGTATTTTTTTGAGAAGGTTTTTCATGGCAGAAATACACTCGGAGGGTATGCCGCTCACTGCCGAGAGGTGACCGCTGTTTCTAAAACCCCAACAATTGAGTTTTAATTAATTAGAAACAATTTTTTTGGTGTTTGTTCGGACTGGGGTTTGAACCGGAGACCTTTGGTATAGCAAGCGCGCACTCTCCCCACTGCACCACAGCGGCCACGAACAGAGCTAAGTACTCCATCAAAAACAATTTGATTGACATTAAACTTCAAACTAAATTAAAATAATATTTATTTCAAAAATTAATTGTTTTCGAAATTGGAATTCAAATTACTGAAATAAAAAAATTATATGTACATCTTAAATGGCATGATATCTGTGTATTCTATTTTATAAAGAGAAGCCAGTGCGCCGTATAATGTTTTTTCCGGACTTCTTCTTTCCCCTTATGGCCAAAGCAGAAGCTTAAAAGAGGCCAATTTAAAACTTGTATTTCCATATGTTTTTTATTTTAAACATAATTTATTTTATAGTTGTCAAAAAAGATTTGTATATTTGCCACAACCATTTGTATTCAAGTGGCAAATCAAAATTTGTCCCAGTTCATCATTTTCATTTACCTTCTGTATGGCATTTGTGTTCACACGATTTGGCTACAAGGGCCGTTTTTGATTTGCCACAAGAGGCTAAATATTTGGCTTTTGTGATTTGTCTCAAATGAAATGAAACACGGTTTGCCTATGAATTTGGCAAATTTTTAGCCAAATGTACAAATCGTGTGATCTTAGCTTAAGTAAGTAAATATTTAAATACGCAATCAAAATAAACAAAACTTCATTACATACATACATATTGGCATTTTCAGACCACAATCTAAACAAATACTCATATAGAGTTTTCAACAATTTGACGACAAACCGGGCACAAAATATTTCTATTGCCATTTACGATTGCAACCTTACTGTGCTCTCCAAAGCAATCCGCACACAATTTAAAGTGATTGCATGGGCTTAAGAGAACATCGCGTGGCTTGGTAAAACAAATAACACACAACAACATGCTTTGACTCTCGCAAAAATTGTCCGCCGTTTCTTCATAGTCAGAGCAATCCATTTCGGATACATCAATGTCTTCTGTGTCACATGTCTTATTTTGGGGATTACTCATTTGATTCGCCTGCGGCGCTTTTTCCAATAATAATACACCATATTTAAAAAAAAAACGAAAAATTGCAATTAAAAATCGCGCGATTTTTTATTCCAATTTTTCGCCTGCGGCGCTTTTTCCAATACTAATACACCATATTTAAAAAAAAAAAAATAGAAATTCCAATTAAAAATCGCGCGATTTTTTATTCCAATTTTTCGCCTGCGGAGCTTTTTCCAATAATAATACACCATATTAAAAAAAAAAAAAAACAAAAAATTGGAATTAAAAATCGCGCGATTTTTTATTCCAATTTTTCGCCTGTGGCGCTTTTCCCACTAATACTTAATTAATTAATTGCCCTTTCGAAAGAGAAATAAAGCCCACATCGCCGAATAGGGCGCGCGGGCGTTCTTTCCCTTTCTGAATGGAAATAAAACCCACGGGTTTTATTTCGTTTTATTCCCAGGCGCTATTTCTTTTTCAAGAAAGGAAAAAACGCCCGCGGGCGGGGATAATACAAAACTCATATTTTTCTCTTAAGTAAGTATTCGCTTAAGCATTCAAAAACAAACAGAAAACAAGCAAATACTATGTTTTGTCACATACAAACCTAATTTTTTTCTTTACTCGCCTTCATAAACTTTCGCTTAATTTAACGATTTATACTCGACGTCATTACGTATTTCATTCTCTTTGCAACTCCACACACAAAAAGTCATTTTCAATTTTTCACAATTCTCCATTATGAGTTTACTAGTTATTATTTATTTGTCATATGTGTTTGTATACAAAAACTACATACATATATGAATATGTCCACAGGGACTTCATCTATGGCAGGGCATTCATATGCGTGCGTACATATCGTATTTTGTTATGAGTTATAACTAGGGAAGCTAAAAATATGCACGAAAAATTTCAAAATATGCATGCTAGTATGCCCGAAAAATAATTGAAATATGCTCGTAAATATGCACGAAAAAATTTCATTATATGCATATATGCCTAAAAAATACCTGAAATATGCTCAAAAAATGTATTTCATTTCAAGCTTATATTTTTATTTAACGAATTTTGCAAAATAATAATAATATAAGAACTGAAACGTACAGTTCACATTTTCAACATTTAAAAAATTTTTTTTTAAATACTATAAAATACATTAAATTAATTTTAGATTTGTATTTATGTAAATACATGAGATCTTTTTACAAAGCAAACGAAACCATTCCATTAATATTGCGCCGGGTTGCATTGAACTACCGTGTGTTTTACTATATTTTCCAGTGTGAATTTTTGGCGGTTTTCCGATAAAAAGCTCTTGTATGGGAAAACAATAGATCTCATTGTAGGTCGCAGTGCAGTATTGCCCTATAATAATAATAATGGGAAAACGATTAGTATTGACCGTGTAGCATCGAGTATTGATGGATCGCGATTCTGGATCGCAAAATATTAAAAATTTTGAAATCCGTGATCTGGAACGAAATATTGACAATAAACGAATTGAAAGTAAAAGTGTGAAAAGGACGGAAGTAAAATATTTTAAACCTCAGAGCGAGAAAAATATCGCAATATTCATATTGAACGTGTAGCACTAGTCTGCGATTCATCACACCATCGCGATTCATATTGACAGTGTAACGTATTCCTATGTATGTCGATACATATTGCATATTATTGTTCCCTTCAAATTTTCACACTGTAGTTGTTTTCTATCAATAACAGGGCATCGGAGCAAAGTTTTTTTTACTCTGAGTTTGCTTTGAGGCTCTGATCAGCATACAAGAACCTAAGGTGAGTTCCCGTGGCAGTGATCCAGATCCGGAAACAAATTTTGCAAGCAAATTCAACCACAATTTCGGATCCGTATATATTGTAACAGATTTTTTTGATCCAGATAAACACCAGGATCACAAAATTCTTGTTGCATTTGCATGCAAACCTCTTATCCGGATCTGGATAGCTGCCACGGGAACTCGCCTTTAGTGTTTGTCGTGGTGAATTTTTATAAGGGAAAATGCTCCGCTCCGGGGCCCAGATCAATAATTAAATAGCCTCGCAACTATCTGAATTAATCACAGATAAGATGTTGCCAGCTGAATATTTTTCGATATTGCTCGATTAAGTGCCAAAATATGCCAAAATAAGCACGAAATGCATTTTGACCGTAAATATGCATTTGCATATGGGACATTCTATCCAAAAGAGGAAAACGACATAAAATTTAAAATGCTACTAATCATTCCTATTTATTCAGTTACCTGTAACTAAATGTGTATATTTTCCTAATCTGGTAACAGAAATATATAAAAATATGTAAAAACCCAAAAATTTTGTCCATAGAACTTTGACTTCACACCTAACTATTTTGCGGAAAAAGTTTGGTCATGTTTGCATTGCTATATTAGCTATATTTTCATTTGTAAAAAAAAATTGCATGTCATTAAAGTAAAGCAGAGAAAAATTTAAATAATTGCATCACAAAAAATTAAAAAAGGATATGTGATTTTTGCGTATATCTTCATATAATTGATTCATATGGGGTGTCCCAGGAGTCACACGAAAAGGCATAAAAATTGGTCTGGTAACCTCAGGTATGACCCTATGAAACCAGATATTTATGAAAGTAAGGATTAAAAGGCTGTTCACCGTCTAAATACATTTTTTAAGTTAATAGGGTCATACTGTGGTTTCTAGACTATTTTGAAATATGTCCCAGGAGTCACACGATTCTGAACTTTAATGTATTAGGGCAAACCTGTACTTAAAATAGAAGATTCTGAAACGAAATTTTGAAATGTTTTTAGTTTTTATTATATAGTTTTAAATAATTGTTTGTAGAGATGTGGAATTCGACTTGTTTTAAATAAATATCACTGCTCTACAGCAAAAAAATACTCTAAACGCGACCATCCTATCTATATGTAAAATCGGTCGCTGATTGCGAAAATCGGGTTCATTTTTAATTCTATGGGAAGGTTTTTGAGATATCGGCAATTTACCGTTATTTGGCCAATGGTTCCACTTAATCCTGTATATCTCTTTAAAGCAGTAAGCTATCTTCCTTGTGGTGACACCAAACGAAAGAAAATATCATGCGCGACTTGGCGGTATTTACTTGATCGCCTATAACTTTTCCATTTTACCATGGATTTTCTTCGTTGATAGCTTATTTTTTTGCTAATGGAATGGAGCTTCACGTAAAGGTAAAAAAATTGGTTTTAAAGATATTGCCTGACAAAATAAATTTTTTCTTAAAAAAATCGTAAAAAATCGAAAAAAATTAAAATTGGATCAAAATTTCAGATAGAGAAAAATGTTATGGGAGCCACGAAAAGTAAATTTAATTTTCTTTCGTTCGGTGCCACCTCAAGGAAGATAGCTCACTGCGTTAAAGAGATATACAGGATTAAGTGGAGCCATTGGCCAAATGGCGGTAAATTGCCGATATCTCAAAAACCTTCCAATAGAATTAAAAATGAACCCGATTTTCGGAATCAGCGACCGATTTTACATATAGATAGGATAGTCGCGTCCAAAGTACAGACAAAAAATTTCATTTTGTGATCCAGTGTATTTAATCAGAACTTTGAAGTAAATATAAGTATTATTTTGCATTCACTTTATTTTTTTCATTTAATTGGCTTGGTTTCAATTCTGCTGGGAGAGATTTATGAATAACTTGGTCAAAAAGGGCTAAAACAATAATAAAACTGATTTCAATAATCTAGTATATTACATATTTCGCACTTGTCCCAGGAGTCACAAAAACTTGTCCCAGGAGTCACAATTTTAAATATTGAAAATAGTTAATTGAATTTGAATATATAAAATATTTTTATAGAATATGGTACTATGCAGTATGTTTTTTCGACCATATACAAATTGTAGGTGAAAGTTGAATAGTTGAACTAAAATTCGTATTCGTGCTCATAAAGGTGCAACAAAGGGATTTTTCGGTGTCCCAGGAGTCACACTCATTTACTGAGTAGTTACAAAGCTATTTGTTATTATTTAGCCAATTCTTTTAATGCATTTGTTGTTTTGGATATTTATCCATGTCGATAAATATATTTCATAGCAATTTAAGTCCCGATGTCAGTTTTATAATTCAAAGTTGACTAAGCTCTGGAGTCAAATGTCCCAGGAGTCACGATGGAATGTCCCATATGCAATATGCATTTGCATATTTTTAGCTTCCCTAGTTACAACGTCGAGTTTCTGTTTGTGAGCGGTTGGCTGGCTGGCTACATATTTCTTCAGCGCCAAACGCACGTTTCATTTCATTCTAAAACTTTTTTATTAAAAGCTATTTTATATGTGCAAGAATATGAGACACTACATACATACATACATATTTAGAAATGGATAAATAGTGGAAGAAAGTTATGGTGACATATGTACATTTGTATGTAAGCATTTGTTGTTTGTTCCAGCTCATCTTTGGCTTAATAAAAAACTTTTCACTTTACGTGAAAGGGCAAAAACAAACGCAAAAATAAAAACAAAAACAAAAAGCACTCTGTTTATGGCTGCTTGCTTGTTTAGGTGTATTGAAATATGATAGTTTTTCTTGTGTTCGTAAAATATATTGTTTGGACTTAAAAAGTATGTATGTAGGTACTTAGTAGCCACAATAGAAAGTGTGAATGTCTTTTATTTGCTTTAAAATACTTTTCATGTTCCAGTTTAAGTTGAATTTAAGAGATTTCTATAAGTTTAGTTTATCATAAGTGTTAAGAAGTTGAAGTTTATAGTCCGGAAAATTCCATAATATTCTCGCAATGTTTTTGAAAAAACTGAAATGCATAAGTAAATAGTTCAAAGGTGAGAGAAGGCGCCAACTTTTTTTTGTGACAAGCCAAGAATTATCTAATGAAGGATATCGCAGTAGATAAGCTGATTGGAATTGTAAATGTATACTAAAAATTGCGAATGTCAGACAAAACCAATTGGGACAAATTTTACCTTGAAATTAATTTCTCTCCTCTTTCACATTGACATTTCTAAAGAAAACACACACATAAAAACGGAAGTAATATAACCTCTATTTGGATAAACCTTGTGACAAGCGCGGTGGCTTGGAAAAAAGGCAACGCCATTGGCACTTATCTGATTTTTGACTGCTTGAAAGACTTTGGTCAAGTTCAACGAAGCGCAACAGCTGACATCAACACCAAGGGATGGCTCTCTCTATCTCTCTCTTAGCATGCTTAGGCGGAAAACGATAGAAGCTTTACCTAATGGCCAGTCTACATAAGATGATATTTGACATCATTATCGTAATTCATTTTCAAATCACATGCCGAATCACACTAAATTCTGTACAATATTTTCAGAGTGAAACCTCGCAAACGAAGGAGATTTACGTCCCATGGCATGTACTGTCATTTTTAGCTATTACCCTAACTTTGTTTGCATTTTTAACCCTAAAAAGATAATCTGCGTCAAAATTACGCATACCCTTTCGAATTATTGTTCTCACTCCCCCAATTATGTGAATACGTCGCTGAACGTTATATATATTTCAGTTGTGCTGCATATCTCTCACGTCACACATAATTTTCTGTGGTAAGTCTTGTAAATTTCCCAATATGAGGGGTCAGTGAGTCAAAATTACGCATGATTATCTTTACCGTGACTTTCAGGAAGCATTTCTCACGTATTGCATAAGGACAAGGATGACGGCATAAAACTGTAGGCACACCCAATTAGTAGGAAAAACAAAATTAAGGAGCACGCTTCGAATTAGGAAAGAATTTCGACCTTAAAACTCGTTAGAGCCAGTGTATCATATTATATTATGTATTGTGCATAATTCTTCTTCTTCTTTTTAATCAGCGCGTAATGGTCTAAACGATTTTGGCCGAGTCCAAAAAAGCGCACCAGTCGTGTCTGTTTTGTGCTGGCTGGCGCCAATTGGAAATACCTAGGCAGGACGAGTCGGTCTTCCCCTGATCTTCCCAAAGCAGAGAAGGTGTCCCTTTTCTTCTTTTGTACATACTGCCCTTCCAAACAAGGCGAAAGGCAATGGGTCACGCCATAAGTGCAAAAATGCTATATGTCGCGAGGACAATATTTGATATGTTCCAAAATTGTGTTTGCCGACCTTCATAAAAAATTTTCATTTATTTTTCTTAATGAGTTTCCAGTTCATTTAGATTGTAAGTCAAAAAGTTTGATTTTTGCAGCAAAGATATTCAAAAAGGGACGGAAGATGGGTGAATCCCAATTTCAGGAGAAAATTGAAGAAGTTATTTTGGTTTAGTTTTTTTACAGTAAAAAGATTTAAATATATTTTATTTATAATGATTACATTTATTTTACATATCTATAATAAAGTTTGTGCAAGTTCAGGGCAAATTTGTAAATAAACTGTGAAGATATAGCTGAAAAACCCATCATGCGTCAATTTTACGCATGATTATCTTTAACGTATTTAAAAATATGATTATCTAACTAGGGTTAATATCGCCTAAAACTATGCTATATCACCCATAATTAAAAAAGTTTTTCCCTTGCTCAATAAGCTTTTAAATTATGTCATTATTAACGGGTTTCATTTTGTTGTTTACTTTTTTTTTTTTTCTAAAAAAGCAACATCCGTTATCTCGAACTAAAATAATTCAACCTTTGCCCGCTAACCTTAAAAAGCTGCCGACTTTCAGCAGCTTCGTGCTTTTATCGAACTATTTTTATGAAACTTTTATGAGGCGACTGATCCTTGTAACTAAGTACATACATATAAATGTAAATAAATTTAGTAAAACTAACAAATAAATTTTATAATCGTATTTTCGTAACTAAAAACATATTTAAAGCCAGAACTCCCATCATTCATTACATTCAACGTGAACTTTTGGTCAAGCGCGCCAACTTTTGCCGCAATTACATAAAATCAAAACTTCTAACTAATTTTATTAATAAGAGTGGAAGAGAAAAGAGAAGGAGAGAGAACGAGAGAGAGAGACAGAGGGTGATTTCAATAAATGTTAGCCTGCAAAGGAAAAAATATATGTATATGTAATAATATAATATGTATATGTATGTGTATAAAAAGCCTGAAAATCTAGTGCCCAAAGCTGAAAAAAAAATTAGTGATGGGAAAAAATCGTTCAACATATTTTGCACATCCACAAAATTGCTACATTAATTTCCACGCCATCGCTTGGGTTGGTCATTAACAGCAAACTGAGATTTCATTTATGTATTTAGTTTTACGCATCACATACACACATGCATACTTACATACATACATATATACAACAAAAGTTTTAATGTGTGTTGCTGATGATGATGGTGGGCGTTTATATGCAACAATTATGCATTTCTCTAATTGCGCTGATTTCGCTTTTAATGCATTATTTAAGGCGTTGATTGCCTTGCCAACGGGCAACGTTCAGCTTGTTATAATTGAGCTATTTAAAAAATAAATTAGAGTTTTGTTTAAAATTTGGCTCTCTCACACATATATTTTTAACTTGCCAGAAAGCAACGTTTGTGCTGGCATGGGCCAACGATCATTACGCATATAACAATTTTATTTTCTTTGTCTGTCGATTTTACTGACTCAGCTGCTGCGTCAAGCTCTCTTCTTTCTCTTTTTCTTATTTTCAGCTTTTTTTCTTTGAATTGTGTATGCACAAAAGTTTAGCCAAGACACGTTCCCAAATTATTTTGTTCAGTTAAACTTAACTAAAAAATAGAGATTTTATTTTCAAACATAAAATCAATAAATAGAAATTTATTTAATTCAGGATTTGAAGTCAACAGAAACGTTGATGACATCGTGAAAGTGAAAAGTAAGCCTCAATATACGTTAGTGCTGAGCTTAAAAAGCACATAAAGATAACAAAAAAGCTTAGCATTTATTTTTTCTGCTGCTCACCATATATATGAACCACTTATTCACAGACTTTTCAATTAAAATATAATCTATATATATAAAAATGGTGTAAAAAATGTTACTAACCTCATCAGATGAGAACGGATGGACCGATTTCTGTAAAATTTTTTGTCAGTTGTTAGTATTCTCGAGGAGATGGTTCGTAGGGAAGAAAATTTTGGAAAATCCCTCCGGAAAAGTCCGAAAATTGGAAAAATCGATGTGTATGTGTGTATGTGTGCATCTGTGGATGTGTGTCCTTTATAAACTCCCAAAGTAACCAACCGTTCTTTATGAAATTTTCACAGTAGATTCACGTGGTGTTAATGCATATAGTAGGGTATCAGAATTTCGAAAAAGTGGAAGCTTCCCGGAATACAGGCCTAAATGAGGGCCCAGATCGATCCAGCAAGTCTTCGAGCAATATTGGTATCAAATGAAAGGCGTTGAACAGGCCTTCAACATAAAGTTATTTTCATTGCGATACCTAGGCCGGGTTCCCAGATATGGGTTAAAACGTAGGACCGAGTGACCCTGGAAAGTTTCTGAGCGATATTGGTATCAAATGAAAGCTGTTGAGGAGGACTTCAACAAAGAGCTTTTTAAATAGTGATGCCTAGGCCGGGTTCCAAGATTTGGGTAAAAGCGTGGAACCGGATAACCCCTGAATGTTTTCAAGCGATATTGGTAGCAAATGAAAAGCGTTGAGCAGGCTTCCACATACAGCTTTTTTCATTGTGATTTCTAAGACTTTTTCCCAGAGATGGCTAAAGTAGTGGGCCCGGATGGTGATGGACGGTCCCGGTAAGGTAAAGTAGGTAGCTATAGGGATATGGATAGGGATAGGGATAGGAATAGGGATAGGAATAGGAATAGGAATAGGAATAGGGATAGGGATAGGAATAGGGATAGGGATAGGGATAAGAATAGGGATAGGGATAGGGATAGGGATAGGGATAGGGATAGGGATAGGGATAGGGATAGGGATAGGGATAGGGATAAGGATAGGGATAGGGATGAGGATAGGGATAGGGATAGGGATAGGGATAGGGATAGGGATAGCGATAGGGATAGGGATAGGGACAGGGATAGGGATAGGGATAGGGATAGGGATAGGGATAGGGATAGGGATAGGGATAGGGGTAGGGATAGGGATAGGGATAGGGATAGGGATAGGGATAGGGATAGGGATAGGGATAGGGATAGGGATAGGGATAGGGATAGGGATAGGGATAGGGATAGGGATAGGGATAGGGATAGGGATAGGGATAGGGATAGGGATAGGGATAGGGATAGGGATAGGGATAGGGATAGGGATAAAAATTGAGATTGAGATTGAGACTGAAATAGAGATAGGGATTGAGATAGAGATAGGGAACGGGGGAAGTAGGTTTGTCGCGGCGAATATAACTATAACTTTTATTCAGAGAATAGACAATTTTTTATTATTCGCATTCATTAAGATGGACTCTAAAATAATGGTTAGCAATACGGTAATCAAAGACTTTTCTTTAGGCTTCATAGGAATAAATTTTAGCGGAACAACGTCTGCCGGGTCAGCTAGTTTATATTAATTAATTAAAATATTACAAAATGTCTTTAAATATAAAAAACTATATAAGTATGTTCTCATGATCATCGAAAAATGCAACTGAAATGATAGAGTCTCGCCCTAAACTTACTTTACAACTTAAGTACCCTTTTCAAGGATTTCCATGAAATGCCATTCATTCGCTGTGGCAAGTGAGCAAGTCATTAAGTGGCATTTGAATAAAAATTTCATTAATGCGTTGTTACCTTGTACTTTCGCTTTTATTACAGATCAAAAAAAAAAGTGAGAATTCTTATTATCATTTTGCTTTGCGCTAGTTATTTGCTGTTACGCTCTGTAAGTAAAAAATAATAGCTTACTTGCCTTACCAGCGTATAAAGAGAAGTGTGAGGAAAGGAGGTAGGAAGGCAGAGGGAAGAAACGGAAAGCAGCAAAAGTACTTCTGGTGCATAATTAATGTGACGAACTTCTTAATTAAGACATTGAAATTGTATGAATTCAATTTGAAAAGACAATCAGCGTGATGGGATTTATACAGGCAGATTTTCTGTACTTTTTGGCATGCTTTTTTATGAGTAATCAAATAAAGAAACACAATAAAATTTAATAAGACCGGAGATTTTTTTCTTGTGAATCCAGGACAGACTAGCCTGAACATGGGATTGGGAAAAAGTTACTTTTTGGTTCTCTAATAGCTTTCCGCTTGCGGTGTGAGAAAAGTGAGGACATCATTAAAAGCGTGTTCTTGCTAAGTGGTTTCAAGAGGAGTAGTAACAAAGAAAGCAGAAAATCGGAAAACCAAAGCCCAGTCCAGCGCATAGCACTGCACTCTATAAAACAATTATACATATATGACTGCTTATTATACACGGCTATCACATTCCTTCGCAGTGGTGCAGTGGGTAGAGTGCTCGCCTGCTATGCCAGTGGTCTCGGGTTCAAAACCCAGTCCGAGCAAAAAATTTTTTTTAATTAGTAAAAATCCAATTATTGGTTTTTTAAGAGCAGCGGTCACAAAAAATGCATTCGCCGTTCGGAGCCGGCATAAAACTGTAGGTCCACCCAATTAGCACGAAAAAACAAAAGGAGCACACCTCGAATTGGGAGAGAAGTTCGGCCATAAAACTCGTCAGAGTTATAATAGCGCTAGTGTATTATTATTATCGTATTCGTAAGCAACATATGTGTGTATAAATATAAAACATCCATTAAATGCGAAGTAAAAAACATGAAGTATATGTCTATATATTCTCCATAAGCAATAAATCGCACATTTATAAAACATTTTACAAGGTTACTCGTAGTATCGGCAATACTTAAACATACGTGTACAAAACAGAAATCATAAAGTGGCTATCAATGAAATAACTTACAAATATGTGCTTGTAGCACTAGCCATTAAACAGATGCATATGCAATAATACATACATATGTATGTATGTATATATGTAAACATAAAAGCATTTCTGCGAACTTCCGTACGCATACAAAATTTTCCGCTTTTGCGCTGCAGCCATAAACGTTGGCAAGCATGCACTTACATAAGTACCTACATATGTACATACATATATGTATACTTGTATGTCGATGTATCGCTTATGCCATATATTTTATTAGCTGCAAGTTGCCATGCCAAGGATGCTGCAACACACATGAACACTTGTAAATCGCATGCACGTGCAGCAAATCTTAACCACAGCCTATATTTGTACGTATCATATATGTATATACATGCATTGCATATTTTTATGTATAGCTGCCATTGAAATAATTTTTAGTAGTCAAACCAATGCAAGTAACAACGAAATTATATGAATTAAGTTATTCATGGCTTTTGATGCATTTTTTATTGTACTTGTATTTTTGCTACTTTTATTACTATTTATTACCACTTTTGTTGCGTTGGGTTATACCGTTGCACTTTGCTTAATATTTGTTATTGTTTGGGTATTTATTTCGAGTTCGACTAAAGTGCTACACTTTAAGCAAGTCACAAGCAAGTCTTATGCATTAACATATATATGTATAAGTGCATTTAAAAGTGTTTTAGATTTTCATATTTTAGTTTCTTTGTATTTTACTATTTTTATATTCCCATATTTTTAAATTGCATTATTTTAATGCTTTCGCAATAGTCGTACATTTTCATAAATTTATAACTTTATTTTATTATGTGAATTTTTTATGAGCTATTGGCCAGTTTTTTATATTTTATTGTGTTAACAGATTATCATATCGCACCCTAAATCAAACAGTGTCACAACTCAAAATTTTTCGAAATCGAGTTTTTTTCAAAAACGGGTATACGGAACATATCTCTAGCGATTGCCAAAAAAAACTATTGAATAACTGTTTCTTTCGACCGAAAAATAACCATTATACCTGGCCCTTTGCCATACGATTGCTTGTAATGAAAAAAAGTTTTTTGGCTCTCCTGAAAATTTTTGAATTTTGAGTTGTGCCACTTTATGATTTAGGGTGCGATATTATGACATTACTATATTATCATAATATCATATTGCCACATTAGATATCATATTGTCACATTAGCACATTAACATGATGATTTTCATTTTATCATATTATCATGTTATCATGTTGTCATATTATCATATTATCACAATATCATATTGTCAAACTACCATATTATCATATTAACATACTATCATATTATCATATTATCATATTATTATATTATCGTATTATCGTATTATCATATTAACATGCTATCATATTATCACATTATCATATTAACATACTATCATCTTATCACATTATCATATTATTATACTATCATATTATCACATTATCATATTATTATACTATCATATTATCACATTATCATATTATTATACTATCATATTATCATATTGTCATATTATCATATTATCATATTTTCATATTATATTATCATATCATATTATCATATGATCATATTATCATGTTATCATATTATCATACTAACATACTATCACATTATCATATGATTATATTATCATACTATCATATTATAATATTGTCATATTTTCATAAATTTTTTTATATTTTATATTTTCTTACCTCTAATATTCACACATTTTCATATTTTCTCGTATCCTTATCATATTGTCATATCACCATGCTATCATATAATCGTATTATCATATTATCACATCATCACAATATCATATTACCATACTATCATATTATAATATTGTCATATTTTCATAAAAAATTTTTATATTTTCTTATCTTTAATATTGACATATTTTCGCGAATCCTTATAATATTATCATATCATCATGTTATCACATCATCGTACTGTCATATTTTCATACTATTTTTTTGTACTTTCTTATCTTTTCACACATTTTCATATTTTCTTGTATCCTTATTTCGCCTCATATTCCAATTGCGAACATTCCTTTGCACCTTAATTCTTATCTGGCTTAGCCTTTTTTCAGTTGTTGTTTTAATAACTTTTATTTCTATTATTTATTTCATTTTATTTTATTTTTTTTATTTATTATTTTCCGTGCTTCATATTATTTCTTCCACTTCATATTATCTTAACTATACTTGGCCCACTTGGCACAAGCACTTGCATTATCTGTGTTTACTAACAACTTAATTGGGTCAACATAACTAGTTTTTGTGCGTGTGCAATATAATAGAGAAATAAAATTTAAGAAAAAAGTGCTTGCATTTCCTGCGCTTCCTCTCACTGCCATCTACAAGTACGAGTGCAATTACTTTGCTTTGGCAGCAGCGCTGTTGTCGGGTTTGTATCGCATTTGTTACTTAGACACTTGACATTTACTTTTATTTATTTTTCCAACTGTTTTCAGGCATGCCGTGTATTTGTAATTTATTAATTTTCGTTACGTTTATATGTTATGCCATTCTTTTTTTATTTATGTAGGTAACTATTTTATTTTATTTTGTTTTTTTTTTTAGCACATCCTCGTTCCCTTCACTTCACTTATTTTTTTACTTATTTGCATTGATTCTTTTTCTCGCTGCTCATCTTGCTTTAGACTCCCAAACGCATCAATCATTTACAAATGAGTTTTCTATTTCCTCTCTTATTTTCTATCCTTTCCTGCTTTTAGTATGCCATAAATCTTCGATTGGAAAACCGGCATTGCATTGTGCTATTGTACCTAAAGCATAATGACACTTGAGGTCGGCCTCCAGGTGCCAGCCGGATCCGTCTGTAAAGATGATTTTCTTCGAAGAGTTTCTTCTCAGTAGAGTTTCTGGATATCTGCATTGATATCTTGTGGGACAATCGACAGTGTGTCGTCTACCCAGTGGCGGATCCACGGGGGTAGGGGGTTTTGGGGGTTCAAACCCCCCCCCCCTTGTGGTTTATCATAGATACCAAATTAATGCCTTTATAGATTCTGCGCCCAAATTTCCCAAACTGATCAAGGAAAACTCTATAATTCCAAAAGCAATGGTTGGATGGGTTTAGCTGTCCAAAGGCAAAAGTCGACATTTATTTTCATTTATTTTCAGATTATATTTTATATGCACATATCCACAAGGTGAAACAGGTACAATTGAATCAGTTCATTAAAATAGTTGTCCTCGTAGGCAATAATAACTAGACTGCGGATCTTTATGCAAAAAATTTAAAATGCTTTATTAAGTGTTATATTGATTCAAAACTGTATATTCGCATTCCAAAACGAATTTTCTTGCTCTGTTTTGAATATGCAAAATATATGCAACTTATATGCAAGTTATATGTAAGTTATATGCAAATTAAAAATACACCTTTTTCATATAAAATATAGAATTTTAAGTGATATACACATTAAGTAAATACAGTTGAATGCAAAAATCATTTGTTGTATGCTGGAACATTTGTTCCATGCAAATAAATAACCCATTAACACCCAAAACAAAACTGTAAATAGTAACTAATTTTTATTATAATAATTTTTAATGTAAAGAGATAATTTTAGTTGTAGTTAAGACCACAATATACTACAATTGTTTTCTCCAGATTCTGAATGCCGAAATTGTGACGCTTATCGGTTAATAACAGTTTATATGCTGAAAATGAACGCTCAAATTTGGGTCTTTAATATTGTCAACCCAATTTCGAAGCTTCAAACACTTACTCTTCATTGCTTTTCCCATTACAAATGCATAAAAATAAAATGATAAGCTTGTTAAACGCTGAATGACCAATTATTATTAAAAATTAAACCATTAGAAATGACTCATTGCAAAATATATTTCATAGAATTCTTCAATTTGAAACAAATTATAGGAGTATGAAAACGCCAAAGTGTCTGTCTCATGATAAAATATATATGCAAATTTTCAATTTTTATGTAAATATGCAAGTTATATGCAAATATGCAAGTTATATGCAAATATGCAAGTTATATGCAATATGCAAAATATGCAGAAATAAATATGTAAATTTAGAATATTTAATTAATAACATTCATTTTTCTCTTTTGAACCATATCGCTATCTCTTCTCCTTAAAAATATGAAATTGCATAAAGATCCGCAGTCTAATAATAACATACAATTACAACTTATAGTTAAATAGAAAATGCCCGAAATTTAGAGGAATTAAATCTAATACAATAAGCGCGTACTACACCTTTTCCAGTTTAAGTTCAGAAAGTTACAATTGAAGTTCAGAAAATTACAATTGAAGTTCAGAATTTCCAAGTGAAGTCAGTAATAAAGTAGCTTCAGAGCCATCTGAAGGCGTAACACCCGCATATGCCGGCTTTTTTAATTTATGAATTTATTAAATACGTGTACGTTATACATGTTATTTAGAATTTCAAGTGAAATCTCCTGCACCTTATGTGATGACTAGGGAAGCTAAAAATATGCAAATGTATTTCGTGCTTATTTTGGCACTTAATCGAGCAATATCGAAAAATATTAAGCTGGCAACATCTTATCTGTGGTTAATTTAGATAGTTGCTTATGCATACAAACAAGGCTATTTAACTATTGATCTGGGCCCCGGAGCGGAGCATTTTTCCTTATAAAAATTCACCACGATAAACACTAAGGGCCGGTTTCACCATCTCCGGTTAAGTTCTTAACCGGAGGATTTCTCCCGGTTAAGCAATTTATTTGACAGCTCGCCATACAATTTACGTCAAAATAACCACCGGTTAAATTAACCGGAGATGGTGAAAACGGCCCTAAGTTCTTGTATGCTGATCAGAGCCTCGAAGCAAACCCAAAGTGAAAAAAAAACTTCTCTCCGATGCCCTGTTATTGATAGAAAACAGCTCTAGTGTGAAAATTTGAAGGGAACAATAATATGCAATATGTATCGACATACATAGGCATACGCTACACGTTCAATATGAATATTGCGATATTTTTCTCGATCTGAGGTTTAAAATATTTTACTTCCGTCCTTTTCACACTTTCACTTTCAATTCGTTTATTGCCAATATTTCGTTCCGGATCGCGGATTTCAAAATTTCTAAATATTTTGCGATCCAGAATCGCGATCCATCAATACTCGATGCTACACGGTCAATATTAATCGTTTTCCCATACAAGAGCTTTTTCTCGGAAAACCGCCAAAAACTCACACTGGAAAATATAGTAAAACATACGATAGTTCAATGCAACCCTGCGCAATATTAATAGAATAGTTTCGTTTGCTTTGTAAAAAGATATCATGTATACAAATCTAAAATTAATTTAAAGTATTTTATAGTATTTAAAAACAAATTTTTTAAATGGGGAAAATGTGAATTGTATGTTTCAGTTCTTATATTATTATTATCTTGCAAAATTCGTTAAATAAAAATGTAAGCTTGAAATGAAATACATACATTTTTTGAGCATATTTCCGGTATTTTTTAGGTATATATGCATATAATGAGATTTTTTCGTGCATATTTACGAGCATATTTCAGTTATTTTTCGGGCATACTAGCATGAATATTTTGAAATTTTTCGTGCATATTTTTAGCTTCCCTAGTGATGACATACATATTGTTAATTTGGAGGGTTTTTAGTTTGGTGTTTTTAAGGTGCGGGAAATGGCGCAACTAGTATATAGAATAATAATAGTAGGTGGTATTTTCACCAGCGTATGCCCTTAAAAAACATCTTCCAAAAAAAGAAATTTTCAAAAACCCCCCCCCCTTGCCGAAATCCTGGATCCGCGCCTTCGTCTACCAAAGAATACTCCGGGTACCCACGTGTCATTTGGGAACAGTAGCAAAGCAATTACGAAGCTAAATAACAATTGTTTTTTTTTTTATTAATTTAAGGATAATTATAATCAAACTACAACGATTAGCAAATAATGTTTCAAGCTTCAAACAAAAATATAGTATACTAGCTGACCCGGCAGACGTTGTTCTGCTAAAATTTATTCCTATGAAGCCTAAAGAAAAGTCTTTGATTACCGTATTGCTAACCATTATCTTAGAGTCCATCTTAATGACTGCGAATAATAAAAAAATGTCTATTCTCTGAATAAAAGTTATAGTTATATTCACCGCGACAAACCTACTTCCCCCGATCCCTATCTCTATCTCAATCCCTATCTCTATTTCAGTCTCAATCTCAATCTCAATCCCTATCCCTATCCCTATCCCTATCCCTATCCCTATCCCTATCATTATCATTATCCTTATACTTATCCTTATCCTTATCCTTATCCTTATCCTTATCCTTATCCTTATCCTTATCCTTATCCTTATCCTTATCCTTATCCTTATCCTTATCCTTATCCTTATCCTTATCCTTATCCTAATCCTTATCCTTATCCTTATCCTAATTCTTATCCTTATCCTTATCCTTATCCTTATCCTTATCCTTATCCTTATCCTTATCCTTATCCTTATCCTTATCCTTATCCTTATCCTTATCCTTATCCCTATCTCTATCTCTATCTCTATCTCTATCTCTATCTCTATCTCTATCTCTATCTCTATCTCTATCTCTATCTCTATCTCTATCTCTATCTCTATCTCTATCTCTATCTCTATCTCTATCTCTATCTCTATCTCTATCTCTATCTCTATCTCTATCTCTATCTCTATCTCTATCTCTATCTCTATCTCTATCTCTATCTCTATCTCTATCTCTATCTCTATCTCTATCTCTATCTCTATCTCTATCTCTATCTCTATCTCTTTCTCTATCTCTATCTCTATCTCTATCTCTATCTCTATCTCTATCTCTATCTCTATCTCTATCTCTATCTCTATCTCTATCTCTATCTCTATCTCTATCCCTATCCCTATCCCTATCCCTACAGCTACCTACCTTTACCTTACCGGGACCGTCCATCACCATCCGGGCCCACTACTTTAGCCATCTCTGGGAAAGAGCCTTAGAAATCACAATGAAAAAAGCTGTATGTGGAAGCCTGCTTAACGCTTTTCATTTGCTACCAATATCGCTCGAAAACATTCAGGGGTTATCCGGGTCCACGCTTTGACCCAAATCTCGGAACCCGGCCTAGGCATCGCTATTTAAAAAGCTCTTTGTTGAAGTCCTCCTCAAAAGCTTTCATTTGATACCAATATCGCTCAGAAACTTTCGAGGTTCACTCGGTCCCACGCTTTAACCCATATCTGGGAACCCGGCCTAGGTATCGCAATGAAAATAACTTTATGTTGAAGGCCTGTTCAACACCTTTCATTTGATACCAATATTGCTCGAAGACTTGCTGGATCGATCTGGGTCCTCATTTAGGCCTGTATTCCGGGAAGCTCCCACTTTTTCGAAATTCTATATACCCTACTATGTGCACTAACACCACATGAATCTACTGTGAAAATTTCATAAAGAACGGTTGGTTACTTTGGGAGTTTATAAAGGACACACATCCACAGATGCACACATACACACATACATACCGATTTTTCCAATTTTCGGACTTTTCCGGATGGATTTTCCAAAATTTTCTTCCGTACGAACCATCTCCTCGAGAATACGAACAACTGACAAAAATTTTTACAGAAATCGGTCCAGCCGTTCTCATCTGATGAGGTTAGTAACATTTTTTACACCATTTTTATATATATAGATATATAGATATATTTGTCTAATGCGCCAATTGTTCTAGTTTAACTTGTTTTCTCATTATTTTTGTCACTAACGTGCCCAGAATGCCACAAATACATTTTTTTTTTTAATTATATACATATGTACATATATACTCGTAGCTGAATTTCTTCCATATACCCATCCACATAAAAAACCACATACCTACACATGCGATTTACGAAGTATTCACAAGTACATACATATTCATTTTTTCTTTCCGCTTTCCACCATATCTTACAGCCGCATCTTTAAATTTTGCTACGCCAGCCAGTGAAACTGTTGGCGTGCTTTATCTTCATTTTTTCGGATTTATTTAATATACAGATTTATGCATATTTTTGTGTGTTTTATTTCCTTTTTGCTGATAGGCGATTCGTCATCTTTGTAACCTCGTTTGCTATTGGCGCTTATTTTGTGTTTTTTTTTTTTGTTTTTTATAAAGTATCATATACAATTTTTTGTTTGTTTCTTTTGTTTTTTTTTTCCTTTTACTTTGGAACGCAGCGTACACACACACACTTGACTGCAGTTATTGTGCAATTAAAACATTAAAAATTGAAAATTTGCTGCGCCAAGCAATTTTAATGTGTGCGCTCTGTGAGTTGAAACGAAGCAAACGAAGCAGCAAGAAAAAGTTAAAAGAAAAGAAAAAGAAATGATAAAAAAGCAACAAGCAAATAAAAGCAAAAAGTTAAGTGAATGCCATCAATAGCGCTTACGAGCTGCTGCCTACTCATTTTTTCCTCTCTGCTTTGCTCCTCCTTCATCATCTGCTTCTGCTGCATGTGTGTGTGTGTGCGTGCCACTTAAGATTATTTACGTTTCGCATAATTTCCCACAATTACCCAACAACTCAGCTGCTTTCAATTATTTATTTACCGATTTCTTTCTTTACCCTATACTCTCGCATTACGTTATCTTTTTTTTCAAGCTTACAATTTCTTTTTGTTTTTTTTTTTTTAATTTCGTTTTTGTTGTTGCTTATACGTTACGCAATCTCTCTTGGCCAGTTTTTTAAGCACCGTTCATATTGTTTATCACTTTTGAAGTGGCTTAAGCTCATGATTGCGTGGCTGAAGTGTCTATTTGCTATCATTAAGTGATTTTGTGTAATAATTATAATTTAATGCTCAAGCGATGTGCGCCTGTGTGTGTGTGTGTGCATTAGAGATTGCTTGCGGATTTTTAAAGAGTGAAATTGGGTTAGTGTGTCTTAGATTTTATTTAAATTTGTGAAATGATATGTGAAACAGATGCTGAAGGGGTAATAGAGAGTTAATTTGCGAAATGTTGCTGGCATTAATTAAACTATGCCATGAGTGGAATGTGGCTTTGCAGGCATATTAGGCGAAAAATGTTTGTTATTATATATTTTGAGAGTCGCTTTACGAAAAAAGCTTTTTTTTTGCGGCGTTATGCTGAAAAATCCAGATCTATGTATCTTTATATACATATTTTCGTTTAGAGTCTACACATTAGACCGTCTCGCTTTATAGAGACCAAAACAAAGTCCACCGTATGCCCACCATATAAAGTCTTTTTCGAAAATTTTCCGGAAAAAATTTGTATTTCTTCTAAATGTCGCCCAAATGAATTGTTTTCATATCTTCGGTATTTATGGTCCACTCTCTAATACACCACTGTCGTTGGCTTGAGAGGGAAGTTTCTCCTATATAATCGTATTAATCCTATGTGCGCCATTGGGGTCACTTTCACCAGTTTATGCCATCTTAATTTACCTTTTTATGCCTGCATGTTAAACGTCGTCAAAAAACACGAATCTTTTGCAAAATTATTATTTTTTTCAGACTTCCAAAAAAGTGGGCAAAATAAACTTTTTAACCAGATATGAAATCCGAATTAAAATCGGATGATCCGTTTTCGAGATATAGCCTGATTTCCGGTTATGGAGGCTGAATGCCCAAAATCGCATATTTTCGCTATTATCTCTTTCTGTGTAAAATACATCTTAATTTTTTTTGCAAACTTCTTAAAGATAAGTCAATTCAATATATGAACAGTATTTTAAAATATTAATTTATCTTCTGGTATAGGAAAACTAGAATACACTCTTTTTTCCTTGGCCCAAAATCGCGGTATGGGTTCTCTATGTTATAGTCATTTGATACCGATGATTTTTGCCGATCGCGCTTTGTGTACAATAAATTCTTCAAATCCAAAATTTCAGAATTTTAGCTGCAAAAATTTAAGAGTTATTCCCTAAAACGTAGACTTATGCTTCTGAAATTTGTTTTTTGCTTCCAATAGTACGCTATGGCGTATGAGTAACCTTGAGTTTTTGTTAGAGTTGAGGAAAGTAAAAAAACAAGTCCAAAACAGTATACGTCTACGTTTTGGGTTATAACACCTCAATTTTTGCAGCTAAAATTCTGAAATTTTGTATTTAGAGCATTTATTGTACACAAAGCGCTGACGGCGAAAATCATCGGTATCAAATGACTATAACATAGAGAACCCATACCGCGATTTTGGGCCAAGGAAAAAAGAGTGCATTCTAGTTTTCCTATACCGCAAGATAAATTAATATTTTAAAATACTGTCCATATATTAAATTGACTTATCTTAAAGAAGTTTGCAAAAAAATTTAAGATGTATTGTACGCAACAAGAGATAATAGCAAAAATATGCGATTTTGGGCATTCAGCCTCCATAACCGGAAATCAGGCTATATCTCAAAAACGGATCATCCGATTTTAATTCGGATTTCATATCTGGATTCAGCACAAAATTCTGCTTCAATTCGATGTGCATATTGGCCTGGATATTTTTTTCAAAAATTCGTCTTGGTTCATAAAAACTAAATTCCGGAACATCAAAATTAATTTTAGAAAAATGTCGTGGAGGAGTTTTCTACTCAGAAAAATGAGAGGAATCCAAATTTCGATAGCGCGGTATCGATTAATTTCCCTCCAAATAAAGCCCCCCACCCTAACACATATGTCTGTGGCAAATTCCATTTGCAAACTTACTTAAATTTTCGCTTTTCAATACGAATGTTATGTACAAACATTTTTTTTAATTCTTACTCATCTTACCTTTTTACTGGAATGCTGATAGTATTTTCGCGGATGCAACGCGCACATATAACGATCGACGGCCATGCAGACCAATATGACAGCGCTTTGTTGAGAGAGAGCGCCACGTAGGAGAGCCTGAAATTTGAAAAAGAAAAGGAAGTAAATTGGCTTAGAACTACTCTAAAGTGTTACATATACATATATCTTGCTCAAAAGTGTAAGCAAAAGCTATTTTTATTTGAAATTTTATAATTTTTGAAACTATTATAGCCATGATAGATGTTAGAAATGGCTTCTGTCTGCATAGTCTCAAATACGTACATATAAAGGGGAAACAAATTTTATGACAAAATTCGTTTTCAATCAAATGAAAGTAATGTTGTTGTGCAATAAAACATAAAATAAAGAGAATGTAGGAAGGCTATATAGAGCTTCATGAGGTTCCCAATGATCAAATGTATGGTGTGGATTGATAGAGCTGTGCGAAAGGAGTTAAAGTTAGGAAAATCTCAATTTTGGCATAGGCGATTATGAAATTTAAACGACGATGTGTATCTAATACCTATTCTACCACCCATATTCTGCCACCCGCTTGCACAGGCACATATTAATTAAAGCCTCAAGGTGATTGCGCGGAAATTGTGTGATTAATTCGATTAAATTGCAATTCATTGGTCGCTACTAACACATGTTCGTACATATTTAGGTATTTAATAACACATAGCAGAGCTTTTAGATCAGCGGTTACTCATACGCCATGTATGACGTGAAGCCAACTGTGAACATATTTCGCTATAGTCATTGTAATTAATTGCGATAGGTACGCACGTGTATTGGTATGTATATATACATACATACACCTTGGAACTTTTTTTGTGTAGTAAAGTAAGAAGGGTATTATGGGCTGGTAGGCTTGCTTGAGAAGTTTTAGTGTAAGCATATAGTGATTTGTGGCGGCATCATCGATTATGAAGGTATCAATTTGTAAGGCAAAAGTTGCTGATTATGTTTATATGAGCAATTTACAATTACAGTTAGATAATTAAATTCCCTTTAAAGTAAATCAATTTGATTTCTGTGGTAACTTTTGAACTTAATGAATGAATGAAGGTGAATTGCGTTGGAGAACAAACTTTGGCGAGCTTATCTTTATTACAAAATCACAAATAAACCAACGCTTATTAAATAGTTTACATTAAGACAGGCTAAAAAATTTTCTTAAGCACAGAAACTTAGTTATATAAATAAAAGAGAATAAAATAAAATAAATTAAAATAAAATAAAATAAAATAAAAAATATGTAAAATAAAATAACATAAAATAAAATAAAATAAATTAAAATAAAATAAAATAAATCAAAATAAACTAAAATAAACTAAAATAAAATTAAAAAAAATAAAATAAAATAAAACAAAATAAAATAAAATGAAAAAACAATGTGAAAAAAGTAAAAAATAAAATAAAACAAAATAAAATACAATACAATAAAATAAACTAAAATAAATATAAAATAAAATAAAATAAAATAAAATAAAATAAAATAAAAAAATAAGAAAAAGTAATATAAAGTAAAATAACATAAAATGATGTAAAATAATTTAAAATAATATAAAAAAAAATAAAATAAAATAAAATAAAGAAAAGTAAAATAAAATAAAAAAATAAAATTAAATAAAATAAAATAAAATAAAATGAAGTAAAATAAAATAAAATAGAATAAAATCAAATTAAGTAAAATAAAATAAAATAAAATAAAATAAAATAAAAAAAATAAAATAAAATAAAAACTAAAATAAAAAAAATAAAGTAAAATATAATAAAGTACAATAAAATAAAAAAAAATAAAATAAAATAATATAAAATAAAATGAAGTAAAATAAAATAAAATAAAATAAAATAAAATAAATAAAAATAAAATGAAAAAAAAAATAATGTAAAATAAGTAAAAAATAAAATAAAATAAAATAAAATAAAACAAAACAAAACAAAACAAAACAAAATAAAATGAAATTAATAAATAATGTAAAAAAGTAAAAAATAAAATAAAATCAAATAAAATAAAACAAAGCAAAACGAAGTAAAATAAATACAAAAAAAAAAATAAAACAAAAAAAAAATAAGATTAAGTAAGATAAAGTAAAATAAAATAAAATGAAGTAAAATAAAATAAAATAAATTAAAATAATATAAAATAAAAAAATTAAATGAAATAAAATAAAATAAAATAAAAAATAAAATAAAATATAATACAATAAAATAAAATAAAATGAAGTAAAATAAAATAAAATAGAATAAAATCAAATAAAGTAAAATAAAAAAAAAATAAACTAAAATGAAATAAAAAAATGAAATAAAGTAAAATATAATAAAGTACGATAAAATAAAAAAGAAATAAATAAAATAAATAAAAAAAAAATAAAACAAAAAAGTAAAATAAAATAAAGTGAAATGAAATGAAATAAAAATAAATTAAAAATAAAGAAAAACAAAAACAAAAACAAAAAATAAAGTAAAATAAAATAATTTAAAATAAAATAAAATATAAAATAAAGATATAATAAAAAAATAAAATCAAGCAAAGTAAAATAAAATAAAATAAAATAAAATACAACAAAAAAATAAAATAAAATAAAATAAAATAAAATGTTATTTATATTTAACAATCACATGTTGTTTTTGTCGTTGCAGTAGTCAGCAGCCCTACTTATTCTAAATATCTAACCATAAACCAAGAACCAAATTATTTTAAAAGGGTAAAAAAAAGTTTGCTACAAGAACAACATCTCGAACTCTGGTAAATCAATGCGGCTCCGTTTAAAGCGAAGAAGCAAACAGAAAAAAAAAACAGAAAAAACAGAAAAAAAAATCAAATATTTTCACTAGCTATTATTTTGCTTTGTCAAGGATTTCGTTGAAATTTGGCGAGTGGAAGTGCGCGCTTAAATTTTGCAAACGAAAGTGAAAAACAACATATTGTGCATTTTGTGTAACGCTGCACTTTTGGGGAATTTTTGCTAGAGCACACGAACGCTTAACGATTTTTATATACTTTTATATCTGTGTATGTATATAAAATAAAATAAAGCCATTCTTATATACTTAGTAGACTCACTTTAACTTGCATTAGCTGTAAATAAGTACATACAAATAAAAATATATATGTATGGCTTAATAATATATGCGTCACTTTATTTAACTTCAAGTTGTTGCACTTTGTTACGAATTTGCTGGCATCGACGCCATATTGTCCACATTATTTGTATTACACGTGTTCGACAAGAGTAAAAAATAAAAAAAGTAAACAAAGGAAATAAAAAAGGAGCAAACAAAAAGCTAACAAAGCATGACACCGTATACGTACATTACTTTTGTGCACTTTTATCGCTTATACAACATTTTTTTAGCTACTTCTTTTTGTATTTGTGTTCGTAGTTTGCTTTTAAGTACATATACTCGTGCATAGAGTACATAAAAGTCACTCATACGCCATGTCTTACATACCTGTATTTGGCAAAATATCTCGCCGTATGGCCAGCAATGGAACAACGCTGGCAATAATCCAAATGGTGTGATAAGCAGTCCAATGGTGAGGTCATTTAAAGCTAACGAAGTAAGCAGATAACGTGGCTGTAATGTAAAGAAGAAGACAAAATGAATGAAGAAAAGAAAACAAAAAAGAAAATATTTCGATAAAGTGAAAAAATTTAGCAAATATTTTTTAGTAAGTAAATACGAGTGAAGGTGTGAAATGTTGACGGAAGTGCTACAGCAAAGGAATTACAAATTCCTAGAGAAGAATATTTTTCACAAGCTTGATTTTGCAAACTTCAAGCAAGTGAGAGCACAAGAAAATAGAAAATAAGAAAATTCTTCAGGCGCTCAGGAGACAAAAATGTGCTTAGCAATACAAGAAGTGGTGGTTGAATAGTTTATAACAAAACTCATCAAAGTGAACCGCTGTGGTGCAGTGGGTAGAGTGCTCGCCTGCTATGCCAGAGGTCTCGGGTTCAAACCACGGTCCGAGCAAACACCTAAAAAATAAAATTTTTCTAATAGTAAAAATCCAATTATTGGGTTTTTAAGAGCAGCGGTCACCTCTCGGCAGTGGTCGGCATACCCTCCGAGTGTATTTCTGCCATGAAAAAGCTTCTCACTAAAAATGCATTCGTCGTTCGGAGCCGGCATAAAACTGTAGGTCCACCCAATTTGTTGGAAAAACAAAAAGGAGCACACCTCGAATTGGGAGAGAAGCTCGACCATAAAACTCGTCAGAGTTATAATAGCGCCATTGTATTATATTATTATCATCAAGGTGAACAAAAGTACCATTTACTTAAATAGTCAAGTTCCAGTTAGAGCGCTCGATTATTTTACGAATAAAGCCGATATAATCGCAGAAGTATGAACACTTTAGGTTAGAATGTGCGAAGGTGGCTCAGCAGAGGAGCTCATTGGACTGTGGTCCTCTTGAAGTTCCAGCAATGCGCAAATGGAGACGAGACTCAGATATAATTTCCATTTAGATCTGCTTCGATCTTGGAAGAATTTGTTTTTACCGATCTCTATCAGCAAACTCTTTCTAAAGTAATTTTACCTCAAACAAGCAAGTGACAGGTGGAAAAAGCATGGCAGCTGTAAACCAACAAAACTCATTTGGCCGGACAGGAAGGGAATACGGTCAAAGAGACTGCTCTTACTCTTGAACCACAACCATCGAAGTACTCCGCTACCACATTTACGACATGGACGAAGGAGGTAGAACTGGAGCTAGGCATACGTATGGGTAATATACGCATTCCTACCGTAAGCAGACCAAAGATTTTGGGTGTTATCTTCGACAGTATTGGCTCTTTCCTCGCGCAAATGAACGCGATTGCTAACAAGGTTCAAAGCCGTAACAAAATCCTCAAGGCGCTAGCTGGTAACAGTTAAGGAAAAGGCAAAGAATCATCGTAGCATACAAAACAAACGGCTCGCCGGTCCTTAACTGTGCAGTATGGTCGCCGGTTACTTCCAGAACTTAATGGTAGAAACTTCAGGCCTACCAAAAATCGGTCCTCAGAATAGTGACGGCTAACCTCCTTATGGCGCGGGAAAACTACCTTCATCATGGCGCACAAGTGCCTCCAGTCAGGGGACATAAAAACATCATGCTGAAAAAGCAGTTCCTACTGCAGGAGCCAACCAAATATCCACCTACTACAACCAGAACATCCTCCCCTGCATATCAGGAGCCTTCTATTCGATCTCTCTGCAGAGGTTGAAAAATATATGGAACAACCACTCGACACAGCGGATTACAGGCAAGGGATTCATACAGATAACATAACCACCTTCGTTTCAGTCCGTCCGTCACATGTAATATTGCGAGACCAACCACCCCCTACAGCAGAAGAGGTATTGCAGCTGCCGAGATAAACCCACATTACCCTTGCGCAACTAAGCTTGCGATACTGCAGCCGACTTAACTCATATAGGGCCAGAATAGACGCCGACATATCAAATGTTTGTTCGGATGGCGAGTATCGACGGAGAATTAATGATGAGCTGTACGAGCTTTGTCTGCGACATTGTTCAGAATATAAAAAGCCGGCGGCTGCGTGGGACACGACAAGTAGTGAGACTGTGCTCCGGCTCGAAGCCTGCCTAAGGCAGCAGAAAAGGGAGATCTCCACTGCGTTGGGAAGGTCAGCTGGGTAGCGAATCTACCTCCCTTGGTATTTCCATTAAGCGCCATGCTGCACGTAACAGAAACCACTGCCGCGCTTTATCAGGCTCGGCTAAAATCGTCTAGACGTTTACGCGCCAATTAGGAAGATGAAGAAGAATTAACTCATCTAATCGCTTTGTTGTTAAATACACAAATATTTTCTAAATCAAGATTCCATTAGAGATTCCGCGACCATAAGTCATGCATACTTTTTGACATGACTAAAAAGAAAATTTTTGGTAATATTGGCTCGAAATGGTCGTGTGCTGTAATAAGGCAGAACGCTCTTTGACTTGAAAAGCCGCTTATATATGTACATACCCTACTCTTACACTTAATACACCACTTAGTTAATAAATAAATTCCACTTGACGTAAATAAACTTAAGCGAAGCGCAGCGCGGCGCGCCTTATCTAACCAACCATAAATCTCCGCCGGCAACGTCATGTCACTTTTTAATCTAAACCACCAACAAAATAATACCAAAAGCTTGTGCCAAATAAAGCGAAGTGGGGTGATTGACTGCTTAACTATTTTTCAATAATTTTTTGCTTCATCAAGGCTGCCAAACTGGCATTTCGGTTTTTATTGCTTGCTTCACTCCTTCGTTCATTTGATTTTTCAGTTCTTTCCAATTTTCCTCCTTCATTCCTTCACTTTTGCCTGCTTTTCCCGCTTCAGTCCTTCACTTTTTCCCACTTTTCCTCCTTTAGTCCTTCACTACTTCAACCTTCCCATCTTTACTCCTTTCCTCCTTTACTTTACTGTCACTCTTATCACCCAACCCTCTATTTCCCCCAGTTCTCCACTCACCTGCTGATGTATATATGGCGAATAACGGCGATTATTTATCACAAATATAACCAATGCATTCGCTCCAATCACGCCCAGCGTTAAAATGAGTATGAGCACCGCTTCGATCGTTTCCGCTATGCCAATGTGTACAATGAAATTGTGACTCGTGTAACGTGGATGTGAACAACTGGAATTTTTAACGGTTGGCGGTACGAGTAGTCCACCGGCTTTTAGGTCCATTGCAGTGCTGCTGTTTTGGTAAGTGAAAAAGAAAATGAAGGAGAAGAAGAAGAAGCAGAAGAGAGAAAAAAGCATATGAGCATTTTAGTCAAGTTGTGCGATAAATAAAAATTTGTAGCGCCAAAGTAATAAAGTTCAAAGGGCATAAATACATAACATTAAACATATTTGATATATAGGTACAAATAGCATTATACATTGTTATACATATACATACATAGAAATGTTGATTACACCGTTTTGCAATAAATGTCGACGTATATGGAAAATATTTCTGTTCGCCGCTAGATGTCGCTAAAATAAATTTCTTTCATCTTTGGTATTTATCGTAAAAACACACTTTATACAAACCGAGGAATATAAGTTTTTCGCTTTCTATTTTCTTTTAGTTTTATTTTAGAAAAAAATTTTCTGCGGAGAACCCTACTGAAATTTTACGGCGAATAATTTTCTAGAACATTTTAACACCCTAGCACCAACACGAAAGGGTTATTTTGACCTCTTCTTTAGAAATTACGAAAAAACATAGTATTTTTAAGGTCGCTAGAGGATTAAAATGTTTTGGAAAATTATTCGCCATCAAATTTCAGCAGGGGTCCCCTCATAAAAGTCTTTGTACGTGTAGGAAGCAAGAAACATATATTCCCCGGAATGATGCGTTTTATTTCGGGTTCTACTGAAGCGCTTGAAATACTTCTTTTGCAAAAGATTAATGATTTTTGACGACGTTGAACACGCAAACAAAAAATCTACATTAATATAATATAATAATACAATGGCGCTATTATAACTCTGACGAGTTTTATGGCCGAATTTCTCTCCCAATTCGAGGTGTGCTCCTATTTGTTTTTCCTACTAATTGGGTGAACCTACAGTTTTATGCCGGCTCCGAACGGCGAATGCATTTTTTTTGTGAAGCTTTTTCATGGCAAAAATACTCTCGGAGGGTATGCCGCCCACTGCCGAGAGGTGACCGCTGCTCTTAAAAAACCCAATAATTGGATTTTTACTAATTAGAAAAAAAATTTTTTTTGGTGTTTTGCTCGGACTGTGGTTTGAACGCGAGATCTCTGGCATAGCAGGCGAGCACTCTACTCACTGCACCACAGCGGCCACATAAAAATCTACGTAAAAAATCTACATTAAGGTGGTATAAATTAAGTACTGGGTGTTAGTGACCCCAATGGTGTAAATAGAGTTAATACGAATATATAGTCAAAACCTTCCCGTAAGGCCAAAGTCATTGGTGTATTAAACTTAGAGAGCGCACTATAAATAGCGAAGATTTGAAAATAATGTGTTTTAGCGACATCTATCGGCATAAAAAACACAAAAAATTTTTCGGAAATGTTTTCCAAAGAGACATCATATAGGGGGGGGGGGGGGGGGCGTACGGTGGATGTTTTTTTTTTGGTCCATATAAGGCGAGACAGCCTAATGTTCATGCTTGCTAGTCTTTTGTGCTGCTTATAAATCAGCACTTGACTGTCAGTTGAGCAAAATAGTGTGCAAAACAAGTTGTGAAAGAAAAAAAAAACGTTCTAAATAAGCAGTTCCTGGAATTGGAAACAATATGTGTTTTGCTTCATTTATGTATGTACGTGTACTTCACTTGATTAAAATGAAGCAGTCAAGGAGTTGAGTAATGATTTTTGGAGTTGCTTTTTTCCATGGAATTAAATGCATTTTTTCTTAGTTATTTTTGTGAGCATAAGCAATGAGTGAATCAGTGTTTACAAATCATTTCGACACATTAAAGAGCACTTGAAAGTAGCAGTAATAATCTTCTATATCTATATATATATAAAAATCAAGCCCATTTCTTTGTCGCCGGCTTTCGCCCAAACGCGTGTAGGGATTTTGACCAAATTTACACACAAACTTAGTACCTTGCCCTAGATGGTTTATATACATATTTTTTTTAAATCCGGAAGTCGGTTCCCGAGACATAGGTCAAAAGGTCAAAACGTGGATCCGGCTTTCCCCTGAATATTTTTGGACGATATTGGTATCAAATGAAAGGTATTGAGCTGAGAATTTACATAGAATAGTACCCATTGTTATTCCTAGGTCGGGTCTCCAGATATGGGTCAAAACAAGGACCCGGATGACCCTCGAATATTTTTGGACGATACTGGTATCAAATGAAAGGTATTGAGCTGAGAATTTACATAGAATAGCACTCATTGTGATTCCTTAGTCGGATCTCCAGATATGGGGCAAAACGTGGACCCGGATGACCCTCGAATGTTTCTGAGCGATATTGATATCAAATGAAAGGTATTGAGCAGAGAATTTACATAGAATAGTACCCATTTTGATTCCTAGGTCGGGTCTCCAGATATGGGTCAAAACGTGGACCCGGATGACCCTCCAATGTTTCTGAGCGATATTGATATCAAATGAAAGGTACTGAGAAGAGAATTTACATTGAATAGTACTCATTTTGATTCCTAGGTCGGGTCTCCAACTATGGGTCAAAACGTGGACCCGGATGACCCTCGAATGTTTCTGAGCGGTATTGGTATCAAATGAAAAGTCTTGATGGGGACTTCAGCACAGAACTATTATAATTGTGATGCCTAGCCCGGGTCTCCAGATATCGGTCAAAATGTGGACCCGGACCACCCCGGATGTTTTTGAGCGATATTGGTATCAATGGAAGGTATTGATGAGGACTTCAACATAGAACTATTTTATTTGTGATGCCTAGGACGGGTCCCCAAATATTGGTCAAAACGTTGGACCCGGATGACCCCGGAAAATTTCTCAGTGATACTGGTATCAAATGAAGGGTTTTGAGCAGGAATTTTACATAGAACTGAACTCATTACGATCCCTAGGTCGGCTCTTAAGGTGTGGGTCAACACGCGGACCTGGATAACACCGGGATATTTCTCAGGGATATTGGTACCAAATGAAAAGTGCTGAGCAGGGCCTTTACACAGAGATGAACTGATTATGATTCCTAGATCTGGTCCCTAAGGGTCAAAACGTGGACCGGGATGGCCCCGGAAAATTTGTGAACGATATTTGTGTCAACTGAAAGGCAGGGCTTTTACATAGAGATGAACTCATTATGATTCCTAGGTCAGGTCCCCAGATGTGGGACAAAATGTGGATCCGGATGGCCCCGGATAATTTCTCAGCGATATTGTTATTTAGTCACGGCGCATGACGAGTCCTAGGTGGGATCCCTAGGTACGGGTCAATATGTTCACCCGGATAACAGCGGGATATATATTAGGGATATTGGTACCAAATGAAAGGTGTTGAGCAGACTCTCATGTAGGGCCGTACCCATTACGATCTCTTGGTCAAGTCTCCAGATACCGTACCCATTATGGTTCGTAGGTCAAGTTGTCAGATGTGGGTCAATAAGTGGACCCGGATTAGCCCGCGATGCTTCTGAGCAATACTGATATAAAATGAAAGTGTTGACCGGGTCTGCTGTATAGAGATATTTTCATAGTGATTCTTAGTCCCGATACCCAATTATGGGAAAAAGAGACGATTCGGACGCCACGGAATGTTTTTAAGCAATGATCGTATCAAATGAGAAGTGGAGTGCAGGGTATGTTATGCTAAACCCAGGTCCCTAGTTAAAGGGGAAGAGTAATGAGACTGGGAAAGGCAAAGGCAAAGGCAAAGGGACGGAAAAGGAGAGGGAGAATATAATAAAAATGGAATGAAGAGGATGGGAGAGAGACAGTAAGACGGGGAATTAGAGAAGGAATAAGAGGGGGGAATAAAAAGGAGATAGACAGAAAAGGAGAGGTAAGGAAGAGCGGTAGAGAAAGGGAAGCGGAAATGTGATAATAATAATAATAATACAATGGCGCTATTATAACTCTGACGAGTTTTATGGTCGAGCTTCTCTCCCAATTCGAGGTGTGCTCCTATTGTTTTTTCCTACTAATTGGGTGGACCTACAGTTTTATGCCGGCTCCGAACGGCGAATGCATTATTTGTGAGAAGCTTTTTCATGGCAGAAATACTCTCGGAGGGTATGCCTAATATTGGTATCAATCGGACAATCCAATCAAAAGTTATAAGCAAAAGTGTACATATAATACAACTCGAGATTTTTACAGAATAAAAACTTTGAGAGCTTGCCATGAAAAACCTCGTAGCAAATTTTTATTTTTTCTTACGGTTTTATACAAAGCGTACCCTAACTTTGGTATTGTCGAGTTTTGGTGTTGATCGTTCAATCCAAATAAAAGTTAGAAGGGAAAATATACTTAGCATACAACTGAAGTTTCATATCGAGTTTCAACTTTGGGAGCTTCTCCTGCGAAACACAGTTTTCAGACGTTTGGAAGCGTCGATATATACATACATATTTTGTTCAACTGAAAATAATTTAATATCTTATTCATGAGTTGTGTATGGAACTAATAACTAACAAACAAATTTTAAATTATATACATACATTTCTAAAATATGTAGATATGTATGTAGAATATTATTTAAAAGCAAATTCTTTGTTTGTGATATTTCAATTCGCTTTCTGATTTATTTGTTAGTTGCTTGTCATAAATATTATTGTGTAATTTACAATATTCGCAATCACAATAAAATGCATAAACTGCAACTTCACAATTTTCTTTTTGGCAAACTTGTGGTAAACCATAAATTTTTTGACAAAATCTGTGGCACATTTTTCTTATACGGCCTTTATTATGCAAGCCAAAATTCGGAGTATAGAAATTTGTATTGAAACGCACATACATACATATATTTGTACTTACAATGGTTGTAGTTTTTTTTTACAAATCAATGCATGCTATAGAAACAATGCAATTTATTTTGTGTTCTCTTTTTTTTGATTGTTTTTTTTTTTTTTGTTTTTATACTCAGCTGTACTAGTACACAGAGTATTATAGTTTTAATCACATAACGGTGGATTGTAACAGAATGAAATAATCGAGATAGATATAGACTTATATATATCAAAATGATCAGGGTGAAAAGAGAAATCGATTGAGCCATGTCCGTCCGTCCGTCCGTCCGTCTGTAAACACTCTAACTCGCGCAAAAATTGAGATATTTTGATGAAATTTGGAATGCAAGTTGGTATCGAGACTGGGACGGTTGGTATTGAAAATGGGCGAAATCGGACCATGACCACGCCCACTTTTCCTATATAGAAAAAAATCGGAAATTTGGTATCTCAGTCACTAATATAGCTGGAGCGATGAAATTTTACCCACGTGTTGAGCTAAGGCCCCTAGAAATAAATCTGATGAAATTTTGGAAAATGGGCGGTGCCACGCCCACTTATTAAGGGTCAAACCTTGAAAGTTTTATATGTCATAACCAGGCGTGGATCCAGGATTTCGGCAAGGGGGGGGTTTTGAAAATTTCTTTTTTTGGAAGATGTTTTTAAGGGCAGACGCTGGTGAAAATATGGACTAATACCACCTACTATTATTATTCTATATAATAGTTGCGCCATTTCCCGCACCTTAAAAACACCAAACTCAAAACCCTCCAAATTAACAATATGTATGTCATCACATAGAGTGCAGGAGATTTCAATTGAAGTTCTAAATAACATGTATAACGTATGTATGTATATTTTTGCATTGGTACGTGCGAATGAGTATCGTATGGTATTGGTGGTAAATTGATCATCAATTTCACTAACCCTTGCATTTGAAGCCAAAACAAATAAGAATATATGTATGTATGTAGTACTTTTTGGTTATATTTATATTTTAACTTGCGACGTGGTGGTAATTTTTACACCGACTTATAGTTTCTTTAACAGTCCTATTCTGAGCGTTACCGGAAAATTACTTTACTGGTAATTTATCTTGCTGAAAATTGTTACAATCTTTTCAATTGGCATTCTGGCACAAATGGTAACGCTGTCAAAGCATTTCCATACGAACGGAATGGAATGGGGCTGAAAATGGTAACAAAATGTTACCACGTATTGAGGAAGTAACTTAATTTTCTGCTGCCAGAATACGAAAAGAGTGTTTAAAGTACCAGATTCTTTATTTCACCAGTAAAGTAAATTATGTTACCACACCGGAATAAGGCCGTTAATATCTCTTTTAACTTACCGTCCAGCAAGTTTACTCTCTTAGTATCTTCCCATCTCGTTGTAATTATTGACCCGTTTTGTTTTTATGGAGGAAGGTGTAACATTTGACGAGAAATGATGATGGTGGTGTAAAAAATACAATTTTTGGAAATTTACCACTTCGCGCTTCTCTACAGCATTTTGATGCGTTTAGAATCTACTCATGTCATCATAATTATCGATCAATATAGTTTCTACGGTGGAAGGTCTCCAATAACGGATAAATTATGATATCGGGGTAAAAATTACCACACCTCGACGTTAACGTAACTTTTTCTTCAAAAATAATTTATTTCCATTTAAAACTTCTCTCACTGGCAATTTGACTAACATGGATTATCAATTTAACCACTTCTTCAAATGATTATTGGAAGAAAAATTGAAAAATTCGTTTCGCGGTTCATTTTATACGCTCACGTTATTATGAAAAAACTTCAAAAAGACTGGCCTGCATTTTCTACAAAAAAATTTTTTTAAATAAAATTCCTATTATATATTTAAAAATATATATTTTTTTATGAAAAACCGTCTCTGAAGTTTAAAGAAAGTTTTTGTTTTACCTTTTATCTATAAGGTTCTCATGTGATGTTTTCGCTATTTTGAAAGAACAAGGCCTTGTGAATTATAGTAAAAACTTTGTTGATTTAAAAAATTTAATTAACTTTTTTTATCAGTTTCATTTGAAAAAGGACTAGCCTCTTTCCAATGCAAAAATTATTATAAAAAAATTTCTTTTTTATTGAGAGTTTTAAGTAAAATGCGTAGAAAAAATTTACCACCACGTCGTAAACTATGTCACAAAATTTCACCTCATCACTTAAAGGTTAAACAGGAATTGCGAAATACCTCTGAAAAAGGCAATTTCTCCAACGATTCAGACATTTCTGACCAAATTAATTCTGTACAATCCCGATAAAAATAGAGATAAGAAAGAAAAGAAAATAAATTTGCGATTTGGCAATTTGCGAATAGCATTTGACAAATTTGATTTTATGCACGTGCGTCCAAATGTACCTACATGAACTTTTTTCGCATGTAGGTACATATTTTGGATGTTATGTGGTGTGCCCAGTATACATGAATAAAATATATACATATTTTTTTATTCATTTTTAAATATTGTTTTTAATTTTTAAATAAATAAAAAAAAAAACAAAAAAAAAAATACAAGCCACAAGCAAGACTCGAACCGCGATCGACAAAATGCGAATCAAAGGCGCTACAGCTACGCCAACTAGCCATTTACATTGTGCATGTCAAACGCTGTACTTTAATTGTATTTCTTTCAACTACACTCAGAGAAAACCCGCATCGTAAAAATGACTATGAAAATATTCAGCTTTACTATTCGCTTTTTTACTATGAAAACACGGAAATATGACTATGAAACAACTTGATCTGAATATAAACGTATTATTTCAACCGTTCAAGTATGAAAGATATTCAACTTGAATATGAAAAACTTTGAGTTGACTAGTAAATACTAATCCAACTGGACAAGTATTAACACCTGTCATTATAAAATTTGTAATAGTCGTCTTCAAGATGAAACATATTTATTTTAACTACTGTTGATGCTTCAACTTGAATATGGTTCATAGTAAACTTAAATATTCAGCACAGTAAAATAAATTTATGCTGTGTAGATTTTCGTTCCTTCATTTGAATGCGGCTTTTCAAATTTCCGTAATTCTTAGATGGTTTATAGGTACATTGTTCGAGCTATATAGCATGATTGAGCAACTAAAATATAACTCATTTTCCACAAGGGAAATGAGTTGGCTTATTTAAAGCCATTTTTCGTACCCCAGAGGTTGGCACTCTCGCCGAACCTTGGAGCTACAGCGCTCCCCCCACGTGAATACATAAAAGGGTTTAAAAAAGCACATATGTATACATATGTACATATGTATGTGCATATGTGCACACAAAGTTTAGACACATAGTTAAATTCAATATGAAATATATTTAAAACAAATATGCTGTCTCTTAAGCCGAGATCACACGATTTGCGCATTTGTACAAAAAATGACAAATTTAAATTTGTCCACATTTGCCCATTTTGATATCGATGTGCAAATGATTTGCTTTGCGTTCACACGATTTGCCTGATTTATTAGCTTTTGATTTGCCACACATTTGTACATAAAAGTAAAGTGGCAAATTTGTTCACATTCGTTCACACGATTTAACCAATCATGATAAAACAGTCGTAAGAAAAATATAGAAGCATACTTTTGGACATTATTTGGAAGAAAATTTTATGAAAAATTAACAAACAAAAATTAATCAAATAGGTATTAAATCATTATAAGTACATGTATTTTCACGATTTCAAAACTGGATAATACTTCTTTTAATTCTCTGTAAGATGATATAAAGCTAATTTAATTCATTCAATAGAATACGTGTGTTAACGAGCTCCAAAAAAATTGTCATTATGAAATTTCGAATTTGGTTGTACAAAAGTGAATTAAATGTTGCAGATACGTCGAAATCGTATATGAAGAAATTGTTTATGTACTCATTTTGAATGAAAGTGATTTTGTTACTTTTTTGCGCGGAACGATTATTTTTCGAAATGGTTAAGGTAATAGTAGGATATAGCCACGTGCAAAGTTTTGTTTTGTTAAATTCGCTCGGAAACTGACTGAGTTATTACCAGGGGTTCATGTTTATTTATATTCGGTTCAGATTCGGGCAAATATTCTTTCCTGATTTGGGAAAGTATTTGGAAAAATATTCGGTTCAGTTTCGAGAAAACATTCGGTTTAAATTCGGGCAAATATTCTTTCCTAATTTGGGAAAGTATTCCAAAAATCACTTTTTGAAAAAGTATACTTGTGTGACTAGCAAGAATAATTGAATAACGTGAATAAGAAAAAATATATTAATTATACCAAATTATCTCAATAAGGAATAAAAAATTATGCCTAATTTTTTCTAGCTAAACGTTAAAAAATGAATTTTCGGCCTATATGACACTACGTTTTTTCTCTGGTATATTTGGTTTGAAAAAACAACCGAAAGTCAAAATACAAAAACAATTCTTGAAAAGAGACAAAACCTGTGTTCAATTACTAAAAATTGTTTTCTTATTTTTCATAAAAACTGTTATTTTTATATGGAGAGCTGTCATTTTTTACGAAAAATACGTAACACTTTTTTGTTATTGAACAGAGCTAAATAATAATATAATAATACAATGGCACTATTATAACTCTGACGAGTTTTATGGCTGCGATTCTCTCCCAATTCGAGGTGTGCTCATTTTTTGTTTTTCCTACTAATTGGGTGGACCTACAGTTTTATGCCGGCTCCGAACGGCGAATGCATTTTTTGTGAGAAGCTTTTTCATGGCAGAAATACACTCGGAGGGTATGCCGCCCACTGCCGAGAGGTGACCGCTGCTCTTAAAAAACCCAATAATTGGATTTTTACTAATTAGAAAAATTGTTTTGGTGTTTGGCTCGGACCGTGGTTTGAACCCGAGACCTCTGGTATAGCAGGCGAGCACTCTACCCACTGCACCACAGCGGCACGAACAGAGCTAAGTACTCTGTCAAAAACAATTTGTTTGACATTAAACTTCAAACTAAATGAAAATAATATTTATTTCAAAAATTAATTTTTTTCGAAATTGGAATTCAAATTACTGAAATAAAAAAATTATGAGACTCAAATGGCATGATATCTGTGTATTCTTTGTTATAAAGGGAAGCCAGTGCGCCGTAAAATGTTTCTTCGGACTTCTTCTTTCCCCTTACGGCAAAAGCAGAAGCTTATAAGAGGCCAATTTAAAATTTGTATTTCCATATATGTACTTTTTATTTTAAATATAATTATTTTATAGTTGTCAAAAAAGATTTGTATATTTGCCACAATCATTTGTATCCAAGTGGCAAATGACTTCAATATGAACATTTTTTAAAACAACTATGTTGTAACTTTAACTTGACTATAAAAATATTCAATTTGAATATGCTGCATTTTTCAACATATTTAGGACAACTATTTTTCATAGTTGTTTTTACTATGACAACACTTCAAGTCTAGTATGGTTAATTTTCGTTTTAACTACTTAATATTTATTATGATGGTATGAAGTGCAACGTAGTCAGAATCACTATTTTCATCCTAGGCGCAAAACCATTGGTAAAAATAGTCAAATCAAGGTGTAAATAGTCAGATTTACGTGCGTTTTTTGCTGAGTGTACCTACTATGCTCGCATCTTTTTCGATGGACGACAAGTGCGCAATTGTCTTTTCACACATATATATATGTGCATATAAAATATAATCTGAAAATAAATGAAAATAAATGCCGAGTTTTTCCTTTGGACAGCTAAACCCATCCAACCATTGCTTTTGGAATGATAGAGTTTTCCTTGATCAGTTGGGAAATTTGGGCGCAGAATCTATAAAGGCGTTAATTTGGGATCTATGATAAACCACAAGGGGGGGGGGTTTGAACCCCCAAACCCCCCCCCCCCCCCCCGTGGATCCGCCACTGGTCATAACTCAGAAACCATTGAAGATATATCGATGAAATTTGCTACGCGTGATTTACTTACTTAGGCAAACGTTTGGACGGAAAATAGTTAAAATCGGTTGACGGCCACGCCCACTTTTATATATGTATATTATAAAGTGACCTAATAAAAACATTTTAAACCATATCTCTGTCAAATATAAAGATCTATCATTGAAATTTTGTCGCATGAGTCCAACTATGTACATAAAACAAAAAACACAAAAACTTTGGAAAATGGGCGGTGCCACGCCCACTTATTAAGGGGCAAACATTGAAAGTTTTATGAGTCATAACTCAGAAACCGTTGAAGATATATCGATGAAATTCGGTACGCGTGATATACTTACTTAGGCAAATGTTTGGACGAAAAATTTCCGTGTTTCCATTAAACGCAAACAAACAATGAAAGCATACAGCTGAGTATCTAATGTTCGATTCCACTCGAACTTAGGCTTCCTTACTAGTTTTTTTTTGTTTTTCTTTTTTTTGTGCTTTGTTGTGTATGAATTAGAAATTGGCATACAAGTTGGTTAGCTTTTTTGTTGTCGTCGTTGATGTTTTTTTTGTTGTCATAACATTTGCAAGCTGTGTTTTTTTATATTTGGCACAACAAAATAATTTGGCAAAATTTTATTAAAGAAATATTTTCGCAAAAAAAATGTGTGTGTGTATTTCTGTATTTTGTTTAGATTTATTCAAATTTTTACTTTCAGCTTCAATTATTTTTTTGATTTTAATCTCACTTGAGCGCACAAGCAGAATAAAGAAAGGCATTTTTCTTACAAAAACCTAAAAACACACAGCATCACTCAATTGAACATCAATTGCACATAACATTTCATCTTTTCTCTACACTACTGTAGTCGGCTTCTCTATTTCAACCCATGCACTTACTGTTAACGCAATAAACACTCATAAATAGATACTCATTAGGCCAGAGCTATTTATTAACCTACATGTGTACATGTATTAGGCCGTATCGCCTTATATAGACCAAAAAAAGTCCACCGTACGCCCCCACATGATGTCTTTTTGGAAAACTTTTCCAGAAAAAAATTTTATTTTATTTTTGGATAGCGACTGTCGCTAAAATTCAATTTTTTCATATCTTCGGTATTTATGGTCCGATCCCTAATTTTGATACATCAATCTCTTTGGCCTGATATAAATAGGTCTCTATTTTATAATTATATTAACCCTATGTGCGCCATTGGGTTCACTTCCACCCAGTACTTATTTTGTACCACCTCAATATAATTTTTTTGCAGGTATCTTAAATATCGTCATAAAACATTAATCTTTTGCAAAAGAAGTATTTCAATCGATTCAGTAGAACCGTAAATAAAATACGTTTAACATTCCGAGGAATATAAGTTTTTCACCTGCTGTGGTCTTTTAGGTTTATTTTACAAAGATTTTTTGTGAAGAGACTCCTACTGAAATTTTATGCCGAATAATTTTCTAGAACATTTTAACCATCTACCACCCCTGAGAAAGCGTTATTTGACACTTTTTATACAGTCAGGAAATAGTATTTTTAAGGTCGCTAGAACAAGAATTTTATATTCAGAAAAATTAGAGGAATACGAATTTTTTCCATATAAATCGCCCCGGCATAATATTCATATAATTAAAGTTGAATAAATATTTCAGGCAGCTGTTTTATTTCAGGACCTACGCGCTCTTTTAAAGCTAACTCGCGCCCATTTTTCTTTTCAATAAAGAAACTTTAACAAATTTAAAAATTGATTTTCAATTTTCTATGCATTTCATTAGTAAATTTATTCCTTATTCTTTAATCTTTAATCTTTCATCTTCGTTTTTTAACCTTTTTTCTTTATATTTTTCTCCCTTTTACAGTTGTTTTAGTTTAATTTCGAAAAATGCTTGAGTGTCATTTAAGTAAATTTCATTCGCAGTTCCTGCTTATACCTTTTGCGTCTAAAGATTTTCCTTCAGCTTATTTTCTTAAATTTATTTTCCTTCAGCATTTTTTCTTAAATTTTTTTTCCTTCAGCTTTTTTTCTTAAATTTTTTTTCCTTCAGCTTTTTTTTCTTAAATTTTTTTCCCTTCAGCTTTTTCCTTCAGCTTGTTTTCTTAATTTCGTTTTTTCCTTTAGCAGTCTTTAATCAGCGTAACAAGTTTATCCTGTCATATCACTGCTTAAATTGCTCAACCTCCACACCCACTTACGTTTGACTTACTCCACTCCATCATCATTATTCTTGTTTCCTCTTTTTTGGCCCTTATCACTTTTCTAGCTTGGCCCTTATCACTTTGCTGCCCATCAGCAATTTTTCTTTTTTTCCATTCATGCAAATTAATGCTAAGTATTTGTAAGGCGATATCAAAACGCAGCAAAAAGCCGCAGCAACTTTGTTCTCTGCGTCCGTTGTGGATGATCGAGTGGCTAAGTCGCTGGCTGCTGTTGCTGCTTTAATGTAACTATGTAAGAGTTAAGGTTTTTGTTGTTGTTTTCTCCATATTCTTTCGTCTTTTTTTTCTTGTACCTATCACGCCCTCGCCCATACAGTTGAGTATTCCGCTTGAAAGCTTTTGCTGCAAAAGAAACGGTATGTTTCAACATTCGTAATTCGTCATCGAGTTTTTGTGTGCGCGCATTTACATAAATTAAATGTGATACGTTGACTTTTTTGCCTCTTTTGCGTTTTTGAATTTCTTCTTCTTTTTCTTTTCTTATTTTTCTTTTTTTTTTAGATTTCATCTTTTCCTTTCATGGGCAGCATCAGACACAGCTGCGCCCTAAGTAATCAAATCACCGTGCTTTAAGTGTGTTATAAAAAGTTTGATTTGAAATTGACAATTTAAGTTATTCTATTGAATTGATGAAAAGTGTATAAATAGGTCGTTATGCAAATCAGTTGAAGTATTTATGTCGTTATGATATTGAAAATAATATCGACAAACATAATTTTAGAAAATTTTTACACATATTTAATTCAATTTAATTTAATTTAATTTATATACTTTGGAATAAGCGGAAAAATCCAATTAGCTCATACAGCGATGGTAGATGTGATAGCTATTTCGTAGAAAAACCACTTTCTTCATCATCAGACATCTTCTCGGGAGCACACCAGGCATTGAACCTACGCTCCAACCATCAGTAGTCGAATATTACCGAAACGCTAAGCACTGGGGCTACCGATGGTCCTGCTGAGCTGTTGGATTTTTCACTTATATATGCCATTGATCTATTCAACTATCTGTATCGCTGTATGAGCTAATTGGATTTTTCCGCTTATTCCAAAGTATAAAAATTAAAAAATTAAAAATAATAATTTCGTGCTAGACACTAACATACCCATTAATTTAATTTAATTTAATTTAATTTAATTTAATTTAATTTAATTTAATTTAATTTAATTTAATTTAATTTAATTTAATTTAATTTAATTTAATTTAATTTAATTTAATTTAATTTAATTTAATTTAATTTAATTTAATTTAATTTAATTTAATTTAATTTAATTTAATTTAATTTAATTTAATTTAATTTAATTTAATTTAATTTAATTTAATTTAATTTAATTTAATTTAATTTAATTTAATTTATTTTAATTTAATTTAATTAAATTTAATTTAATTTAATTTAATTTAATTTAATTTAATTTAATTTAATTTAATTTAATTTAATTTAATTTAATTTAATTTAATTTAATATAATTTAATTTAATTTAATTTAATTTAATTTAATTTAATTTAATTTAATTTAGTTTAATTTAATTTAATTTAATTTAATTTAATTTAATTTAATTTAATTTAATTTAATTTAATTTAATTTAATTTAATTTAATTTAATGTAATTTAATGTAATTTAATTTAATTTAATTTAATTTAATTTAATTTAATTTAATTTAATTTAATTTAATTTAATTTAATTTAATTTAATTTAATTTAATTTAATTTAATTTAATTTAATTTAATTTAATTTAATTTAATTTAATTTAATTTAATTTAATTTAATTTAATTTAATTTAATTTAATTTAATTTAATTTAATTTAATTTAATTTAATTTAATTTAATTTAATTTAATTTAATTTAATTTAATTTAATTTAATTTAATTTAATTTAATTTAATTTAATTTAATTTAATTTAATTTAATTTAATTTTACTTGAAAGAGTTTTTAGTGTATAGCACGAAATTTTTATTTTAATTCAATTTTTAATTGTTGGGGTAAGTGGAAAAAAAACCAAGGCAAAAGTGGGGAAAATCCAACAGCTTGCACAGAGTCTCAATGGCCGAGTGTGTTTATGCCTTGGGTCATTGCGGCTGAAGATGGAATGGACTCGGGTTCAATCCCCGGTGCATCCACTTCCGAAAAGAGTGCTGGTGATCGAAAATGGTTTTTCGTGAAATAGCTATACACTCAACCTTCGCTGTAAATAGTTGTTGAATTTTTTTCCACTTACCCCAACAATTAAAAATTGAATTAAAATAAAAATTTCGTGCTAAGCACTAAAAACTCTTTCAAGTAAAATTGTTAACGTTGTTGGTATATAAAAAAATACATACCAACAACAAATGTTCATTGCGAACTGCCTACAACAAAAATTCAGCACGTTTGTGGAGAATATATGCAAAAGCATATACACACTAACGTTAATGTTGAAAATAAAAAAGGCAAAAGTGGGGAAAATCCAACAGCTTGCACAGAGTCTCAATGGCCGAGTGTGTTTATCTGTTGGGTCATTGCGGCTGAAGTTGGAATGGACTCGGGTTCAATCCCCGGTGCATCCACTTCCGAAAAGAGTGCTGATGATGGAAAATGGTTTTTCGTGAAATAGCTATACACTCAACCTTCGCTGTAAATAGTTGTTGAATTTTTTTCCACTTACCCCAACAATTAAAAATTGAATTAAAATAAAAATTTCGTGCTAAGCACTAAAAACTCTTTCAAGTAAAATTGTTAACGTTGTTGGTATATAAAAAAATACATACCAACAACAAATGTTCATTGCAAACTGCCAACAAAAATTCAGCACGTTTGGGTAGAATATATGCAAACGCATATACACACTTACGTTAATGTTGAAAATGAAAAAGGCAAAAGTGGGGAAAATCCAACAGCTTTCACAGAGTGTCAATGGCCGAGTGTGTTTATGCGTTGGGTCATTGCGGCTGAAGATGGAATGGACTCGGGTTCAATCCCCAGTGCATCCACTTCCGAAAAGAGTGCTGATGATCGAAAATGGTTTTTCGTGAAATAGCTATACACTCAACCTTCGCTGTAATTTAATTTAATTTAATTTAATTTAATTTAATTTAATTTAATTTAATTTAATTTAATTTAATTTAATTTAATTTAATTTAATTTAATTTAATTTAATTTAATTTAATTTAATTTAATTTAATTTAATTTAATTTAATTTAATTTAATTTAATTTAATTTAATTTAATTTAATTTAATTTAATTTAATTTAATTTAATTTAATTTAATTTAATTTAATTTAATTTAATTTAATTTAATTTAATTTAATTTAATTTAATTTAATTTAATCTAATTTAATTTAATTTAATTTAATTTAATTTAATTTAATTTAATTTAATTTAATTTAATTTAATTTAATTTAATTTAATTTAATTTAATTTAATATAATTTAATTTAATTTTTTTTTTAACCATTGGCTATGCAGGGATAATGAAACGTTTTCACTAAAATATATTTTGTACAATGCTGCCTATTAAATTTTAATATTAGTATTATTGTATTGCTAATCCCTGCTAGACAACCCCGGAAACTGGAAGATCTGAACCTTCCGGTGCTCAGAGGTTTAATCCTAGATCTTTCCGAAGAGATAAAATGTCTAGAAATGGCGTGGAAAGCCTCATGCCAAGGTGAAGGTAAACAACACACTAAAAGTTTTCGCACAGTGTAGAAGAAACTTTACCAAGACCTGGGTGCGGAGACCAGCAACGGTAATGTGGATTTACACAGCTTTGGTCAGACCCATTATCATGTACTCCACTGTAGTGCGGTGACGTAGTAACCATGGTTAAGTCCACGGTTAATAAGCTGAACAGGCTCTAGAGAAGTGTGTGTATCAGCATTACGAGTTCGTGCTCCGTTCGACCTGCTACCACCGGATTTGATGCTCCAAGAGGTGGCTATGAAAACGGTGGGTCGACTGCATATACTCCTTGGGGTTGTGGCATGACGATTGCAGCTCGGGGGGTGCACGGTGAATAGAAGCTTGGCTTCGCAGCAAAATTCAATAAATTTCAGCTTATGTGGGTATCCGGATATGGCGCTGTTCAAGTTAACGAACCGGCCAAATTGGGGATCAGCGAAATACCCAACTAGAATGTAGCCAATCATGCGACTAAGTTTAGCGGGCACTGTGAAGGAGGAGGTAGCAAACTTCCTTATTAAGCAGAGAAGGAGATAGCTAAGGGCCCTTGTGGGGTTGATTACAGAACACAATCTATGGGGACATTGTTTTAAAGCTACGTTTAGAAAAACAAACGATCACCTTCTCAATTTGGCGTGACCATAATTTAAATTAATAAGTACTTAGACACACATACATAGCCATGTAAAATTCAATTCTTACCTACATGAACAGCATTTTAAGGAGTTTTAATTTTTTATGACGCCTAAGAGTTGAGCAAAATGTGCATTCCATTCGCGCCAAAATCTCGCATTAAGTGTGACGGTTTTAATTTGGCAGCGTGAGCGCGGAATGGATTATGCAGTAAATCATAGGGACATACATATGTATGTATGTATTTTTTGCATGTAAATTTCTACAAACGCTATTATTTCTGTTGTTGTTTTTGGTTAGCTCAGCGGCTAGCAAATACATTACATTCGTGTCCATCTGCTTAGACACACACACACTGCCCCGTTAAACAAACCGCAGCAACCACAACGACCACCAAAGTTGGTGTGTTCCCATCAAATGACAGAGCATCAATCTGTGCTTTCTGACTGCAAAATAAATAAATGTATCTGCATGTATCTACATACACTGTAAATATGTATGTATATATGTGCATATGTATGTATGTAAATATGTCAATTTGTTTTGTGTCTATCTATTTTATGTTCATTAATGTGTCACAAATTTGCCCGCAGATAAATTTCGACAAGTTTATCACTCCCTGCAGCAGCTATGGGATTTAGTGAGTTTGGAGAGTGACAGCGAGTGGTTTACAGACATCATACTCGTACCTAATGATGCTGCTGAGTGTTGTATTTAAATTTGCATCGATGCAGCAGGACTTAACTCTAGCAAATAAAAAAAACAAAGAGACTTGGAAAAGGGTGGAAACTCTTAAATTAATTATACGTGATTTGTTTATGGAGCTGACGGAAACTACATAAGTATAACAATTTTGAAAATCGTGCCAAGAATTTTTGTATATTTTACTTTCTTTATTTGATTCAAAATCGGAAAAAATAAAATTGAACGGGACTCGAAAATGATATAAATACGATTAAAATAAGACTCGAAAACTCCCCAAGAAGAGTTGGACGTACCATTTTCTACAGCCGAGAGGCTCTTTTATGATCAGAAAATGAGCGCATTTTCCTTTATTTTAAACGTGCATAGGGATCCAAAAAGACTGGAATATGATCGAAAAATTCATAAAATGCTATGTGGGTATATGTATGTTAACGAATCTGATCTCATGATAGGTATATTGCAAGAATAGCTGTTGATTCATACCAATCTTATCTGTTCCATGAGGGAATATGCCTTCAAAAATTAGTCTGATAAGACCGAAGGAGAGTATTTTTCTTACAATCTGCGCTATCTATTGATATATTTTCAACAACATTTTTCTTTGAATAATCCCGACACTGGTGCCCTCTAACAGCAATTTTAGTATCGAACCCCTTTCTTGTACAGAAAAGCACCATTTTCGGCAATAATGGAAGCACTGAGCTGCATAGGGTACGGGCCAATCCACAAGGATCCATTCAACTGCAGCAACAGCCAAGCGGTCAGTAGGTTGTTTTGGTTCCTTCTCGTTCAATTCTGAACTTGTACTAAACTGGATAGCTATGACTTTTGCCACATGCAAGCTAATGCTTAAAGAACAAATCCAGAAAAACACACAAGTGATAGATGGCAATAAAACCCAGTTTGTAGGATACACAGGCCGATAAGAAATTTGACCATAAACCAGACCATACTTTCCTAAAGGTTTTCGATGCGCTGAATTCAAATCTGGACGCAGAATTGCTCTATCACGTCAGGATTTTGAGATATCCTAACCTAAATGTGCAAAAAACACCGTTTTTGCCTATTTTTGAGGTTATATATAAACGACAGATTATTTGTAAAAAAAAAAGCACAAATAGCATCTTAAAAAAGAAGTATTTCTCTAACGAATGGCGTTGAGTTTGCTCAAATATCTTTTTTTTCGCTAAGATAGAGCAATTTAAAGTTTATATGAATTAACGTAGGTATGATGCAGTAGAACACATACCTCTTACGATAAGTCTGCAAATTTCAATTGCTCCATCTTAGCGAAAAAAAAAAGATATTTGAGCAACCTCAACGACATTTGTAAGAGAAAGACTTCTTCTTTAAGATGCTATGTGTGCTTTTTTTTTTAAAAAATAATTTGTCGTTTATATATAACCTCAAAAATAGGCAAAAACGGCGTTTTGTGCACATTTAGGTTAGGATATCTCAAAATCCTGACGTGATAGAGCAATTCTGCGTCCAGATTTGAATTCAGCGCATCGAAAACCTTTAGGAAAGTATGGTCTGGTTTGTGGTCAAAAAAATCGGTCTCATTTTGTCGGCCTGTGATATTAAAGGAAGCGAAGCAGAAATGGCATTACAAGAGATCTCGTTAACTATGCTGCCTAAGAAGGGGTGACCTCTCTGATCTCAAGGGAGTACCTACTCACGGATCACTGCCATCATAGGATGACACGCGGAAGTTACGCGCTATCGTAGATGCTGCGTAAGCTGTAAGGGGGATGAAGGGAAGGAGACATTTGAAAACCTCATCTGCGATTGCCCGATGCTTAGCGGCGTTAGACAGCGCTTTATAGCGGCACACTTTCTGGGTGGCTTACAAAAAATGACAAAAAATTGATGCAAAGGACCTGATGAGTTTTATCAGGCGTTCAAATTGGTTCAGTAAGTGGGAGTAATCTGTTTTCGTTATATATAAACACAGGCATATACACTGGCCAAAGTGTGCCGTTAACGCGGAAGCCACTCCAGCCTAACCTAACCATTTTCAATGTGATTTAAATTTTTTTCTTAAATTTGATGAGCGTATAGTTTCACCAACAACCTTTAGCGTCATCTGCCAAGTCAAGTGAACTTTTCTCCCGCTTATTAAATGACAAAAAGCCGTCTCAGAAGATCAGCTTCCAGTTTGTGTCGTCGCTTTTATCACTTTCCAATTCCATTTCGCCATAAACACAATTTTATTCGATGTATTTTGGAACGAATTTCCGTCATCCCTTGTCAAGTTTGATTTAGTTATAAACAGGTTTCGGCAATGTGCCATCTTTAGTATCTTGTTTATTCAACTCAGTTTATTTACATACATTTCGCTTTTTATTAATTCACAAATATCTTAAAACACCAAAAAGAAAACCCAAATTACCACTGATTTATCGCTGTCTAGCGGAAATTTGAGCTGCAAGTAAATAAATAAATGCAAAATATTTCTTCGCATTTGTTTATATAAAAATGTCTGTATTATCGCGGTGATCCGCAAACATCCAATTATCCACTTTGTGCAGCTTTACATGCTGTCAACGCAAAATAAAATGCCAAACAAAAGAAAAGCCAAACTTTGTGGCGGCTATATTTGCGCTCGATCCGATTACTCTGTCCGCTATTCAGCGCCACAAACACATGCAAATACATATCTACACAACGATACCCATTGAAGGCAGCGATGCCGCTGTCACTCCAATTGGAAGATTTCACTCCGATTTTGACCTCCTCACTCCGCCACTCCCTCTTGGACTAAATCACTCCCACTTTTTCATGTATGAAATAATTCAGAAATTTTGAATCAACTTTCAATTTTGTATGTATAAAATTACAATCTGGCAGCGTTATTGTTTACGTCTTATAATTCTGCCGCAGTGGCAACTTTTCACTGATCTTTGTTTTGTGCGCGCTTCCATGGAAAATTTCAAATCAATTGCTCTAAAATGAATAGCTGAGTTAAAATTTATAAAAACACATTAGCTGGTTTTTAAATTTTTTTGTTTTCATCAGAAAAGTTTGCCCTGGACCAAATGCAAAAAAAGGTACATTGACAGGTAAGTTATATTTCTAAAGGATACTTTTCCATATTTCATAACCTCATATTCTCTTTCCAGCTATTTTATCAAAGAAGAAAATTCCCCTGCTGCTACAACACAGAAATTGGCCTATGATGTAGCTGTTGCAAATGACCATACTTATGTATACGATTTGGATCCTGTGGCTGCTGCCGTCTGTACGAGTGACTTCGATGCTGCTATTTCTGCTATAGTTTCCGATGATTGTAGTGCTGCTGCTATGAATGATTTGCACACCACAGACGGTGACTTCGATGCTGCTATAGTTTCGGGTGATTGTAGTGCTGCTGCTATGAATTATTTTCACACCATATGTATGGTAAATAATTGTAGTGCCGCTGTTTTCTGCGATTTTCACACCAAAGACAGTGAAAATAAAGCCGTTCAAACAAAAATTCATCGATAAATGGAAGATGAAATTTAGTTGGTTAGAAAACAAAGATGAGAAAAGCTTCTGTAAAATTTGTGTAAAATTGTTGGGAAATAATATTTCTGATTTGGAAAGGTATGGCAATTCTGATGGTCATAAAAGGGCAGAATTGTCTTTACAAAAACACAAAATACATAATTTATTTAAAAAAAAAAACTTATCCTACTTATATATACATACTTGTACTTTTATATCTAAGACATTTATCTAATGCATAACATGCACTAATTTATGTATACAAAAGTTTATAAACAAATGTGCTATGAATAAAAACATAATTTTAATTTAATTAAATTCATTTCTAATAAATACATATGTCCTTTAATTTTTGCGTTTGCTTTCCCATATTTACATTTCTTGTTGATTTCCTTATTTTTGACATCCCTCCGCAATTTCACTCCGCTCTTTCGTCCGTCACTCCGAAACACTCCGCTATATGTCAATTTTCACTCCGCTCATAAATTTTGGAACGGCATCGCTGATTGAAGGTACTATGACGTTGACGAAATATTTATGCACCAACAAATGACAGATGTTTGAACATCAGTCATTCAACTTGACTACGCTGTGACTGTGACTTGTTTTGTTTTTGCTTGATTTTTTATTGAATTTTTTGTTTGTTTTGTTTTGGTAGCCAGTGAGCGTTACAAAGTCATAAAAAATTCATTCGCGGTTTGGTGTCGAAAATACGTAAACATTTTCTAGTTTGGCATTCATTCAGTCAACATTTGTACATACCTTGCCCACATTGCCACATTTTACAACTATTACTCAATTGGGGCTTGTTTTTTTTTTTGTTTTCATAGTATTTTTCTTTCCAACCACCAGTTTGTGCCACATATTTTTATTATATACCCACTTAGTTTACATTATTCCGATTTGCTAAAACTTGAATGTATCAAAATTAAGCACAAAATAGAAATCAAATAATTGACACTCACTTTTTTGACACAGATAATATAATTATTATTTAACTAAGAACTTTGTTCTCAGAGACATTGGTTTAGAAATTTTATATAAACATTTTGACTCACAAAAATTTTGACTTAAAATTTTCGGTTCAGCAATTTTGACACTAAAGTTTTAGATAAAAATTTTGACTTGAAAATTTTGACATACAAATTTTTACATAAAAATTTTGACTTACAAATTTTGTTTCGGTTCAGCAATTTTTATACAAAAGTTTTTTTGAGATAAAAATTTTGACTTAAAGATTCAGACTGGTACAGAAATTTTTACCTTCAAATTTTAGATAAAAATTTTGTTTCAGAAATTTTGATAATAAAATTTTAAACAAAAATTTTGACTTCAAAATTTCGGTTCAGCAATTTTGACACTAAAGTTTTAGATACAAATTTTGACTTACAAATTTTGTTTCAGAAATTTTGGCCTTAAAATTTTAAGTAAAAATTTTGACTTAAAAATTTCGGTTCAGCAATTTTTATACAAAAGTTTTTTCGAGATAAAAATTTTAACTTAAAGATTCAGATTGGTACAGAAATTTTGACCTTAAAATTTTGGATAAAAATTTTGGTTCAAGAATTTTGACACCAAAGTTTTAGATACAAATTTTTACTAAAAAATTTTGACTCAGAAATTTTGACCGTAAAAATTTTATATAAAAATTTTGACGCTAAAATTTTAGTTACATTTCTGACTTAAAAATTTTACCCTAAAATTTTAGATAAAAATTTTGACTATTCTGACACTGAAGTTTCAGATAAAAATTTTGACACTAAAGTTTTAGATAAAAATTTTGATTTAAAAGTTTTGTTTCACAAATTTTGACCTTAAAATTTTAGGTAAAAATTTTTATTTAAAAGTTTTGTTTCACAAATTTTGACCTTAAAATTTTAGATAAAAGTTTTGACTTAAAAATTATTTCTCAGAAATTTTGACTTAAAAATTTTGGTTCAGAAATTTTCACCCTAAAATTTTAGATACAAATTTTGACTTTTTCGACACTAAAGTTTTAGAAAAAATTTTGACTTAAAAATTATTGCTCAGAAATTTTGACCCTAAAATTTTAGATACAAATTTTGAATTAAAATTGATCCTAAAATTTTAGATACAAATTTTGACCTAAAAATTTTGGTACAGAAATTTTGATCATAAAATTTTAGATAAAATTTTTGACATAAACTTTAGGACGCATAAAACTTTTCTCGAGGCAAAAAATTAAAATGGCCGTTCGCACGAAGTTAAATTTTTCTGTGTGTCTCGTTAACAAAACTCACCACTGGGTATAATTCACCATTCTGAGTTTTGACACAATCAAATCACTACCAACTTCTGCCATTGCCAAAAGCATTGCTAGCATCCGAAATGACGACCACAACAAAAACAACAACGCTAACAAAAAAAGAATATTAACAAAAGCAACTAAAAACAACAACAAGAAAACCAGCAAAAAAAGTCGCAAAATTAACAGCTTTATGTTGCATATTGCAAGCAGCAAATTGCGTTGACAAGACAAATGTGCGTCAGCTTCGAAACTGACAAACTCTACTCTGACTGCTTGTCAGGCAGTGCATTTTTTCTTATTTTTATTTATTTTTTCTGCTGAAAATTTATTTTCTCTCACTCGTTTTTCGCATTTGTTTGATTACAAATCCGGAAACTGAGCGCGGATAGTTAATGCGCTATGATGACAGGAAATTGTGTGAATTGTATTAGTCACACACGCTTCATAGGGGGAAAGAGGGGGAGGGGACAAGCGAGTGATTATATGTATGTAAATTATACATATGTACATACATACATACAACTGTATACATATGTAAGTATATGTTTGCTGAAGCAATTCGCAATTCGCCCATGCAGTAAGCGCCCTTTTTGCATTCGCCCAGCGCGAACTTGGTGATAAATAGTTGCAACATTCGTTGGTGGCAGTGACAGGCTGCAAGGCTGCAAGGTTCTGCCTTCTGCTCGCTAGCTTTTAGTTTGTCGGAATGCATTGCGCTGACGGCAATATTTTGACTTGATTATGGCATAACAAATTGCATAACATTTTGCATATTTCCGTTTGGCGAAATGAAAATTTATCAAAATAGTGACGCAAGAAATGAGAAATTCCAAACAAATTGTAATATTTGAGCGCTATAAACAAGGAAAGAGTGAGGGATGAGAAATTTGATTAGAACTTTAGCGTTGACAAGGATTTGAGAGATAGGAAAGAAACTTCTGGCCAAATACTGTGAAAGGTAATCTCCTCGATTTCCATCCTTCTTTTCTTTCAGAAGGAAACCCTCTAGCTCTGCTCATGATGGTGCTGAGTTATTTCAAAAATTTTTTAAGTCGGCCTACTCGTACAATCATGTTCAATCAGCTCACTATCCGTATTACATAAATAGTTCAAATGGCATTTTAAACTCTGTTATCGACCTTAATACCGTAGTTCAGACTCTTCTAGCATTGAAACCTGTTTTTTCTACTGGATAAGATGTCACTCAAAATTCTCAACTTAGGTATTGTGCTGCAAATTTATCCGAGCCGATTTTCAAATTATTTAAACTAACACTCGAATCCGCGTCCTGCCAATCAATTTGGAAGTAATCATTCATTATTCTACTGCATTAAAAAGGTAGTAAATCTAGCATCGAGAAATAAAGGGGGTAGCTAACCTATCAGCTATTCCAAAAGCTTCTGATATGTTCTGCCATGCAGTGTGTTGGTCGATGGTAAGTATCTACAAGTGCTGTTAGTTATTTGCTCGACTCCATTGATTGGTTAAGCACTCATCGAAAATGGGTTTCCTCGAAGCCGATCTGTCAAAAAGAAGACCTTTTCAACATATAATTGCCCCTTAAATAGCCAACGTATTAAAAAGTCAGTAACAATATTCAAACATTGCCATTAAATATCGTTTCTGGTAGCCACCATGCATCCAATCGCTTGTTAAACATATGCAAATAAGCTGGGGAATATTTAGCTCACACATGCGACCCATTTGCTGGTTTAGTTTGCCTGTTTGGCAACAAATAGTGGCGTATTAGAATCCTGTTTACCTTTGAAAGTGATTCTGTGTGAGCTTTATGGCATGTGGCAGGTGTGTATATATTAGGGATTCCAATTTTTCCGATTTTTACGATCCCGGGATTTTCGAGATTTTTTTCTAATCCCGGGATCCCGCGATTTATCCCGGGATTTGGACATTAATTATACAGGCCAAAAAATTTCCAAAAAATTTTCTAACTCAAATAAAATTCTACTTTTCTAAAGGATTTCGGTGCCCTGAATCTGAATCTGAAATCGGATTTCCGTTAATACTTGTAGGGTTTGAGATATTTATGCGATTTTTTACTATATTCACTGCTCAATCTGTTAAATTACTTACTTTCATTAAAAAATGATTGCAGCTATTGAAAGAACGATCAGTTCTCTTGAAAACAGCGCTTTGCTTTCTCGCGTTTCTTATTTATATATCTAGAAATATATGTTTTTGTACAATAAGGTATTTGTCTTCGAAATCAACGGCAGTATTTGTAGCGCTGTTTTAATCGAAATCAAGTTTTGTAGCTGCTCTGCCGAACTATTTTTATTTCAGTATAGAAAATATATACATAGTAGGCCACTGATTGGAATTTTTGTTTCAGTCACGCAAAATGTAGTCGTGTTTTCGATAAATTAATATAAATTAATTCATGTTTGTATTTATATGGCCGTTTTAATTCTAATAATTATTTTTATGTGAATTTAAATGAGCTATTGGCCATTTTTTTAAAGAAGAAAAATTTAAAAAAATTTTTTTGGTAGAAGTTATGGATCCATTTCGGAGACCACCACATCCCCTCATCAGACTTCTTCAAGCGGCCTCAACCGAGAATCGAACTTAAGTCGTTCGATTGGTAGTCCATTGTCTATACCATTGAGCTACCACCGCCGTCAACTTTGTTTCGCTTAAATTTCAATTTTCCTTCCATTACAATCCACATACCAACAACAGTAGCTTGATGACACTCTGCCTTTGCTACCTAGTATGTTGGTGCGATTGTGTGTTTGGTTTGTACAAAGTTCTAAAGCTATTAACAAGCAAAGCTTTTGTACAGGCAATGCTTGTTTTTGTTTTCAGACTTTTGTTTTTTCGACAGGCTCTCCGATATACATATTTATGTTTGTATTTATATGGCCGTTTTAATTCTAAGCGGTGGTAGCTCAATGGTGTAGACAATGGACTACCAATCGAACGACTTAAGTTCGATTCTCGGTTGAGGCCGCTTGAAGAAGTCTGATGAGGGGATGTGGTGGTCTCCGAAATGGATCCATAACTTCTACCACAAAAATTTTTTCAATTTTTCTTCTTTAAAAAAATGGCCAATAGCTCATTTAAATTCACATAAAAATAAATTAATTCACTTATTTCATTCTAATATCATGTTCAGACATAAAAATTAATTAAGTCAATTGGGCTTGATTGAACATCTCTAGATTTGGTGTTCAGAGATATTTAATTTACTTGGCCCATTTAACAGGTCGGCTCAAGATACATACACACATACACGCCGTGAGCTGAATATCAAACTCTCGTGACCTAAATGTCAAAACTGCAAGGAGGACGAAATAATTTGATATTCAGCTCACAACTTTTACCAATCGTAAACACGAATGCATGTATAGAATAAGCAGAAATAAAAAAAAAGTTTGATAGGTGATGAAGAAGAACAAGAATTCAGCTGATCTGACGAAACAACCTGTTTAGTGTACCCTGACGCTAATGACATTTCTCTGAACATCACATAAAATTTTGCTTATGAAACAACCCTTCTAACAGGGCTGCATGCAGAATTGTTCTTCATTAGGAACTCATTAATTGCTAATGAAGCATTAACTTAGTCAATTTTTGTATGGTAAATTGAGAATCATTGGGCTTGAAAATTGAATGAAGGCTCTTAATTTTCAATTAAGGTTGTGTCTGAACATAACATAACGCACAGTTTGTTGTTAATATAATAAACTGCCTAAAAGCGTGCTACAAAATTTTTATTTGCAATATTGCAAGTTACAAGCAAGATATCCGAAAAAGCAAAACATTGTCTTAAAGAGAAATGATCGTGCTTTCAATAGATTTAATCAGTTTTTAATGAAAGTGGGCAATTTTAAAGATATTGAGGAGTGAATATGGCCAAAAACCGCGTTTTTCGCCTCTTTGGACATGAATATCTCAAAAAGTGCACCGAAATCCTTTTGAAACGTAGAATTTTATTTCTGTTACAAAAATTTGTCGACCAGTATTATTTTCCCACATTTGAGGTTGAAAAATTAAATATGTATATTTTCGAGAAACGCTACAACTTTAACATGCAAAGAAAAAATAGATTTTTATTGCCATTTTTTATTATTTCATTACTAACAAAATAAAATAGGAACGTAAAATCATGATTATTATTTAATAACACTTAAGAGTTACTTTAAATAAATAACAGCTTAAAAAAACTAAAAAACACGCTTTAATCTTAAAAATCGTACTAAAAATTGAGAAATAATTTAATTAGAAACAAAATGATGAACGAAAATATAAGTATTTAAGGAAAAGCGTGGGGTGCTCAGTATGTCAAAAAATATTTAAAATCGGTGTTTTTTTACTAATAATTTTATTTTGACTTTTTTGAGATTTCATATATCGTACTCTTTAATTTCGCAACTAGGTATATTTTTGTACTAGTTGTACGAATCGAATATTTTCATGTTCAAATATTATTGAGCACCCCCACGCTTTTCCTTAAATACTTATATTTTCGTTCATCATTTTGTTTCTAATTAAATTATTTCTCAATTTTTAGTACGATTTTTAAGATTAAAGCGTGTTTTTTAGTTTTTTTAACCTATTATTTATTTTTAACTTTTTAGTGAAATTTTTCATTAAAGGATGTTTTATGCGGACGCAAGAATAAAAGTAAAAATAAGTCTGATGGGATGTGGTGTTCTCCGAAATAGATCTACATACCTACATATGTATTTATAAATTCTACCAAAAATCCCAATATGCAGTAAAGTAAACTAGCTTAATATGCAATAATTTCCAAACCCTTTTATTCAAGGTTTTCCAAACTAGTTTGGAAATACAAAATTTCCCAAACGTTTTGTTATATTTTACAATCAGAAAGTGAAGAGAAGTTGAGGTGGAGCATTTGAAAAGAACAAAAATAAAAGAAACCTGATTGAATAAATTCGAATTTAGACAACAAAGTTCCGAATACGTTTGTAGCGTAATGGTGAGGTATGCTGCCTAAGGACCAAGGAGCTCAGGTTCGAGTCCCGAGTGGCGAATTTTTTTTTTTTTTTATTTTTATTTTTTTTTTTTTAGAGACATTTTTTTCACCTCACGTTTACAAAACATTGTATAACAAGTAAGGAAGCCTAAGTTCGAGTGGAATCGAACATTAGATACTCAGCTGTATGCTTTCATTGTTTGTTTGCGTTTGTTCGATATAGGGTGTATTTTATATGAAACGAGTGCTGCATAAACAGGGCGCAGCCACGCCCATTTTCAAAATTTGTATCAATCATCCAAATAAGCATATAAATATTATTGTTAGTGCAAAATTGCATCCCTCTATGACTTTTAGTTACAAAGACTTCACGTTACAAATTCCAAAAGGGTGTTCCAGAAATATCTTTGTTAAAAAGTAGGCGTGGTCATAAACCGATTTCAATAAATTTTTGCGTGTCTATTAACACAAGTTATAAAAGTGTATAAACTAAGTTTCGTCATAATATCTCAGTTATTTGTCGAGTAATAGGCTCATAGATTTCTTTGTATAAAAAGAGGCGGTGCCACGCCCATTTTATAAAATTTTTTTTTTTTGTGTTTCCAGTCTATTGTAGAACTCATGTCACAAAATTTCAATGAATTATCTTTATATTTCACAGAGATATCGCTAAAAATGATTTTATTAGGTCACTTTATAATACCCATATATAAAAGTGGGCGTGGTCGTCAACCGATTTTGGTAATTTTTCGTCCACACATTTGGCTAAGTAAATATATCACGCGTACCAAATTTCATCGACATATCTTTAACGGTTTCTGAGTTATGGCTTATAAAACTTTCAATATTTGCCCCTTAATAAGTGGGCGTGGCACCGCCCATTTTCCAAAATTTTTATATGTTTTGTTTTACGTCCGTAGGTGGACTCGTGCCACAAAATTTCAGTGATAGATCTTTATATTTGACAGAGATATCGCTTAAAATGTTTTTATTAGGCCCCTTTATAGTTCCCATATATAAAAGTGGGCGTGGCCGTCAACCGATTTTTATAATTTTTCGCCAAAACATTTGTCTAAGTAAGCAAATTACGCGTACCAAATTTCATCGATATATCTTCAACGGTTTCTGAGTTATGACATATAAAACTTTCAATGTTTGACCCTTAATAAGTGGGCGTGGCACCGCCCATTTTCCAAAACTTCATCAAATTTCTTCATAAGGGCCTGAGCTCAATACGTGGGTAAAATTTTAGCACTCTAGCTATATTAGTGGCTGAGATACAAAATTTCCGATTTTTACTATATAGGGGAAGTGGGCGTGGTCATGGTCCGATTTCGCCCATTTTCAATACCAACCGTCCCAGTCTCGATACCAACTTGCATTTCAAATTTCATCAAAATATCTCAATTTTTACGCGAGTTATCGTGCGTACGGACGGACGGACGGACGGACGGACGGACATGGCTCAATCGATTTCTCTTTTCACCCTGATCATTTTGATATACATAAGTCCATATCTATCTCGATTATTTCATTATGTTACAATCCACCGTTATGAAATCAAAATTATAATACTCTGTGTACTAGTACAGCTGAGTATAAAAATAAAAATTTGCTACGAGGTTTTTCATGGCAAGCTCTCAAAGTTTTTATTCTGTAAAAATCTCGAGTTGTATTATATGTACACTTTTGCTTATAACTTTTGATTGGATTGTCCGATTGATACCAATATTAGGCACATACCCTCCGTGAGTATTTCTGCCATGAAAAAGCTTCTCAAAAATAATGCATTCGCCGTTCGGAGCCGGCATAAAACTGTAGGTCCACCCAATTAGTAGGAAAAAACAAAAGGAGCACGCCTCGAATTGGGAGAGAAGCTCGGCCATAAAACTCGTCAGAGTTATAATAGCGCCATTATATTATTATTATTATTATCACATTTCCGCTTCCCTTTCTCTACCGCTCTTCCTTACCTCTCCTTTTCTGTCTATCTCCTTTTTATTCCCCCCTCTTATTCCTTCTCTAATTCCCCGTCTTACTGTCTCTCTCCCATCCTCTTCATTCCATTTTTATTATATTCTCCCTCTCCTTTTCCGTCCCTTTGCCTTTGCCTTTGCATTTCCCAGTCTTATTACTCTTCCCCTTTAACTAGGGACCTGGGTTTAGCATAACATACCCTGCACTCCACTTCTCATTTGATACCATCATTGCTTAACAACATTCCGTGGCGTCCGAATCGTCTCTTTTTCCCATAATTGGGTATCGGGACTAAGAATCACTATGAAAATATCTCTATATAGCAGACCCGGTCAACACTTTCATTTTATATCAGTATTGCTCAGAAGCATCGCGGGCTAATCCGGGTCCACTTATTGACCCACATCTGACAACTTGACCTACGAACCATAATGGGTACGGTATCTGGAGACTTGCCCAAGAGATCGTAATGGGTACGGCCCTACATGAGAGTCCGCTCAACACCTTTCATTTGGTACAAATATCCCTAATATATATCCCGCTGTTATCCGGGTCCACATATTGACCCATACCTAGGGATCCCACCTAGGACTCGTCATGCGCCGTGACTAAATAACAATATCGCTGAGAAATTATCCGGGGCCATCCGGATCCACATTTTGTCCCACATCTGGGGACCTGACCTAGGAATCATAATGAGTTCATCTCTATGTAAAAGCCCTGCCTTTCAGTTGACACAAATATCGTTCACAAATTTTCCGGGGCCATCCCGGTCCACGTTTTGACCCTTAGGGACCAGATCTAGGAATCATAATCAGTTCATCTCTGTGTAAAGGCCCTGTTCAGCACTTTTCATTCATTTTCATGAGTTCAGTTCTATGTAAAATTCCTGCTCAAAACCCTTCATTTGATACCAATATCACTGAGAAATTTTCCGGGGTCATCCGGGTCCAACGTTTTGACCAATATTTGGGGACCCGTCCTAGGCATCACAAATAAAATAGTTCTATGTTGAAGTCCTCGTTACAAATTCCCAAAGGGTGTTCCAGAAATATTATTGTTAAAAAGTAGGCGTGGTCATAAACCGATTTCAATAAATTTTTGCGTGTCTATTAACACAAGTTATAAAAGTGTATAAACCAAGTTTCGTCATAATATCTCAATTATTTGTCGAGTTATAGGCTAAGAAATCTCGTATATTCCTTTGTCTAAAAAGAGGCGGTGCCACGCCCATTTTCCAAAATTTTTCTATTTTTTGTTTCCGGTCTATTGTGGAACTCTTGCCACAAAATTTCAATGAATTATCTTTATATTTGACAAAGATATCGCTTAAAGTGGCCGCTGTGGTGCAGTGGGTAGAGTGCTCGCCTGCTGTGTCAGAGGTCTCGGGTTCAAACCACGGTCCGAGCCAAACACCAAAATAATTTTTCAATTAGTAAAAATCCAATTATTGGGTTTTTTAAGAGCAGCGGTCACCTCTCGGCAGTGGGCGGCATACCCTCCGAGAGTATTTCTGCCATGAAAAAGCTTCTCACAAAAAATGCATTCGCCGTTCGGAGCCGGCATAAAACTGTAGGTCCACCCAATTAGTAGGAAAAACAAAAAGGAGCACACCTCGAATTGGGAGAGAAGCTCGGCCATAAAACTCGTCAGAGTTATAATAGCGCCATTGTATTATTATTATCGCTTAAAATGTTCTTATTAGGCCACTTTATAATACCCATATATAAAAGTGGGCGTGGTCGTCAACCGATTTCGCTAAAATTTTCAACATGTATTACCACAAGTAATAAAAGTGTACACACCAAGTTTCGTCATTATATATCAATTATTTGTCGAGTTATGGGCTCAGAAATCTCGTATATTCCAGCTTCTAAAAAGAGGCGGCGCCACGCCCATTTTCCAAAATTTTTGTGTTTTTCGTTGTATGTTCGCAGGTGGACTCCTGGCATAAAATTTCAATGATATATCTTTATATTTGACAGAGATATGGCTTAAAATGTTTTTATTAGGTCACTTTATAATACACATATATAAAAGTGGGCGTGGCCGTCAACCAATTTTAACTATTTTCCGTCCACACGTTTGCCTAAGTAAGTACATCACGCGTACCAAATTTGATCGATATATCTTCAATGGTTTCTGAGTTATGACATATAAAACTTTCAATGTTTGACCCTTAATAAGTGGGCGTGGCACCGCCCATTTTCCAAAATTCCACCAAATTTCTTCTTAGGAGCCTGAGTTCAACATGTGGATAAAATTTCATCGCTCTAGCTATATTAGTGGCTGAGATACCAAATTTCCGATTTTTTCTATATAGGAAAAGTGGGCGTGGTCATGGTCCGATTTCGCCCATTTTCAATACCAACCGTCTCAGTGTCGATACCAACTTGCATTTCAAATTTCATCAAAATATCTCAATTTTTGCGCGAGTTAGAGTGTTTACAGACGGACGGACGGACAGACGGACAGACGGACGGACGGACGGACGGACGGACGGACGGACATGGCTCAATCGATTTCTCTTTTCACCCTGATCATTTTGATATATATAAGTCTATATCTATCTCGATTATTTCATTCTGTTACAATCCACCGTTATGTGATTAAAACTATAATACTCTGTGTACTAGTACAGCTGAGTATAAAAATTGCTTTCCAAACGTGAAATGCAATTATAGAATTAGGGTTCCTTTTCGTTGATTCAACAGTTCTTGCTTTGCATACGTATGTATGTACATGCGGCTGATTTCATTGCAAATACAACAAACCCAAAACAGAAAGTTTCAAGCTTCATTTTTGAGTGAATTTATGCATTGAGTTTATCGCCATCGCTATGAGCGATCGCTGGCTGTTGTGCGTTAGTTACACCTTTTTCTTTAACATTTGTTTGTGATTTGAGAAGAATGTATTTTTGAGCGTTCGTGAGTGAGTTTTTCCGTACCCTGAAAGCTTGTTACTTATTGGCTTATATACGGGAGTGAATTGAAATTCATAGAGGCTATTTTGAGGAAAGGTAACTTAAAAGCCGCAATGAAGCATGAAGTATAATGTTGAATGTCCTACTGTATGGTGCCGTTGGGCTGTTGATGTCATGTTTCGAATCCGGAGGAGAATAGAAATAATAGAGAGAACACAATAAAAGTGAATGTTTGAAAGATATAATAATTTAGTTAAATGTTACAACTTTTAGGATGGGATGAAGTTACATACATACATACATACATACATACATACATACATACAGGTGAAGCTAATAAAAGCGTGTTAAAAAAGGCCTGAATACGCAGGGAGAACATCCATAGCATATGTTTCGTACACTTGATGTCTTCACTGCGTGTTCAGTTATTTTTTTCAGCAATGAATTTTGAACTTAGTTCCAGGGCATTTTTCATATTAAATATTCTACTGAATATGCACCTCCTTACCTCAAATACTGCTGGGAAGAGGTGAAAGAAAAATAGCAATGTCTAGCACAATTCGATAGTATAAGAGCAAAAGGCAACTGGACAATGTAGTGGAACAATATAAATTGGCCAACAGATACACATGCATACAAAGACGACCGTTTGACATATCGCATGTGGAGAGCGCCGACTTCGATGGCATTCAAGTGAAATGTGCTGACCCAAAAGCTGAATTGATGTTTAAATTGGAAGAAGATGGAAGGCGAAGAAAATGAATTTTACGCGCTGTCACCTTACAACAACAAATGCAAGAAAAAAAAAAAAACAAAACAAGTAAGGAAGCCTAAGTTCGAGTGGAATCCAACATTAGATAATCAGCTGTATGCTTTCATTGTTTGTTTGCGTTTGATGGAAACACGGTGCACTTAATATAAAGCGAGTGCTGCATAAAATGGGTGTAGCCACGCCCATTTTCTAAATTTTTATCAGTCATCCAACTAAGTATATGAATATTATTCTTTGTGCAAAATTTCATTCCTTTATGACTTCTAGTTATAAAGATGTCACGTTACAAATTCCCAAAGAGTGTTCCAGATATATCTTTCTTAAAAAGTAGGCGTGGTCATAAACCGATTTCAATAAATTTTTGCGTGGCTATTAACACATGTTATAAAAGTGTATAAACCAAGTTTCGTCATAATATCTCAATTATTTGTCGAGTTATAGGCTAAGAAATCTCGTATATCCCTTTGTGTAAAAAGAGGCGGTGCCACGCCCATTTTCCAAAATTTTTCTATTTGTTGTTTCCGGTCTATTGTAGAAACCATACCACAAAATTTCAATGAATTATCTTTACATTTGACAAATATATCGCTTAAAATGTTTTTATTAGGTCACTTTATAGTTCCCATATATAAAAGTGGGCGTGGTCGTCAACCGATTTCGCTAAAATTTTCAACATGTATTACCACAAGTAATAAAAGTGTACACACCAAGTTTAGTCATTATATATAAATCATTTGTCGAGTTATGGGCTCAGAAATCTCGTATATTCCTGTTTATAAAAAGGGGCGGCGCCACGCCCATTTTCCAAAATTTTTGTGTTTTTCGTTTTATGTCCGCAGTTGGACTCCTGCTATAAAATTTCAATGATATATCTTTATATTTGACAGAGATATCGCTTAAAATGTTTTTATTAGGTCACTTTATAAGACCCATATATAAAAGTGGGCGTGGCCCTCAACCGATTTCGGAAATTTTTGGTCCAAATGTTTGACTAAGTAAGTATATCACGCGTACCAAATTTTGTCGATATATCTTCAATGGTTTCTGAGTTATGACATATAAAACTTTCAAGGTTTGACCCTTAATAAGTGGGCGTGGCACCGCCCATTTTCCAAAGTGTCATCAAATTTCTTCCTAGGGGCCTGAGCTCAACACGTGGGTAAAATTTCATCGCTCCAGCTATATTAGTGACTGAGATACCAAATTTCCGATATTTTCTATATAGGAAAAGTGGGCGTGGTCATGGTCTGATTTCGCCCATTTTCAATACCAACCGTCCCAGTCTCGATACCAACTTGCATTTCAAATTTCATCAACATATCTCTATTTTTGCGCGAGTTAGAGTGTTTACAGACGGACGGACAGACGGACGGACGGACGGACAGACGGACGGACGGACGGACATGGCTCAATCGATTTCTCTTTTCACCCTGATCATTTTGATATATATAAGTCTATATCTATCTCGATTATTTCACTCTGTTACAATCCACACTTATGTGATTAAAACTATAATACTCTGTGTACTAGTACAGCTGAGTATAAAAAAAGTGAAAAGAAAAAAAGTGAAAAGAAAAACTCAAAAGAAACGAAAAAAAAAAAATAAAACAAAAAATAAAGGAAAACAAAAAAACAACCCTCATGTACTACTGCAATTGAAAAGAAAAATAATAAAGAGCTTGCTAGAAAAGACTCACAGATTAAGCGAAGGTGAAGAATGAAAAGCGAGCTTAAAAATGCTGGCAGAAGAACTACCTCCTGTTATGAAAGCATTGAAAAGCCAACGATGATAGATAGCCAACACTGTTGCCATGGATTGTGTTCATGAATAAGGTGAATACTTTGAATGGTATTGCTTATTATGCACACCAAGCTGTCCAAGCAAGCAGCGCAGCACAAAAGTCAAACACAAAAACTCGCAAACACATGCTGAAAAGCATGAAAAGAAAAAACAAAGATCAAAAGGCACAAAATGGAAATCACATAATCAGATATGACAGGTGCCCGAAGGCAATAAGGGATACATGGGAAAAAAGGTTGGCACAATTGGCAAAAGCGCCAATACGGCTAGTAAAATATCAGCAAGTTCAGAAGATACAGTAAATGTATTGATGCGTTGCATTGAAGATGAATAACGCTGGAAAAATGCCAAAAGTTTGGACATACAGGTTATCTGTCCATTGCAAATGTTTATTCGCGCTGACTATGCATAATTTGTTTGCCAATAATTGTTGCTTTGTCACGCTTTTAATTTGGCAATTGGAGATTTATGGCTGAACTGAATGCAAAATGAAAAAAGGTTTAGTAAGTGAAATGATTTCGAAGATTTGATTTCTTTCGATTCGTAAGGCTTCCACTTACCATCGCTGTATGTCAGCAGCTTTTTGCAAGTAATTTAGAAAGCCGGATAAAGAGGCTAAGAAAGTTGGTTTGACGTTTAACGAGGACACGACGAAGTACCTCCAGTCATCACACAAAGAAACAGCATGCCTTGTCAGCCTCGTCACTGTTGACAGCTACAAATTCGAAACCGTTAAGGACTTCGGGTGCCGACAGTCATCAACGAGTCGACCGAACGAATCGAGTACCCGTAAACATAACGAGTTGAACGAATTTCATGCCCGCATGACAGCACAAAAATCAGCTGTTTTCTATTTTGAACAGCCGTGTGAGTGTTGCCGTATTTGAAATAATGGGAAGACACAAAAATTTCGCATGAAATACCCAAACTTAGTACCGATATTTATTCTCGATTTAAATGTTTAAATATATTGTTTTCTTTCAGAAAAAAAGACGTAGGCGAAAATTTTTAATAAAAATATGCGCGATTTTGTATTCAAAGTTTTGGTAATTATCTAGTTTAGGTGACATGGTGAAAATTGGTAAATTTTAAAGAACTGGGGCGTCAATCGACGCGTTTTGATCACATGAACACGAATTCGAAGCGGAACTTAACCCGGCGTCTCCTCAAAACAGAATTCTGTCATCACAAGCACCATTATAACATAGATTTCAAATGGAGACCGCAACTGTCTTCTGGTATAACAGAGCTGCCAAGGCAATTGCTTTAACAAGATTGCCTTAACATGAGCTGTCAGTTTGATGATTTGACAGCTAATTTTTCATTTCAACGAAAAATTCACAGTGGCAACATCTCCACATTGAATGTGAAATTTCGCACGGCGTCCATTTGGCTTGAGTGTTTGGGCTTAAAAAATAAATAAAAAGAACATTAAGTGCATATATACAGTTTCCGAGCATCATCGCCAATTTTAAACAATTTTTTTTAAATTTCTAAGTGCTTCTGCGTACACGGCATGCCAATTCGGCGCCATTTTGCAAATTATGTCTAACATAATGAAGTGCCCAGGCATATGAAAACATGGATTTTAGACATGATTCTGGTAGACAAAATTAACATAATTTTTGTTTTGTGGAGTTTCGGCGTAATTTTTTAACGCAATAAAAAATTGTTAACAAAAGACGGCGGGGTAAAAACAGTTTTTTGAGTGGTGTGGTCCCGTCCCTCCTCAGGAGTCAGAGTTGCATTTCTGATGCATTTTGTAATTTTCTTGTTGAACAGTGAAAAATAAGTAAAAGAAAATACACTTTTTTCGCAATAAATAAAGGAATAACCATACGCATTTTTTATTTCGTGCTTACACAAACAATTTTCTAAAAGCTGCCTTCGTCGCAATTTTGTTTGCCTGTGTGGATTTTATGACGGAAAATATCAGTTGTTCATTATCCGCTGGCCGGCTATCCGTTGATCCATTCAAAAATTGTAAAAGGAATAATTTTGAAATAAAAATTACTTTTATTTATCGTAAATTACTCTTTTATTTTCATTGCCTAACTTCTCATTTATTTGAAAAATACGCTATCCATTTCCTACACTGAGAGAAAAAAAATATATGGAGGGGTCAAAGAAATTGTTTACCTATTTTGAACACTACTTTCTTTGTTTTGAGTAAATTTTCCTTAAAACATGTTAAAAGGTTTATAAAATATTGTTGTTACATGCGTTGCCATGGTTTCATATACTTGTTTTGAAAAAATTCATACATTAAAATAATGAAAAATTCTTTAAGCGCCATTCCATTCCCAACTTTCCTTGTTTTGAAGACTTGATTTCTTTAATTTTGAGAAATTAAATTCCCATACAAATCCCCATGGCAACGAATTTGTTTGAATGTTTTTTTATGTTTTTTCCACATTTTTGAGAAAAATTACACAAAACAAAGAAAATTTTGTATTGGGACGCGTGTTCAAAATAAGGAAAATTATGTCTTTGATCGAGAGAAATTTTTTTGAGTGTATGTAGCAGGGATATGAAATAACTATTATTTCATTCAAACATGTACATTTTTCAAATATAACATCATTTATGCAACTTTTTTATTTCATCCTGTGCGAAAAGTTATGCTCCGCAAAACATAAAAGTTATAACTGGATAATATCGATTTTAAGTTTATTTGAAACTAAAATAATGGCATTAAAAATGGTTACATGTGAATTAATAACATATACAGAAATGATAATTATTTTCAATAAATGAGCTAAACAATTATCTAATAACTCATATTTCGCTTAAGTAAACTTAAGCGGTTTTTCCTATGAACAAAGATATATTCTATTACATTTTACACTCGCCTTGATTTCGTTTAATAATACAATGAAAAATACCGTTCAAATGTTTTAGTGGCTAAAAAAGTTCGTTCGGCAACACCGCGTTGAGCAAAAGCAATCAGCTGACACGTTGTTATGGGAAAAATCAAAACTCGTTTGATTTGTTCGATACGGGCGGCTATGGGCGTTTATGTCAGCGTCGGTGAGATTTCGTTTACATGCAACTCCCATAAGATAGATCGTGTCAGCTGACACGGGTATGTGTGGGCGTTGATGACTGTTGGAACCATAAGTCTATTGCGGAGCCAGCATTAACAACAAAAATAATGTCGGCATGGTCATCCAATGAAGAATCACTCTTGCCAACAAGTGCTACCTACTTACTTTGGACTAAGTAGGCAATTGAGAAGTAAAGGTCGCACTCTGTACAACCAAAAATCACGCTCTACAGGACGCTTATCGTTCCATTCGGCGATTGTACGGCGCGGAAGCATGGGCGATGTCAAAATCAATTAAGACGGCACTTGGAGTATTCAACAGAAAAGTTCTTCGGAAGATTTATGGACCTTTTGCGCGTTGGCGGGGGCAAATAACGACTCAGCCTTAATGATGAGCTGTACAAGCTTTATGCAGACATCGATATTGTTTAGCGAATAAAGATCCAGCGGCTGCGTTGGGAAGGTTATGTATTGAGAATGGATAAAAGTGCTACGGCCTAGAAAGTATTTCTATCTAACCCCGCTAAAGGCAGCAAAAAAAGCAAAGAACTCCACTGCGATGGGAAGATCAGTTGAAGATTGAATCGTGCTCCCTTGGTATTTCCAATTGGCGCCAGGCAGCACGAAACAGAAACGACTGGCGGGCTTTGTTGGACTCGACCAGATTCGTCTAGTAGAAGAATTGAGAAACTCAGATTGAATCGAATGACGATGATTCTCCTACGTCCCACACTGGGGTTACTTATATACATATATGAGGACGCTCAAAATTCTGAAATCAACTTTTTTACATCAGAATCGCTTTATCTACACTAAAGCAGTTAATCTATAGCATCTTAACCCATTCACGGTCATGAGTTAATCCGTTGGTGACCTATGTTTTTTATTTTAGTTTCGAGTTTAATTTTCTTGAATCAGAATCGGTATATCGATACTAAAATAGCAAATCCCAAGAATTTTAACCCCTTAACGACCACGCATTAACCCATTTTTAACCAAATTTTTTCACTTCAAATTAATATTAGTTGTATCTACATCATCATATCATATTAGTTGTATCTACACTAAAACCAGTAATCTCTGGAATCTTAACCCATTAACGGTCATGAATTAACCCATTGGTGACCAGTTTTTTTAAGATCTGTAAACAAATTATTTAAATCACAATTAGTATGTCTGTGGTGTGGTGGCCGCTGTGGTGCAGTGGGTAGAGTGCTCGCGTGCTATGCCAGAGGTCTCGGGTTCAAACCCCAGTCCGAGCAAACACCAAAAAAAATTTTTCTAATTAGTAAAAATCCAATTATTGGGTTTTTTAAGAGCAGCGGTCACCTCTTGGCAGTGGGCGGGATAACCTCCGAGTGTATTTCTGCCATGAAAAAGCTTCTCACAAAAAATACATTCGCCGTTCGGAGCCGGCATAAAACTATAGATCCACCCAATTGGTAGGAAAAACAAAAGGAGCACACCTCGAATTTGGACAGAAGCTCGGCCATAAAACTCGTCAGAGTTATAATAGCGCCATTGTATTATATTATTATTATATTAGTATGTCTGTACAAAAATAGCCAATGTGTATTATATTAAACCATTAGCGGCTACTTATTAACCCATTGATGAAATATGCAGGTGCAGGTACATATGTATGTATACAAAAGTGGTTTTCTCCAATTTGTCCAATTGTTTGTTTATTAAAAGTTTTCTGTTGTCACAAGTATGTTTGTATGGGAATTAGGAGTTTCACCGTTAGCGTTTTAAGCAGAACACGTATTTCCCCACATGCCAAACATAAAAAAAAACAAAATTGGGGTAACACAACTTGTGCTTCAAAGAACTCATATTATAATCCAACTTACAAGTCTAAATTAAAGAAACCTGGCTTGACAAGTAACCTTAACCACAATTTGTAACTAAAGTAACCAGTAAATAATGGATCAACTAAATTTAAGATAGAACAGAATCAAATTCAAGTTTTTTTTAACTAAAATTGGAATGCAATTTTTAAACTCACTTTTTTTTAAAATGCGCACTTTGCTTTTGGTTATGAACTCGGACTCTTTGTCACAAAGGACCATATTTTACTTCTGCATTTTTATATTTGCTACGTTTTTGCGCAAATTAAAAAAAATCCATTTTGAAAAAAAATATTTAAAAAAAAGAGGTACGTTTAGTTTTATACTAAAAATTAATTTTTTAAAACATCTAGTTCAAAAAAAAACACTCATCGATTATATAAGCTTCACTTAATGTTATGGAACAACCAGAATAATAAAATTGTATATCCTTGTCTTACACCAACTATTTCAAATACACATTAAAATTTCTCACTTTAAAAAAAAATTATTTTTTGGAAAATTTGCCATGTTTGTGTATGGATAACTCCCAACTGAAAAGCGATAGAAAGCTGAAAATTGGGCCAGAAGTGTAGAATTTTATGGGGAACAATACTGCGTTTTTATTTTTTTGAAAAACTCATTATTTAAAAACTAAATTTTGAGCACGCTCGGCCCCAGTGTGCGTCCTATTTGATTCGCACATTAACTGCAGCTCGAGAAAAAATCCTTTACTACAACCCACACTGTTGCGAATTATGAGTATGGCATATACCTTTTATATTTCCATTTAAAAATTTTAAAAAACAAAAAAAAAAACCAAAAAAACTTTGCAACATTTCCTATAAGTTTTATCAGCGCTTACACAGAGACTGGAAAAATATACAAACGTTGGCATATTTGTATTTGTATTTAATTAAGATGCATAATTGCATTTATGCTTTTTAAAGCATTTACCAATAATTGCCAACACATATTTATGTGCATAATTAATACCTAAAAAATATTATGAAAGGGACATTGAAAACGAAAATCTGAAAGCGATTTATTGAATGCATAAACAGCTTGAAACAGCTGAAAAAATATTTCGGCGGTCAATGATGTATGTATGAATGTATGTAGGAGAATTCAAATGCACTTGTTTGTTGTGTAAAAAAAATGCACACAAAAGCATTTTCCGAACATAAAATACTTTACGGTTGTGTATGACGAAGAAAATATCTTTAAATAAAAATAGGTAAAAAACTTTTTAAGCTAAACGGTTTTATGTTATACATACATTGCAATGTTTAAGATAAATGTACTAAAAACCAAAAAATAATAAAATAGATACAGTCGTGGGAATTATAAACATTTGCATAGACTAGACTAAAATAAAACCGTGGGGCACGTCAATTGTCTACAATCGTTGATTAAAATGTTTGTTTTGTAATGTTACACTATAATTAGGCAGTTGTTCAACCGACAACGATGGACGTGTGATAAGTAGGGCTAGAATGTGGAAAAAAGCTAGCAAGCTCGATTATAAGCGAGTTTTAGGGTTTCATAGTGGTGAGCGAGTAGTACTTTTATCACATGTTTTGTCGATTAAAGACAAACTACGAGCAGTGAAACGATTCCTCGTGTGAATGTCCAACGATAAACTAGTTGCAACATCTCTTTTATTAACATGGAGTGTATAACTATTGGAATTTCCATGAGCAAGAAAATAGTAAGTATTTTCCTCACCGTCTGCGGGCCAACTGCCTAACGACGAATTAAACGATTCTTCTATCGCACATTAAGTCGATAATTTGTAGACAATTGACGTGCCCCCCGGTTTTATTTTAGTCTAGTCTATGCAAATGTTTATAATTCCCACGACTGTATCTATTTTATTATTTTTTGGTTTTAGTACATTTATCTTAAACATTGCAATGTATGTATAACATAAAACCGTTTAACTTAAAAAGTTTTTTTACCTATTTTTATTTTCTAGTTTTTAGTTTTTATTTCGCATTCTGTTTAATTCATTTAGTGCTTCATTATTGCAAGGTTTCTTGCCCGTTAGTTTATTGCAGTCCAACGCCTCTATAGCGACCCACGCGCCACCTAGCGGAATTTTTTTTTAAGAAAATATTTCTTTTCAAGGTAGTAATACATGTTCCGAATTTCAGCCAAATCGGACCATAAATGCGATTTTTATAAATATAGCGACCCACGCGCCACCTAGCGGAATTTTTTTTTAAAGAAAATATTTCTTTTCAAGGTAGTAATACATGTTCCGAATTTCAGCCAAATCGGACCATAAATGCGATTTTTGTAAATATAGCGACCCACGCGCCACCTAGCGGAATTTTTTTTTTAAGAAAATATTTCTTTTCAAGGTAGTAATACATGTTCCGAATTTCAGCCAAATCGGACCATAAATGCGATTTTTGTAAATATAGCGACCCACGCGCCACCTAGCGGAATTTTTTTTTTAAGAAAATATTTCTTTTCAAGGTAGTAATACATGTTCCGAATTTCAGCCAAATAGGACCATAAATGCGATTTTTGTAAATATAGCGACCCACGCGCCACCTATCGGAATTTTTTTTTTCATAATATTGCATTGTCATCGGGGTTATACATGTGTGCAAAATTTCAGATTAATCGGTTGACAGGAAGAGGGTGAAATTTGAATTACTAAATTTGACCCAACAATAAAACAAACGGGGTGAGCTAAATAAAACCGTTTAAAAATATGTTTATTGATATTTCATTATACTAAACAGCAGCACTTCCGCAACTCTCTACAATTTATTTCTTCTTTGTTTTGCTGCATTCCTTTGATTTTCACATATGTATGTAATTACTTGTTTTCAAAGCGCATACCGAGGTATACATATATACAACGTATATATACGACATGTTGTCCATGTTTTGACATGCACATGAACATATGCAACTACCCATCAAAAAACTCGATGACCGTGGAATTAAGAGGGTAATCCAGAAAAACCCTGGCAATCGCTTCCACATTCGCTGACAGAATGCCTGACATTACCATGGGCTTGTCATTGGAGGGAAGGACTTGCCCACTGCATTACCGCCGAACGAATAAATCACGCAATACCGCAAGGATTCTAGCGAATCAAATAAGGAACACCTTACACGGAAGTAGAGAAAGAAGGCGAAAAATGTAAGGCATGATGGAAATTTCCACTGAAAATAACGGTATTTATTCCAGTTAATTTTTCGCGCTCCATTCTACTCTGCATTACTGGCAATGCGTGAAAGAAGTGATGAACTCGTCAGATGTTCCATGGCAAGGCCTTCTGCCATGCCTGCCAGGTAATAGCGATGACCAGATTTTTGCTGGGTACATACATGTATGCACACTTCTGTTTTCCTGCAGGGAACTCAATAATTAGTGAGTAAAATTTCTAGTTCCGAACTAGCGAAAAGGTGTCAAAAAGAACTAGCTCAATTGTGCTTGGGCCCTCACCAGTTTAGAAGGAGTGACCATTATAAAACACACTCTGATTTGCCTGAAATTTCGAAGTGACAAAAATTCTAAGAAAATTTTTCGCTCATGCATTTACCTTCAACTTTGTATATCTGTGCAATTCTCAGATGGTTAGTGGTCCACCCAATAAGTAGAAAAAACAAAAGGAGCACACCTCGAATTGGGAGAGAAGTTCGGCCATTATTATTATTATACTCAGCTGTACTAGTACACAGAGTATTATAGTTTTAATCACATAACGGTGGATTGTAATAGAATGAAATAATAGAGATAGATATAGACTTATATATATCAAAATGATCAGGGTGAAAAAATAAATCGATTGAGCCATGTCCGTCCGTCTGTCCGTCTGTCTGTCTGTACGCACGATAACTCGCGCAAAAATTGAAATATTTTGATGAAATTTGGAATGCAAGTTGGTATCAAGACTGGAACGGATGGTATTGAAAATGGGCGAAATCGGACCATGACCACGCCCACTTCCCCTATATAGTAAAAATCGGAAATTTTGTATCTCAGTCACTAATAGAGCTAGAGTGATAAAATTTCACCCACGTATGGAGCTCAGGACCATATGAAGAAATTTGGTGAGATTTTAAAAATGGGCGGTGCCACGCCCACTTATTAAGGGCCAAACATTGAAAGTTTTATATGTCATAACTCAGAAACCGTTGAAGATATATCGATGAAATTTGGTAAGCGTGATATACTTACTTAGGCAAATGTTTGGACGAAAAATTGCCAAAATCGGTTAACGACCACGCCCACTTTTATATATGGGTATTATAAAGTGGCCTAATAAAAACATTTTAAGCGATATCTCTGTCAAATATAAAGGTATATCATTGAAATTTTATGGAAGGAGTCCAACTGCGGATATAAAACGAAAAGCATAAAAATTTTGGAAAATGGGCGTGGCACCGCCTCTTTTTAGAAGCAGGAATATACGAGATTTCTGAGCCTATAACTCGACAAATAATTTAAATATAATGACGAAACTTGGTGTGTATACTTTTATTAGTTGTGGCAATACATGTTCAAAATTTTAGCGAAATCGGTTGACGACCACGCCCACTTTTATATATGGGAACTATAAAGGGGCCTAATAAAAACATTTTAAGCGATATCTTTGTCAAATATAAAGATAATGCATTCAAATTTTGTGGCATGAGTTCCACAATAGACCGGAAACAAAAAATAGAAAAATTTGGAAAATGGGCGTGGCACCGCCTATTTTTAGACAAAGGAATATAGGAAATTCCGGAGCCCATAACTCGACAAATAATTGAGACATTAAGACGAAACTTGGTTTATATACTTTTATAACTTGTGCTGATAGACACGCAAAAATTTATTCAAATCGGTTTATGACCACGCCTACTTTTTAACAAAGATATTTCTGGAACACCCTTTGGGAATTTGTAACGTGACATCTTTGCAATTAGAAGTCATAAAGGAAAGAAATTTTGCACAAAGAATAATATTCATATGCTTAGTTGGATGACTGATAAAAATGTTGAAAATGGGCGTGGCTACGCCTACTTTATGCAGCACTCGCTTTATATAAAATACACCGTGTTTTCATCACACGCAAACAAACAATGAAACCATACAGCTGAGTATCTAATGTTCGATTCCACTCGAACTTAGGCTTCCTTACTTGTTGTCGTTAGTTTTTTCTTAAATCAAACACGTCAAATTAACTCCCTGATATGTTTTCTTGTTTTTAAAAGTCAAAGTATTTCATTTCATATTGTTTATAAGACGCTGTAGACACAGTTGATTCTTGTGACGCAAAATTTTAATTGCATGTTAGTTTATACTTAAATAAATAGAGCCGAAATTTTAGCGGAGAACCACAAGAATCTACAGAAATTTCGAATTAAATCAACAGCAAAATATGATTATTTATTTGTTTTCATGGCGACAACAAATTTTTGTCGTTAGTTTTTTCTTAAATCAAACACATCAAATTAACTCCCTGATTTGTTTTCTTGTTTTTAAAAGTCAAAGTATTTCATTTCATATTGTTTATAAGACGCTGTACACTAAGCTGTTTTCTTATTTGAACATGAGAATTTTTTTGTGTGTCATTCCCACTAAAACGTTAATTTTCTGCGAAAACATACTTAATAAAATTAACGAAAACTTTTGCTTTTGTCTGCCTACATATGTATGTATTTGTACTTTTCGACAAATAATAGTTAGTTCTTTGCCTTTAAGTGCATTAGGATTTTATAGCAATTGAACTCAAATTTTGGTATAAAAGGGGCTATGGAATCAAGAGCTGCTATAACTGTTTAAGTGTTCTCTAAACATAATAAGTACGTGATAAATAAAATGCAGTACGCAAAAGTTATTTTGACTGCCTTTGTAGTATGTTACCTTTTAGTCCAGCAATGTGCTGCTCGGGAGATCGAAAGAGGTATTAAGAATATGCCCAACGGAGCGTATAACGGCGTCGAGTTTCGCGGTAAAGGCGCAGGATGTTGTTTTAGTAAACCTAGAACTGAAGGGGAAGACACACCACCCGAAACTTCAAATCCACCTGCAAATACGCAACCACCGCAACGAAGATCGTCACCACAACGACGACAAACACCACGACGACCACCGCCACGACGACCACCACCACGACGACCACTACAACAAAGAGCGCCATATATAGGAGCAGCGGTTCCTTTTTCCGGCGCTCTTAAGCCTAATAATTTCACATCAACTGTTCATCACAGTTAAAAGATTTATGAAAAGCAACATCCGTACACTCAGGGAAAAACATTATAAAAACATATGAAAACGTGCTTAATATGGGCAAAAACGTATTTAAAAGTGATGTAAACACCACCACATTTTTATTCTAAAAATAGTCATTGTAAAATTTTTAAATCAGGAAAAAAAATATTATAATTTAAACATGTTTATTTTTATTCTAAGCACTATGAGAAAAAAATGCTGCAGTTTTCTCTATATCATTTTCTCTTCCGGATTCAAAATTGTATTCAACGGCATTCCCTTCATCTTCTCTCAATCCGAGTCCCAACTACAAAAATATAGCGTCGGCTTGTTCTCCTCTTCTTTTCTACTTCATCTTAACTGTTTGCTATCTTTATTTCTTATTCTCCTTATTCTCCTTTTTCTTCTTTATTTTATATTCTCCTCCGTATTCGAACCATGATATCAACCTGAAATTCTCGCCTACAAACGAAGTTTAATGCTATACCCATTAGGAACAGCGGCGCAAAATTACTATTAATTCATGTGAAATTACTTATGTATAAAGGAATAATTTTGGAATTTTTTTTGTATCAAACAATTTTTTCACTATCAGACCAAAGAACGTATATTATATACAATATACGTTCTTTGGTTAGGGTTTTGAGATAACGTAATTTGAGTTTTTTTAATTACAACTTTAATCAAAAATTCTTTTCGCTGAAGTTACAAATACCCGCAAACCGTATCTACTCCTTTCGAAAAATAATTAAAGTACGCTTCTAACGACATACCATACATTTTCTAAAATTTTAGCATATTTCCTTATAACTGCATAAAGTCATTGCATGGCTGAAAATTCATTACTCGGGTTATATTAGTGTCTGAATTATAACATTTTGTGTGTTTTTTGAAAGATCCCATATATGGGATGTGTGCGTTGTTATAATCCGATTTCACCTATTTGGGTGAGTGGCTTAGGGCGTCGCTAACATTTACAACTTCTCACGGTGGGTCTAAGTTCGATTCCCGGCTTGATGCCGAAAAGAAATCTGATGATGAAGAATTGGTTTTCTTCGAAATAGCTATCATTTCTACCATCGCTTGTAATACGTAGCTTTGAACTTGTTCGCTTTTCGCCAAATAAAAATTAATTAAAAATCTTCTGTGTCCACACAATAATTCAACAATTAAAATTAAATCAAAAGGCAGGGTGTTGCAAATGCACATTACTTCCGGCTAACCGAAGCATAGACCGCCTAAAATTACTCAACAAATTTGTGTTATCTCATGAAAATCATGAGTACATAAAAAATACACATCTCTATCCGCGCTTATTTGTCCATACAAAATTTAAGCGCAGATGTATATGCGCTTGAATAAAAACACGGCTAATGTTGGGCGAGTAAAGGTGGCAAAAGAAAAGCGACAAAAAGTTCAACTGCGTACCAGGCCGTGTTTGGGTGAGTGGGTTAGCGCGTCGCTAACATTTACACCTTCTCACGGTGGGTCTAAGTTCGATTCCCGGCTTGATCCCGAAAAGAAATCTGACGATGAAGAATTGGTTTTCTTCGAAATAGCTATCATTTCTACCATCGCTGGTAATACGTAGCTTTGAACTTGTTCGCTTTTCGCCAAATAAAAATTAAATAAAAATTATCTTTTTTGGTTTGAAATCAAAATTGATTCGAAATCACGCAACCCTGTGCCAAACATTTTCGAGATGAAATTATTATTTTTGTAATACCGGGAAGGAAGTTGTTGTAATTTTTATTGACTTTGTTTTTGTATAGCTCCGTTAATCACATTTTGTTATGTTTTAACATTTGGTCTCTTTCTAGTAAAAGCTTAAAATTTGTAGCAAAAGTAGCAATGACTGAAATATTGTTCATATAATAAATTAGCAAATGCTTATTCTTTTCAGCAAAAGAATTTTAAGCAATTGCGTTTGCTAATAAGCAAATGCTTACTAGCAATTACTTTTTTTATTCATTAGGCCCAATATTTTTATATTTCTATATTTTCATACTTTCATAATTAAATATTTTAATATATTTTTATTTTCACAAATTGATATATTTTATTTTTACATATTCATAATTTCTTATTCATATTGCCATAACTTCATAATTTCATATTGCGTATTTTTGCATATTGATATATTCATATTTTGTGTTTTAGCATTATCATATTTCATATTTAAATTTTCATATTGCATATTGCATATTTCCTGTTTCATATTTCATATTTCATATTTCGTATTTCATATTTCATATGTCATATTTTCAAATTTCATATTTCATAGTTATATTTCATATGTCATATTTTCGCAATTCATGTTTCATATTTCATATTTCATATTTCATATTTCATGTTTCCTATTTCATATTTTACATTTATTGCATATTTTATATTTCATATTTCATATTTCATAATTCATAATTCATATTTCATATGTCATATTTTCATATTTCATACTTCACATTTCTTATTTTATATTTGATATTTCATATTTCATATTTCACATTTCACATTTCTTATTTCATATTTGATATTTGATATTTGATATTTCATATTTGATATTTGATATTTCATATTTCATATTTCGTATTTCATATTTTGTATTTCATATTTCTTATTTCATATTTCATATTTAATATATTATATTTCATATTTCATATATTATATTTCATATTTCATATTTCCCCTTTCCCACTCAATTTAAACCAGGGATTACCACACTAATACTTTCAAACATTGTGCATGTGTTAAAAGCACAAAAGCTCTTGGTTACACCCAAAAGAAACTCAATCATTGTCGAAAATTAAAATTTTTAAATTGGAAATGGATATTATTTTTATTCTTAACTTCACAAAAAACCACAAACAAAAAAATTAAAATAAAAAATATGAGACGAAATGCAAAATCACGATTCCTAATAAAAATATCGAAACAAAAAAACAAAAAAACCACCCAAAACACACAGTCATTTACAAGCATTCAGAGACTGCTCGAGCAACACAACCTGCTAGCTCAACAGCTCAATGCTGACTGAACAGAAATTTGCAAAATTTCTTTTCGTGCACGAAGAGTTCTGGAGTGTCGGTGTGGGGCTGTCGGTGTGAAAGCTCTAAAAAGCTTGTACCGCGTGTATAGGCTGTGAAAATGCCTGATTTAAACTCTTATTGCTTGCATATCTCGTAATTGGTCACTCAAAAAAAAAAAATTACTCAGATTATGGAAAAATGGGAATGATTCGGCGCTAAAGACATATTTCCATATTTTGATGTACAATTTTCTTTAAAACGTGGTTTTTATTCCTTGATTTGAAGAAAATCGTACATCAAAATATGGAAATATGTCTTTAGCGCCGAATCATTCCCACTTTTCCATAATCTGAGTAAGTTGTTTTTTCAGTGTGTATAATCAATATATGTTATAAACTTACATATGTATATGTAGCTGTTTGCACACCGCCTGTTCGCCCTAATCACTTCCGTCTGTTTGGAGTTCTCATCGCAACGTAATACTCGAACGTGAGTGCTTTAAATATTATGTTTATGTAAATTGAATCGTGTGCAATTAAATTTGTTCGCCTGCGGTTGTCGGTTACATCTTTACGTGCATACATAAATATTTTGTCTTGGTTTTTGTTTTTGTTTTTGCTGTTTTGCTTTGCGTTTGCGGCATTTTCATGCGGAAAATCTACAATGATTGCCAATATTGAGTTGAAATTTTCAAGTCACTTCAAATAATAACAACAACAACAAAAGAACACTACAAAACAGCAACTTGAAATGAACTCAACTTGAAGTGAAATGCTTGCGGCACGGCTTCGAACGTTATCGAATTGAAATGTTGAGCATTGCTCGCGGGCGCTTCCCCCAAGCACGCACTACGCCCCATACTTTCTTGCCACTCTTTTCACACTTTTACCTCTTGGTGACCGCTGTGGTGCAGTGGGTAGAGTGCTCGCCTGCTATGCCAGAGGTCTCGGGTTCAAACCACGGTCCGAGCAAAACACCTAAACAATTTTTCTAATTAGTAATAATCCAATTATTGGGTTTTTTAAGAGCAGCGGTCACCTCTCGGCAGTGGGCGGCATACCCTCCGAGTGTATTTCTGCCATGAATAAGCTTCTCACAAAAAATGCATTCGCCGTTCGGAGCCGGCATAAAACTGTAGGTCCACCCAATTAGTAGAAAAAACAAAAAAGGAGCACACCTCGAATTGGGAGAGAAGCTTGGCCATAAAACTCGTCAGAGTTATAATAGCGCCATTGTATTAACTATGTATTACCTCTTCTACTCTCCTACTCTACATTCATTTACAAATGCTCAACCGCAACGCTCGTTTATCGTTACTTTTTTCTTTTGTGTTCTCCTTTTTAATTCTTCTCTCCTGCTAACAACACTTACCGAAACACTTTGGTATTTTTTTTTTTATTTTTTTCTCTTTATCTGGTAGTAAATTTCTGCTGAATTGCATCCTTGCGGTGTGTGCAGTGGATGAGTTTGCTTTGTTAGTATATTGAATTGTTGCCTGGCTCCGGTAGCGTTAGCTCTTCGAATGTGCATCGATTCGCTACCAAATTGAAATGTAAATTAGTTCATAGCTTGCGCGGTTTTATTGGAAATCAACTAATGAAGGTACTTTGTCTTACACTTTTATTGCCGCGCTTTACTGCTTGCTGTGATGGTCTACGAATGCACATGAATATTATTTGAATCATTTTCAATTTTTTTTTGTCATTTACTTAGTTGATTTTCTTTAGTTGGTTTAATTTTTTTCTTTAGTTGGTTTGGTGTTTTATATAGTTTGGGAGAAGTTTGAAGGTCGATGGAGTGCTAATTGTTTTAGCGGTTGGATTAAATAAGTTTTACATTTATCAAAATTTAATACTAGATTTGGTGCGGTGATTTAAGTAGATATAGCGTGCGGCTGCATGTAGGGGAAAGGAAAGAAAAAAGTAAAATATAAATTAATGAAAGTTCAGCAAAACATACATATGAGTAGGTTAGGTTAAGTTGGAGTGGCTGCCGTCATAGCAGCGCACCTAGGCCAGTGTGGAGGTGCATTGTGAAGCCACCAGAAGAAAACAGATTAACAGTTAGAAAACCAAATGAAGTAGTCCAGCTCCTTTATGCCGACGTCCACGACCTTACATAGGCCATGCAGGAAAGGAGTCCCAAGAAAGCGTTCTCTGGCGCCCTTAAGAGCGGGGCCGTGGCAAATGAGTTGCTCGCTCGTCTCCTCTTCTTCATTATCCTTGCAGCTTATGCAGCATTTGCAGTAGGATGAGACCTAGCCAGTATGCATGTTTTCCGATGAGGCAGTGTCATGTTAGTGCCCCCATCAGATTCGAGGTTTCCTCTCCCCTTAGGGCACATATCTGACGAGATCGCTTAGGAACCCATTTTGGCCCGGTTTGCGACATACTGGGTTCTATTGCCATCTATCACTTACTAGAGGTTACCCGCGGGTTTCACACCACGTGCTTTTAAAAGTATTAGCATATTGGGTTAGTCCAAAAAAGTTACATAGAAAAATATCATTCTTGACGTCAAAGATAGTTTTCTTATTTTTTTTTTTGTCCGTTGAGTACGTAATTATCTCATATGCCCAACACCAATTTTCAGTACCCTACTATAAATATTTCAAGAGATTTTCGCTGTAAAAATTTCAGTTTATATGGGAGGAGAGTGCCCATCCCTGCTTTACTAAGACCTAGCGTGTTTACCCGTTTAATACATAGTTATCTCACATGCCCTCACACCAATTTTCAGTACCCTACTACAAATATTTCCAGAGATATTCGATGTGAAAATTTCAGTTTGTATGGGAGGTGCCCATCCCTGCTTTACCAAGACCTAGCAGTTTTACCCGTTTAATACCTAGTTATCTCACATGCCCTCACACCAGTTTTCAGTACCCTACTACAAATATATCCAGAGATATTCGCTGTGAAAGTTTCAGTTTGTATGGGAGGTGCCCATCCCTGCTTTACCAAGACCTAGCGTGTTTACCCGTTTAATACATAGTTATCTCGCATGCCCTCACACCATTTTTCAGTACCCTACTACAAATATTTCCAGAGATATTCGATGTGAAAATTTCAGTTTATATGGGAGGAGAGTGCCCATCCCTGCTTTACCAAGACCTAAATTGTTTACCCGTTGAGTATATATTTTTGTATTATTCCTTCACAAAAATTTTCATTATTCTAGTACAAATATTTCAAGAGATATTACCAAAAAAAGGAAAATTTTGTATGGGAGGTGCCCATCCCTGACTTTTAATCAGATTAAAAATATGCCTATAGCAATTACCGGGTGAAAATACCTAGGTGTGCAAAGTTTCGTGAGGATCCGTTAAGCGGTTTTCTCGCCAATTGAGTTTAAACACAATTTCCATTTCACATTTATAATATAAGACTAGTTTATGGCTGTGCTGCTTAAGCTTTAGCTTGCATGTGACAAACGGCATACAATGCGTTCTTTGTCAGGAAGAACTCCTAGTCAGTCGTTTCCTTGCAAGTTAATCTGCCTTACAAATGCCACCGATATCCCTGCGCCCAAGGATCAACACGAGGTGCAAACAGGTCTGTTTGGTCATCTCTTCTAGAGATCGACGATAGTCTAGTGTTAGCTCAGAGACTTAATTGTTGCTTGGCTGTCGCTGAAGAATAATAAATTGTTGTTCGGTCGAGTGGGTCCCCTCAAAGCGCGAGCCAGGGGGAGGTGCGAGATGGCCTCAGTCATGGTTCGAGGTGCCTCGCGGAAAGCATGAAACGCATTTACCTTGTCGTGATGGAGGATAAAGAATCACAACTTCGTAGAACATATCTAAAAGGCTCTTCAATACAGGGAGTGCGATAGGCGTCTTTCTTGATATTTCGGATGCCTTCGTCGCAACGTCTCTGGAGAGGGGCTGTTTGGAGTGGCTCGAATGGATCGGAATACCCCCAATCATTCAGTGCTGGAGCGAGGACTTTTTGAGTTGACGGACAATGGCGGGTGAGTGGGGCGTTTCGACAATGTCAAGGAGGGCACATAGAGGCACCCACAAGGGGGAGTACTCTCACCTCCGTTGTGGAATCTAGTGGTCAACAAAATTCTCTGCAGAAAATGCACAAAATACTGAAACAAGCGAATTATTGCATTCCAACTTAAGTACAACGTCTCCATTACGATGTTGGCAACACTAAGGACCATATGTGGGATATGTGAGGGATCACTGTATGCTGGCCAACCTAACTTAACTTAAGGCAGAGATAAAGCTAAACAAATTAACAGGAAAGGATAAAACCAAAATAAAAGACTGAACAAAAGGAAGATAACTATCGAATGCATTGAATACAGAATAGCTAGTGTAACTGGAAATCGATAAAATACATATAGCTTTATTACAAACCGACAGTGAGACATAGTACATAGAAACACGCAAACGTACCTTATCTCACAAAATTGTGGGGTGAGTGTGCATATTTACATACATACATACATATGTGCGATACAACCTCTCAGCCGCTGGGCAATGACTTGCAAAAGCAATTAAATACAGGAATTAAGCACTCAGCGGAGAGACATTGAATGTATTTATTTTAAATTCAAAATTGCGCAAGAAAAAAACCTGTAGAAATATGTATCAACGCACACACGGACACACCCACTTGTATATATATAAAGCCACTTTTCGCGTTGCTCATTTAACGTTTACATTTCAAATTCGCTTTCGCGCGCATAATTGCTGGCAGGCGAAAAATTTTCTGCAACAACCCTGTAAAAAAGTGTGCGACGAGTCTCTAAAAAGATTTGTCCGGGAGCGCTCTCTTTCGGGTACAATTAGTCTGCAATTGTTCCCAATTGTACCCGAACGGGTACATATGTATACTAATTGTAGACGAATTGTACCCGAAAGGGTATCAAACGGGTACAATTAGTCGCACAAATGGATGTGTCGCATTTGCTACCTGTTCGGGTACAAAACGGGTACAATTGTGCGCTTTTGCTACCCGTTCGGGTACAAACTGGGTACAATTAGTCTCTTCATAGGACATGCTCAAACAAAAGAGAACACTTCAACCCATATAAAGAGATACAAATGGGTAGTAATCGCATGCTCCCTTGCGAGTTGTCCCGGATGTATCCCGGAGTGATCGCATTTTTTGCAGGGAATACACACACTTATTTATATTTGTATGCAAGTATATATGTATTTACATATTTACGTGCAAGAAATTGACAGCGCGAATGGAGTGCTTGTGGTATTTAAAATGTAAATATGTAAATTTCTTTCAGTTGGAGGTGACTTGAGGTTACGTATACGCCATGGTGCATCCGCTGATAATGAAAAAGGTCGACAAGACAAAAGTAGCAGAGAGAAGTAAAATACAGTTGAAAATGTGTATGGTAAAAGCAGAAAGAAGCAAAAAACCAAACAAAACAAAAGCAAAAAAACAAAAATCAAAACAAAACAAAAAAACAACAAAAAAAACAAATCAAACGAGAAACAAAAATAGTTGTAGGCAGTTGACGAAATACGTGAAAATTATCTGAAAATGCGGCTTAACGTTAACGGCACGCAGATGTGACAGAAAGCAGAGAGTTCACAGTGACAGTGTAACAACATGATGCATATCGTCGTTTAAACTTCATAACCACCTAAGTGAAACTTTCATAAACGTCTATGTTAAAATTGTGATTTACCAAACATTAACTCCTTCCGCCAAGCTCTAGCGATCCATACCATAACGTTGATCTTTGGCAAGCTCGTGAACATCTATATTTGCTACAAAATGTCCTTTTCAGCGCTGAAGTCATAGAGTTGGGCATCCGAAATTCAATTTTAAATTTTTGACACAAATGTCAGTTTGGCAGTTACGGAAGACTCACTTAAGTGATATGAAGTTTAAACGGCGATATAATGAAAAATCCACGTAAGGCTTTGCAAATGGTTAAGAAATGGGAGCGTGGAAAAATGTGAGAAGAGACTATTGGCATATCTGTGCTTTATTTATTGTGTGTGACTCTCTGTGTTAAGTCCGTCTTCTGGTGATGTCTTGTCTGCAAAAACGCTGCTGTAATAGAAATGGAAATAAAAAAGATCAAAATATGGAAAATATGCAAAATTTGTATTAAGAGGTGATCTAATGTGGGAATATATGTATTACGTACATACATATATGTCCTTTTTATCTTTAATTCAACTAAGCTCAGTTTACGGAAATAATTTTTGTCTGAAAACTAAACTTTACTTCAATTTAGCCCAACAAAAGTAGTACAGCAGAACCAAGCAATATTCGATCACCACTCCACAACCTCAGCAGCGATAAAATCTAAAAGTTGTATTGACAAATCCCACTCTCATTTTCGCTTATTTCGTAATTTTCTTAAGTGTTTCTGATACATATATAATTTGTTGTAGAGTTTGTTTTTTTTTCCTATGTGCTTATCTTTTCATTTGTTTATTTGTTTTGCTAGTGGAAGGTGCGACTGCTTTTTAGGTACATGAGTTCAGGCAACTGAAAAGACAACAAAAAAAAATAAATAATAGAAGAGCACATTTGGCACAGACATGCATGTATGTTTGTATAATGTACCCACCAAAAAATCTACGCCTTACGCTCACGTTTATTCAAGAAGTTATAAAGGCTAGCGAAATGATGCCTGAAAATTTTCAGCGAACAAAAGTTGTATGGGCAAAGGCTTAAAATAAGGCTGATTTTGCTGCGCTTATGTCATAGATGGCCAAAACTCTCACATTCAAACATTTCTATTTTATGAAGCGATGAGAGAATGAGGAGAATAAGTCGCTCACTCGTCTCGTCAAAACAATGATGCAAACATTTCCAATTTATGCGGAAAAGGGAATTTTAAGTAGAAGGTACTTTTTATAATGCAAATAGTGCGATAAGTAAATTTTTTGTTTTGAAAGAGAAATCCTGTCAAATGTGGCTGCACACTCTTGACCTTGTTTGCCAAAACATTTTAATGTGCCTTGACAAAGATCCGTCGGTACACGGGCGCAACTGTTTCGCAAGAGCTAAAGCAATCATGTAAGAGGCTGTTTTAACTTGTTTGCTCCAATTCGGTTCATAAATCGTATTAGGAAGTTCTGCTTTCAACGTTTTTTTTAATCTCAAAACCAAGCTTTCTCTCTCCATATTTAATACGCCATCATAATCCCTGGCATGAATTGTCCTATAATGGCGTCCGACAAAAAATTTGGTCGCCCGGGCGATATCACTATGACACACCAAACATTTTGCCCCTTTTTCCCCATTGCTAATTACTAAGAAATATGTTTGCCAATTTAAGTTAAAGATTTTTCGCAGCAACCTGATTACTTGAAAGTAGCGCGTCGAATGAGCACGATCACAACAAAACCGTAGTGTCGGCATCACTGGTTCATACAAAATGTTTATATGTGTGCGTTAGCAGTGACCCTGCAAACAAATGTGCGATCAATCCCGAAAGAGATTTGTCCGCGATTGATCTCTTTCGAGAACAATCGGTCCACAATTAGTCCCCGATTGTTCCCGTACGGGTATAAATGTAGACTAATTGTAGACCAATTGTTCCCGAACGGGTATAAATGTAGATTAATCGCTTTCATCACGAACGGGTATAAATGTAGATTCCTTAAATGTAAACAGTTTACAAAAATATGCAATGTATTTAAAAAATTGTAGAACAACCGGTAAAACGAATTGAACACCCATTTTTAATAACAATTTTAACAAAATTTTGCCTAAAAATATTGTCCTATGAAAAAATCCTTTACATTACGTTCATATAATGCATACTGAAAACTTACAATTTTTTAAATTTATTTATTGAGATTTTTTTACAAAAGTAAAACATTATATAATCTTAATTTAAATATGCTTGAACATTTACAATTTTTTAAGGAAAAATCTACATTTGTACCCGTTCGTGCTGGAAGCGATTGATCTACATTTGTACCCGTTCGAGATGAAAGCGATTAATCTACATTCGTACCCCTTCGGGATGAAAGCGATTGATCTACATTTGTATCCGTTCGGTATGTTAGTGATTAATCTACAATTGGTACCCGTTCGGGTATACAAGTTGAACAATTAGTCTCTTCATAGGACATGCTCGAACAAATGCGATCAGTTCACTCCATATAAATAAAGGTATGTAAAATTGTATTAGTCGCATGCTCCCTTGCGATTGATCCCGGACACGTCCCGGATTAATCGCATTTTTTGCAGGGTGAAGCTTAACTTGTGTACGTGTGAAAGCAGAAGAGAAAAAATTGGCACGCGTGCCTATGGGATGGCCATCTATGATTTATGTTATCAGGCTGTAAGGACTACCCTCTCCCTCTCTGAGAGGAAACCTTATTTCCAAGCCTTATTCGCCATGGGAGTAAGGGTCAGCTAATTACTGATAATAAGGCCCTATGTGGTGTCTATATACCTTATAATATGGCCTATTCGCTATGGAAAATAAGGCCTAGTTAAATTCAGATAATAAGGCCTTTTGTGGTACTTAAATGCCTGATAAGTATGAGTAATAATAAAAAGTCGCTTTTAGTTTATGGGCTTATAACGGCAAGAGGCGCTGCCAGCGTCTTACAGTTTTAATCGCTTAGGCTTATGAATATGTTTGGAGGATACATACATATGTCTCTCGGAATGAATCTACATACGTTTAGCAGAATGCGTGCTCTATTTAAGTACGTATTTACTTACATATTGTTACTAACAAGGAGCAAGTCTCGTATGTCTTACGATTTGCTTGTTTGCATCGCAATCGAAAAATAGAAAAAAAAAAAAAAAGAATGGATTTGTCGCAGCGCTAGTGTTTGCAAAAAAAAAAACAACAATGTGGAAAAAACAACAAGTAAGAAGAGCAATTGAGCAAATAAGAAAACAAGAGGCGTTGAAATGAGGTAACTTAATAACCAAATGCATACATACATACATACATACATACATACCCTGCAAAAAATGCGATTAATCCGGGACGTGTCCGGGATCAATCGCAAGGGAGCATGCGACTAATACAATTTTACATCTTTTTGTATGGAGTGAATTGATCGCATTTGTTCGAGCATGTCCTATGAAGAGACTAATTGTTCAACTTGTATACCCGAACGGGTACCAATTGTAGATTAATCACTAACATACCGAACGGGTACAAATGTAGATCAATCGCTTTCATCCCGAACGGGTACAAATATAGATCAATCGCTTTCATCCCGAACGGGTACAAATGTAGATCAATCGCTTACATCCCCAACGGGTACAAATGTAGATTAATCGCTTTCATCCCGAACGGGTACAAATGTTGACTAATCGCTTTCATCCCCAACGGGTACAAATGTAGATCAATCGCTTTCATCCCGAACGGGTACAAAAGTAGATCAATCGCTTTCATCCCGAACGGGTACAAATGTAGATCAATCGCTTTCATCCCGAACGGGTACAAATGTTGATTTTTCCAAGTTGTTCGCCAAGGCAATTTTTAATAACAATCTTTAAAAAATTGTAAATGTTCATGCATATATAAATAAAGATTATACAATGTTTTACTTTTGAAAAAAAATCTCAATAAATAAATTTAAAAAATTGTAAGTTTTGAGTATGCATTATATGAACGTAATTTAAAGGATTTTTTCATAGGATTTTTTAGGAAACATTTTGTTAAAATTATTATTCATCATTGTTATTAAAAGACACCCTGTTCAATTCGTTTTACCGGTTGTTCTACAATTTTTTAAATACATTGCACATTTTTCTAAAATTTCTACAAATCTAGATTTGTACCCGTTCGGAATGAAAGCGATTAATCTACATTTATACCCGTTCGGGATGAAAGCGATTAATCTACATTTATACCCGTTCGGGATGAAAGCGATTAATCTACATTTATACCCGTTCGGGATGAAGGCGATTAATCTACATTTATACCCGTTAGGGAACAATTGGTCTACAATTAGTCTACATTTATACGCGTTCGGGAACAATTGGTCTACAATTAGTCTACATTTATACCCGTACGGGAACAATCGGGGACTAATTGTGGACCGATTGTTCTCGAAAGAGATCAATCCGGGACAAATATCTTTCGGTATTAATCGCACATTTTTTTGCAGGGTACATACATACATGCATACATACATCCATACATAATTATTCATGTATATGTACATGCACAGCTGCCATGCAGCAAATGAGGCTCCGTAGTACAGCGTTAAAGCAAAGAAAGAACAAAAACAAATAACAAATAAATTGAACAACAAGCGCAATGATTGGAAATAAAATCCAATCAGACGCATACTTGCATACAAAAAAGTTGTTGACAACATTATGTGGATGAAGCGTGCGATAACGGCACGCAAGCAGGCAAGGTAAAGGTGCGATGGGGATTAAAAAGAAGCAAAAATATCTACTTGAAAGTGTCTAAGTACAAACAATTACTGAGCATTTAACTTCATGTTATTTGTGTAACTGTGTGTTTACATACCGTCGCCCGGATAAATTAATGTCGTATGTTGCATTTGAAGACTTTTGGGAAAACGGGTTTGAAGTTTGGAATTGTATTTCTCCAAAACTTCTGATTAGTTTTTCTCCAAAGTCTGGCAGAACACTACTAGGCCACAAAATTCTTAAATTATTTTAATTTTGTTATTTATTGTTTATTATTTTGGAATTTATAAAAGATTTTCTTCAGTAAAATTTTGTCGTATGTTACCTTTAGCAACATTTTTGCAGGAAATTTGTATGACGTACGACAAAATGTGTTCCCAATTTTAACTAAATTAAAGATTTTTAAAATTAGTTAAATATTGTATTTGATTTCTCATAAAAGTAAATAAATTAAATAATTGACAGCAATTAAAAGCACATTGGAAATTAGACGAAATCGCTTGCAACCTTGCACAAACGAAAAAATTCTGCTCAATATCTCTTAAACTAAAGGAGATAGCAAAAAACGGATAACGTCATTCGAAAGATCTTGATTAGTTTAGTATAACTGTATTATTAACTCAATTCAGCCCAAACTTCACATACGACACTAATTTATCTGGGCGACGATACATAGGTAGATGCCTAGACTATATACATAGATACCAAAGCTGTAAAAGATTCAAATCATTTGTGATTCGAAATCAATGAATTTGTTCGGTAATGATTCAATTCGATTTTTTTGTTTCGGAATACGGCATTAAAAATTTTAACTCAGCACGCACCCAAATGAGATATATAAGTACACTGTTATAAATATTGGCATATTTGTTAAACTATCATTTGGTTTGAAAGAAATTTAAAACTGTTTTTGTGTTAAATTTTGAACCTTTTTGGTTTGAAATTCTAACTTACAAAAGTTCAAATATTTCAAAGTATTTTTTGGAATAAATTTCATACTTTTTTGGTTTAAATCTTACACTTTTTCTCATTTAAACTCTTAAGGTTTAAATTTTAAACTTTCGTTGGTCGTAAAATTTGGTTTCAAAAAAAAATTTTAATTTTTGATTTGAAATTCCAACTTGTTTTTTCGAGAACAATATAAAAAGCTCATCTATAGTTATTAGACGATTTGAATAAATGACTGTGTGGCGTTGTTTGAGAAGAAGAGGATAGGAAAAAGACACAATATGGAAAAGGATTAAAGGGATGTTGGGGGGAGAACAATATGGAAGAAAAGGAGAAAAAAGGATAGGAAAGAAGATACAATAGCAAAACAAAAAAAAATGTGAAAAATTGTTATTGTTTTGCTTTATATTTTTCGAGGGAAATTTTTCACATGAAGTTCATGATAAGGCTGCATACTTTAGAGATTGTAGTGGATATCTGAGTGAGATATATGTACATATCTGTGCCAATTTGCAATAATCGATTAAGTCGAAAAATATGATTTCGAGATAAATTAATTTTTATATTCGAAAACAAATCATAAAAGCCGATTTAAAACTATGGACGCAAAATCAGTGAGCTTTCCACAATGTTACGATCAAATTTTGTGAATAAAATAAAACTAGTAAACCCGGCCACGCGATGCTGTGGCTTTCAATTACACTGTGGGACAATTTGAGGGTGGAAGACCACTTATTGCCACATTTGAAAATTTTTTGATATACCTTCATAGCTACTGGTAATTTTTATTTTCTGTGGACCTAGATTTTTATACATAGATTTTGACCAAGGAGCCCCAGAGTGAAGTTTTGTGCCGAATATTTTTAACCTTAAAGCGACCTACAAAAGGCCATTTGGCGCGCTCCTCCTTTTCTTTCTAGTTCTCTTTCTCTTCCCCTTTTCCCTTTATTTGCGCTTTATTTTCCCTTTATCCATTTTATTTTTCATATTTCCTCTTTCGCTTCCTGTCCTTCGCCATATCCGTCCCTTTCATTTTCCTCTTCCCTTTCCTTTTATTACCCACCTTCAGTGATAGGCCTTGCATGACACTTCAAATTTAAAAATGAGATAAACTGTAGCGTAAAAATGGATTATTGAACGGTGGCACCCTTTTTGTAAAAATTTTAATAAATTACTCATTTCCATGCCAAGTCCTTTCATATGACACCTCAAATTTAAAAATCAAACAAACTATAGCGTAAAACTGAATTTTTGAACAGGTGGCAACCCTTTTTGTAAAATTTTTATTAAATTACTTAATATCAGGTCAAGCCCTTTCACATGGTGCCAAAAATTTTAAAATCAAACAAACTATACAGTAAAATTAAATTTTCAAACATCTGGCAACCCTTTTCAAAAAAATTGAACCTTCCTGCACATCTACAGGTCAAGCCCTTTCATCTGACACTACATTTTCGAAAATAGGTATAACGGTGTAAAAGTTATGGTGCTTACAAAAATCGTTTAGCGTAATATATATAAAGATAAGATAAACTGTAGGGTAAAAATGGATTTTTGAACAGGTGGCACCCTTTTTGTAAAAATTTTAATAAATTACTCATTTCCATGCCAAGTCCTTTCATATGACACCTCAAATTTAAAAATCAAACAAACTATAGCGTAAAACTGAATTTTTGAACAGGTGGCAACCCTTTTTGAAAAATTTCTATTAAATTGCTCAATATCAGGTCAAGCCCCTTGATATGGTACCAAAAATTTTAAAATCAAAAAAACTATACAGTAAAATTAAATTTTCAAACATCTGGCAACCCTTTTCAAAAAAATTTAACCTTCCTGCACATCTACAGGTCAAGCCCTTTCATCTAACACTACATTTTCGAAAATCGGTATAACGGTGTAAAAGTTATGGTGCTTACAAAAAATCGCTTAGCGTAATATATATAAAGATGTCATGTAGAAATTTGTTTAAGTACATACATCTACTTTGGCTGTTATAGCAAATTTAATATACCTCTATTGTACGTTAAGCCTACATGTTTTTATCTACATATATATATTTTGACTGAATTAAGTTATAAGCATGGGGTTTTACAGAAATATAGAGTTTTAAAAGGAGAATAACGTGGCATATATAACTCGAAATCTTCCTAAGTCGACTTAAGCGATTATTGCTTGTGACCATAGATATAATGATCGACAAAGAAGAATGTGGGAAGTTTGCAGAGGAATTCTCGTTCCACTATTCCACTTATTGCCTATATCCTGAACCTTTCTAAAAGCCTTAAGTATAATCTACAAATATGTCTGAGTGCTTGGGTAAGGCATAATTTTCCCGGCGTACCACAATCCCATTCCACTCACGGACATTTATTAAATCTCTTTCGTTGCACAAATGTGTTGCCCTATGTATGTATATGGCCGCTGTGGTGCAGTGGGTAGAGTGCTCGCCTGCTATGCCAGAGGTCTCGGGTTCAAACCACGCACATAGGGGTATTTTATCAATCTGGGCGGCCGAAACCTCATTTCCTAAAACTGGGCCGATTTCCAAAAAATAAAATTTTTTAGTAGGCCAGGACCCTAACGCATCATTTTCAATAAAAGTTTATTCTCAAAACTCAAACACAAAGTTTTTACAGTCAATGAAAGTTTGGTCATTCGTGTATTTCTCGCGGCATTTTATAACGTTCTTATAGTTTCAACATTTCCAATTAATATTTTTACGGTTTTAAGTGAAGTTTTTTAGAATACTGTTATGGATTCTTATAATACAGGTAGTCGAGTACAAAATTCATGTTTATTGAGATTTAGTTAGTTGTTAGCGTCTTCTTAATTACATTTTTAAAAAACGATGTATTAAAAAAAATTTCCCAATTTTTTGTTTTCAAAAGGGTTTTTGTTTAGGTGCCCGGCATTGCCCGGCACTGGCTCTTTTTTTTCTAGATAGCCTGTTCCCTGTTATTTTGAGTTCAAGAAAGATCGGTCCCGGGTTTTTCCGGTTTTAAGAAAAACAGGCGATTTTTCACGTTGGGAAAAATGACCCCACCACACACAAAAAAATTAGTTGTTTGTGGATTCGAGAACACCCATCTAGCAACATATACACCGACATGCTCCGAATCCAAAGTCCGCTTGTCCAATATACCCCAAAAACTTCGAGAAAATTGCGAAAAGCTAAAAAAAAAGCCCCAAATGGCACATTTCATCGACCTAACCTACTAACATGTATTTCGACGTTCTGAATCCAAATCTGAGGTCGGTTTAGTCTCACTACATCACATCATAAAAATGTAAAGCCACAGTTTTTTTTATGTTAAATTCACAGTAAAAAATTATGGTTTAATTCTAATATCATTTAGTACTTGATTTAATCATTCTTGGAATTAAATTTGAATTTTAATGCTAAAAAGTCTTATTTTTAAACTATGAGAAGTTTTACAATTTTATTTATTGCAAAATAGTTTCAAAATAAAGCAGGGCTGCTCACCTCATAGGCACTCAAAGCACAATTGTTTTTGTTTTGTTCCGAATCATAGGCACAGATACATATTTTCACATCAAATATAAAAATAAAATTTTCTTTGCGCAGCCATAAGCACTCAGATATAAAATTTTTTTATATGTATGTGCCTATGATTCATATTGAATGTGCAGAGCAAAGGCACTTTGTATAGGAGCTCGAGCACTGCCGTAAGAAATCGAAATTTACAATAGGGTAAGAATTTCTGAAACGGGCCACCCAAAACATAAAATATTTCCGTTTTGGTCGGCAGTCGCGTTTTTGGAAAGCTCTTTGTGACACCAATAAACACCTGATGTTGTTTTTGGCGACAAAATTTGTTTTTGTTATATATAAGCAATTAAATTTTTTTGACCTTTTTTTTTAAAACGCAATTGCAGACGATCTACCTAACCGATTTTGACAATTAAACCAGCATTTTCTTTGTTTTTAAAAGTTTTTTATTATCATATGTTTAAAAAAAAATAAAAAAAATTTTTAAGTTAAATTCTTATGAAAATTCTTGAAAGATGGTCGCAAAAATTGTGTTCTCCGCCTCCTTTCCATAAAAAAAAATTAGCCACATGTGCAAAATTTTACTACCTATAATATTCAGAAGTCAAAAAAAATGGATCGCAATAGGGAAAAAATTAGTAATTTTTTATATGAAACTGAAATATGAAAATCTGTTCATTTGAACGCTTACTACTCTTGAACCGTGGTACGGAATCGCACGACATTAAGTACGCTTATTTACTATAATACCGTGAATCCGTAAGACATAATCTAGCCATCATCGGAAAAGTGGGAGTGGTACCTCCCATACTAACTAATGCTTTCAATTCATGTAAATCTTTCAATATTTTTCGTAAAACAGTGGCGATAGATAGATAAGTAAAGTCGATGTCGAATACATACAAAAAAACTGGAACTTGTTTATTTTATTGCGAATAAAAATAAATGTTAAAGGGTTATCTGTGGTTAGTATAAAGTGTCGTTGATACATTTACATAGTATATATTTAAGTCCAGCTTAGCTGCAAACGTTGACGTAACATGGGCTGGTTAAGTGATGTCACAATATTCGTTTTCGGAAAATTTAGTTTTGCAACCCTGATCAAGTCAACAATTTGCTAATATGCTCACGCCGAATAGTAAGGGAATGGAACTCGAAATTTTAATAGGTAACTTTGGTAAGATGAAACAAAGCAAGTAAGGAAGCTTAATTTCGAGTGGAATCGAACATTAAATACTCAGCTGTATGCTTTCATTGTTTGTTTGCGATTGATGGAAACACGGTGTACTTTATATAAAGCGAGTGCTGCATAAAGTGGGCGTAGCCACGCCCATTTTCTAAATTTTTATCAGTCATCCAACTAAGCATATCAATATTATTCTTTGTGCAAAAATTAATTCCTTTATGACTAGTTACAAAGATGTCACGTTACTAATTCCCAAAGGGTGTTCCAGAAATATATTTGTTAAAAAGTAGGCGTGGTCATAAACCGATTTCAATAAATTTTTGGCGTGTCTATTAACACAAGTTATAAAAGTGTACAAACTAAGTTTCGTCATAATATCTCAATTATTTGTCGAGTTATAGGCTAAGAAATCTCGTATGTTCCCATGCAAGATCGAGAACTAAAAATATGTGATACCTATGTACATTTATTTTTATTCGCAATAAAATAAACAAGTTCCAGTGTTTTTGTATGTATTCAACATCGACTTTACTTATCTATCTATCGCCACTGTTTTACGAAAAATATTGAAAGATTTACATGAATTGAAAGCATTAGTTAGTATGGGAGGTACCACTCCCACTTTTCCGATGATGGCTAGATTATGTCTTACGGATTCACGGTATTATAGTAAATAAGCGTACTTAATGTCGTGCGATTCCGTACCACGGTTCAAGAGTAGTAAGCGTTCAAATGAACAGATTTTCATATTTCAGTTTCATATAAAAAATTACTAATTTTTTCCCTATTGCGATCCATTTTTTTTGACTTCTGAATATTATAGGTAGTAAAATTTTGCACATGTGGCTAATTTTTTTTTATGGAAAGGAGGCGGAGAACACAATTTTTGCGACCATCTTTCAAGAATTTTCATAAGAATTTAACTTAAAAAAATTTTTTTATTTTTTTTAAACATATGATAATAAAAAACTTTTAAAAACAAAGAAAATGCTGGTTTAATTGTCAAAATCGGTTAGGTAGATCGTCTGCAATTGCGTTAAAAAAAAAAGGTCAAAAAAATTTAATTGCTTATATATAACAAAAAAAAATTTTGTCGCCAAAAACAACATCAGGTGTTTATTGGTGTCACAAAAAGCTTTCCAAAAATGCGACTGCCGACCAAAACGGAAATATTTTATGTTTTGGGTGGCCCGTTTCAGAAATTCTTACCCAATAACAAATATGTAATGAAAAAAAAATTCAAAAAATGAAAGCACTGTAAAAAATTTGTATTCAAAAAATTTTCATATAAAAAATAAAAAAAATTGTTATGTATGTGATACTACCATTTGAAAATAAATTCTAAAATAATATTTTATTGGAATTCGTAACAAAATTTAAATGAGCAAAAAAATTTTTCAGTGCATATACAAAATTTGTAGATGTATTGCCTTTTGTACTTTCAATACGAGAGCGTTGAGCAGCCCTGAAATAAAGCCTTGAGAAGTATTAGAATTCTCTCTAAAGAAATGTAATTATTTGTGGTTGAAAAACAAATCCTGAAAAGTATAAAAAACTTTCTCTTTCTCAATGTATATTACCATCAAAGCTTTTTTGGTTTGAAATCAAAACCAAAAGAATATTAAAACAAATTTTCATAAAAAAAGTCAAAATAAATACATATGTACATAAACAAAACGTTTCTAAAAGTTCCCTACGTGATCCAAGTAAGAAAATTTCCAAATCGGATGCTGATCCCAAAGCAGTAATCTATCTAACAGATGATGCAGATACCATAGTGGAAAAGGTAAAAAAAGCGATAAAAGACTTTTGCTCTGATGTTCATTACAATCCGGAAACACGTCAAGGTGTAAGCAACAGATTTGTGAGGATGCCAAAGATATCGATACTGGTAAATATAAAATGTTTGTCGCAGAGGAGATAGTCGAACATTTACGTCCCATACACAATAAAATCCAACAACAGCTGTTGCGACGTAATGAGTTAGTTTATTTGCTTGAGATGGGCGCAGAGAAGGCGCGTGAAACGGCTGCGTCAACGATGGCGGAAGTTAGCCAAAAAATTGGTTTGGGTGCACATACGCATATGCCATTGATGCAGCAGGCGTGTAAGGCGGAGGAGCAACCATTGAAATAGGATGTTAAGCCTGTGGTGCCAGCAACAACGGCGGCCAATAATAACACCGAAACAACAAAAACGAATGAAACGGCATTCAGTTCAGAGACGCCAGCTAAGACGGATGCTTCGACGACGACACCGACGATGACAACAACAATGCCTGGGCCCGAAACAATAGATGATAAACAACAAAAAGAGTTTAAGATTTAGATAAAGGCTTTTTGTATAAGCCAAATTATTTGTTGACAAAGAAGCTGTTTTACTCCCATTTTATTTGTATATATGTATGAGTGCGTGTATGGCTAGTGTTTATTAAAATTTTTAGTATTTAAAATAAATATGAGCTATTATAAATCCAAAAAAAAGTATAAAATTTATTCCAATTTGCGGATAGATCTTATACCATTTCAGCTATTTTTATTACCAAAAATATTATAAAAATAATCTAAATTTGGTTTTGATTTAATTCCATAAAAGTATAGAATTTATTCCAATTTTTGTATTAATCTTATACCATTTCAACTACTTTTAATACTAGAAACATTCTAAACATAATCAAAATTTGGTTTTGATTTAATTCTAAAGCCGAGATCACACGATTTACGCATTTGTACAAAAAATGACAAATTTAAATTTGTCCACATTTGCGCATTTTGATATCGATGTGCAAATGATTTTCTTTGCGTTCACACGATTTGCCCGATTTATTAGCTTTTGATTTGCCACACATTTGTACATAGAAGTAAAGTGGCAAATTTGTTCACATTCGTTCACACGATTTAACCAATCATGATAAAACAAACGTATGAAAAATATAGAAGCATACTTTTGGGCGAAAATTTTTTTTTGTAAGAAAATTTTATGAAAAATTAACAAACACAAATTAATCAAATAGGTATTAAATCACTGGATAGTACTTGTTTTAATTCTCTGTAAGATGATATAAAGCTAATTTAATTCATTCAATAGAATACGTGTGTTAACGAGCTCCAAAAAATGGTCATTGTGAAATGTTTACTTTGGTTGCACAAAAGTGAATTAAATGTTGCAGATACGTCGAAATCGTATATGAAGAAATTGTTTATGTATTCATTTTGAATGAAAGTAAAGGATCAAAACCATATATCGATTTCGATTATTTTTAGAAATGGTTAGGGTAATAGTAGGATATAGTCACGTGCAAATTTTTGTTAAATTCGCCCGGAAACTGACTGAGTTATTACCAGGGGTTCATGTTTATTTATATTCGGTTCGGATTCGGGAAATTATTAGAAAAATAATAGGTTAAGTATTCGGGTTCGGTTTCGGATCTGGTATTTGGAAAAATATTCGATTCAGAGTCGGGAAAGCATTTGGGAAAACATTCGGTTCAGATTCGGGCAAATATTCTTTCCCGATTTGCGAAAGTATTGGGGTTCGGTTTAGGATCCGGAAAGTATTTGGAAAATTATTCGGTTAGGTTTCGGGAAAACATTCGGTTCAAATTCGGGCAAATATTCTCTCCTAATTTGGGAAAGTATTCGAAAAATCACTTTTTGAAAAAGTATACTTGTGTGATTAGCAAGAATAATTGAATAACGTCATAAATGTATTCATTATACAAAATTATCTCAATAAGGACGGATTCATCGTTCGAGTTCAGAACTTTTTTGCCATGTGGTTGTTGTTGTGTTTTCGGAGTGTGAGGGGAATTCCGAAAAGTTCTGAACTATTTTTATTAGTTAACTCAAATTCAACTTTAGTTCTGAACTCGAACGATGACTCCGCCTTAAGGAATAAAAAATTATTCCTAATTTTTTCTAGCTAAATGTTAAAAAATGCTTCTTCGGCCTATATGACACTACGTTTCTTCTCTGGTATATTTGGTTTGAAAAACCCGCCGAAAGTCAAAATACAAAAACAGTTCTTGAAGAGAGACAAAACCTGTGTTCAATTACTAAAAATTTTTTAATTATATTTCATAAAAACTGTCATTTTCATATGGAGAGCTGTCATTTTTTACGAAAAATTCGTAACAATTTTTTGTTATTGAACAGAGCTAAATAATAATATAATAATGGGCCATATTAATAAAATCCAAGCAAATGCTTTTACTCAAAATTTCAGAAATTTGACATTAATTTGTATGAACCAAATTTCAAAATTTGAGTAAAAGGTCTGAAATCTTGAGCAAAAGCAAATGCTTGGCTTTTATTAATATGACCCAATAATACAATGGCGCTAATATAACTCTGACGAGTTTTATGGCCGGGCTTCTCTCCCAATTCGAGGTGTGCTCCTTTTGTTTGTCCTACTAATTGGGTGGACCTACAGTTTTATGCCGGCTCCGAACGGCGAATGCATTTTTTTGAGAAGGTTTTTCATGGCAGAAATACACTCGGAGGGTATGCCGCTCACTGCCGAGAGGTGACCGCTGTTTCTAAAACCCCAACAATTGAGTTTTAATTAATTAGAAACAATTTTTTTGGTGTTTGTTCGGACTGGGGTTTGAACCGGAGACCTCTGGTATAGCAAGCGCGCACTCTCCCCACTGCACCACAGCGGCCACGAACAGAGCTAAGTACTCCATCAAAAACAATTTGATTGACATTAAACTTCAAACTAAATGAAAATAATATTTATTTCAAAAATTAATTGTTTTCGAAATTGGAATTCAAATTACTGAAATAAAAAAATTATGCATCTTAAATGGCATGATATCTGTGTATTCTATTTTATAAAGAGAAGCCAGTGCGCCGTATAATGTTTTTTCCGGACATCTTCTTTCCCCTTATGGCCAAAGCAGAAGCTTAAAAGAGGCCAATTTAAAACTTGTATTTCCATATATTTTTTATTTTAAACATAATTTATTTTATAGTTGTCAAAAAAGATTTGTATAATTGCCACAACCATTTGTATCCAAGTGGCAAATCAAAATTTGTCCATTTTCATCATTTTCATTTACCTTCTGTATGGCATTTGTGTTCACACGATTTGGCTACAAGGGCCGTTTTTGATTTGCCACAAGAGGCTAAATATTTGGCTTTTGTGATTTGTCTCAAATGAAATTTACCGTTCACATGGTTTGCCTATGAATTTGGCAAATTTTTAGCCAAATGTACAAATCGTGTGATCTTAGCTTAAGAAAGTATTAATTTGACACCAAGGATAATTTCTGTCTCTCAATATTCTCTTCTTTTTTTTAAACCAGAATGATTTTAATTAAATGCTTTTTGGCATTGTTATATATAAATACCAAAATGGTATTAAAATTAAACTAAAATTTTTACTGTGTTGAATTGACATCACCATGGGTAACATAATTAACAATTTAAAGCCTAAAAAGAGTTTTGGCCGCCCAGATTGATTAAATACCCCAATGTGCCACGGTCCGAGCCAAACACCAAAACAATTTTTCTAATTAGTAAAAATCCAATTATTGGGTTTTTTAAGAGCAGCGGTCACCTCTCGGCAGTGGGCGGCATACCCTCCGAGTGTATTTCTGCCAAGAAAAAGCTTCTCACAAAAAATGCATTTGCCGTTCGGAGTCGGCATAAAACTGTAGGTCCACCCAATTAGTAGGAAAAACAAAAAGGAGCACACCTCGAATTGGGAGAGAAGCTCGGCCATAAAACTCGTCAGAGTTATAATTGCGCCATTGTATTCTTATTATTATGTACATATGTATATAAGTAGCAAAAGTCTAGCAGAAAATAAAAAAATCAATAAAGTTAATGCCAAAGTCCGTAAATAACTACAGACCGAGAGTGTTGAGTGTGCAAGAAACAGTTTAATTATGTGTGTGCTAATAGTTCATTGGTAATTATAACTTTGCAAACCTTGTAATAAATAATATACATATATACGCAAGCACGTACAGCATTGAACTCAATAGCAAATTTCTAGGCAATAAAACTTGCAAAAAACGTGACTAGCTTTAGGCAAACAAATGAGAGCGCGGCTGTCTTCAGCCGATTTCATGCCACCTTTCATGAATGGGGAAATGAAACTTTATCTACATGTACTTATATTTATTAATTTGTACTATCATTTCCGTGGACTATGTTACCAACGATTTAATATACACATTCTAGTACTTTAAATGGAGAAATTATACACAAAAATGTCTATATCTAAGCAATAGGTTGTATAACTTATAGTGGTCCGATTCCATCGATTGCGAGTAGCAATCAGCTTCTCTCAAAAAGACACCTACAAACAAATTTCAAGCAGATAGCTCAAAAATTGAGGGACTAGTTGGCGTTGATACAGACGAACAGACGGACATGGCTTAATCGACTCTGCTCATGATTCTGATCATATCGGTATATACTAGACATATACGCCGACAGTGATTCCGGCGGCGGCGACGCCGGCGTGCTTTATCGCGGCGGCGCGCCTGCCCCAAATCTACAAATCACAATCCTTATTCAAATATTAATTTTATTTAGTTACCTTAATAGCGCTGGCTGAATGGAATAAATAAACTAACGTCCACCTTAAATTGTTGAAACTTTTTTATTAACAGCAAAAAACAATTGTTAAATAAACTAAAATATAAAAAAAAGAAAATAAATATTAAAGAATATACACAAATCCATATGTAAGGGTAAATTTAAATTCATTTGCTTATTTTGTATGATAATAAACATGCATACATATATTTACATATGTACATCTATATATATAAAAATGATTTGGTATTTAATTGAAACGCTAAAACTTGAAAACGGCTGAACCAAATCAAATACTTCCTTAGGGGGGTTTGTTTGTTGTTACCTCGCGAAGGTTTAGTCGAAGAAAAAATTTAAAAATGTTAGGGGGGCGTGGCACCTCCCATACAACCTTAATTTTTAAAGCTGATTATCTCTAAAACAGTTAAAGGTAGGGAACTGAAAATTGGTATAGAGGTATGTGATATCTAAACCCTTCTCACTCAGAAAAGTGGGGGTTATCAGAAAAGGGGGCGTGGCACCTCCCATACAACCTTAATTTTTAAAGCTGATTATCTCTAAAACAGTTCAAAGTAGGGAACTGAAAATTGGTATAGAGGTAGGTGATATCAAAACCCATCTCACTCAGAAAATTGGGTGTTATCAGAAAAGGGGGCGTGGCACCTCCCATACAACCTTAATTTTTAAAGCTTATTATCTCTAAAACAGTTCAAGGTAGGGAGCTGAAAATTGGTATAGAGGTAGGTGATATCAAACCCCATCTCACTCAGAAAAGTGGGGGTTATCATAAAAGGGGGCGTGGCACCTCCCATACAACCTTAATTTGTAAAGCTGATTATCTCTAAAACAGTTCAAGGTAGGGAGCTGAAAATTGGTATAGAGGTAGGTGATATCAAACCCTTTCTCACTCAGAAAAGTGGGGGTTATCATAAAAGGGGGCGTGGCACCTCCCATACAACCTTAATTTTTAAAGCTGATTATCTCTAAAACGGTTTAAGGTAGGGAGCTGAAAATTGGTATAGAGGTAGGTGATATCAAACCCCTTCTCACTCAGAAAAGTGGGGGTTATCATAAAAGGGGGCGTGGCACCTCCCATACAACCTTAATTTTTAAAGCTGATTATCTCTAAAACAGTTCAAGGTAGGGAGCTAAAAATTGGTATAGAGCTAAATGATATCAAAACCATTCCCACGCATAAAAGTGGGGGTTATCGGAAAAAGGGGCGTGGCACCTCCCATACAAACTTAATTTTTCATGCTGAATATCTCTAAAATTGTTTACGCTAGGGGCTTGGAAAACAATAGGAGTTATACGAAAAGGGGGCGTGGCACCTCCCAACAACACTTAATTTTTTAAGCTGAATACCTTTAAAAGGATTTAAGTCAGGGACCTGGAAATTGGTACAGAGCTATATGATATCAAAAAATTTTTGCGCATAAAAGTGTAGGTTTTCGGAAAAGGGGGCGAGGCGTTTAAGGTTGGGACCTGAAAATTGGTCAGGAGATTGACGATATCAATGGCGTGCTTATGAAAAAAACAGTAGTTTGGGGAAAAGGGGGCGTTGCACCTCCCATGCGTTATTAATTTTTAAGGCTAAATATCCTTAAAAGCGCTCATGGCATGTACATAGAAATCACTATGCAGATATACGATATCAATACCATGTTCACCCAAAAAAAAAAAAAAGATTTATCGAAAAATGGGGCATTGAACCTCCCATACGTACTAAACTTTTGAGGCTGAATATATCTAAAAGGGTTGGAGGAGGGGTCTGAAAACCATTATGGAGGTATACTATATCAATCCTCTTACTTACTTAGTGAAAATAGCCAATACTCAGTGAAAATAAATATTCGGAACAGAAAACTAAAAATGTTGTGTATCGTGCAGCCTTAAACTGAATACTAAAATTATATATTTTTGAAGTTGTATACACAATGAAGTAGTGAAAAATCGTTAATTTTCTGTTAAAAATAATACCGGTGTAATAACAATTTTTGAAATGAAATTAATAAAAAAATCTATTTTGGGCTGAACGAAGTTTGCCGGGTCAGCTAGTATTTATATATATATAAGGCACTTCAAAATAAATATATGTATATACAGTGTTGGAAAAAATAATAGGGACAAAATTTTGCAATTCTCCATTTACTTCATTTTAAGACCAAATAATAATTACTAGGGCATGGAATTTCATGTACTAAAAAATAAAAAATATGCGCATAAAAAATGCAACAAAAACTGAGAAATATGCATGAAAAATCAAAAAAAAATGCATTAATTCAAAAGTTTCAACTTCAGATAATTCATGTTTATTGAAGTTACAATAGTTAAATAAATTAGGTACAAACATTTTTTAATTCAATTTTGCTCTTACGTTGTACGTTTATACATATGTATGTTTATATATATATATATATATAGATACATAAATTCAGTCTTGAACATTTCATAATTTACAAAGGTTAATCCTTATTCAACGATTCATTAGCGTACACAATGAAATATTTTTTTCATATTCTCAAAAAGAAAACTTTGCCGATTCGGTCGAAAAAAGCTCTTATACATAGAAAACGAACGTTCTACATCCACAGAGGTAATACGAGCACGTTTGAAAATGGCTCTTTGTCGACAGGTATGCACCGTATCGAAAATACTAATAATAGCCGTGTTCACACGAAACTCTATTCGTCGTCAGATGACTGTTATGCATGAATTTCGTTTATATAAAACTGTCAACTAGCAAATTACAAAAATAGGCAATATAATGCGAAATATGTAATAAAAAAATGCAAACAACGCAAAATATGTAAAAATATGCATATATGACCAAAATATGCAAAATATGCAAAAACATTTGAATGCCATTTTTAAGACAATTTCACGATTCGCAAAGATTGTTTATTTATTTGGCTCTACCTAAATCTAAGAAAAACATGTATTTGCATAGATTTCCATGCCCTAATAATTACCATATATTGATGCTTACACGGAGAGGACATGCTTCAATGACTCTGGGGTGGTTTTTGTATTATAATTTAATTTTTATGAATAAAAATAATGAAATGTATAATTTAAGTTGGAAATAATAATTGGGAAAAACTTTAAATTCGATTGTTTTTTCAAATAAACTACAATATTACTGCTGCAGCTAGATTTAAACTAATGTTTAGTTGAAGCTCCTTTATTTTTTATAACTCCCTTACTTCTTCGTGGCATAGGGTTGACCAAATCAGCGCAATTTGCAACTGGGAGTAAGTACCAAGCTTCTTTAATTTTTTTTCCATAACTCTTGCTTATTTTTCCATTTTTGATCCCCCATCGTCTTCTTTAATATTCCCTATAGGGCTGAGGTTCGACAACTGTGAGGGCTACTCAAGAACAGCAACTTTCTTACGTTCAAACTATGAGTTTTCGATTCTGGAGGCATGTTTGGGATCATTTTCGGCATCTAATGATATCAAGGAGGGTTGAAATGGCGCAGTTTTGAGTAGAACAATTAGAAACAGACCTCGAGAAGTAGGATTAAATGGAAGAGATCCCAGAAAAGTTCCGTATCTGAGAAAAAATTATGTAAGCCAACGAACTGAAATTTTCCAGTAGCTTAAAATCTTTAGGACTGAGGCTAGTAAAGTAGGGAACAGCCAAAGTTTTTGTTAATAACTTTTAACCGGCAAAAAATAAAACATTTCCGCATTCAGCTTCGTGTTCCCGAGGTCAAAACACGTCGATTGGTTCCTTTTTTTTAATTTTGAAGAACTTTAGCAGTTAGCAAAACTAGGAAAATATGTACACATCTCGCTCCATACGGTTATGGAGCGCCAGCGCACGCCGCCGCGCCGATACGCCGATTTCACGGATTATGGCGGCGGCGGCCGATTATGAAGGTAATCGGCGCGGCGGCGGCGGCGTCAATCGGCGGCGTATATGTCTAGTATATACCTTGGTGGATCTGTCACGCCGACTTCTGGTAATTTCAAGATTCTTCTTTCAGCACAAAGTTATAATACTATTTCATTTTCATGAAAGGTATAAAAACGAGAAGAAAGAAAAAAGAAACAAATCAAATGAAAGGCAATCACGTAGCTGAGGCCTAAGCAACTCAAATTGCGCATAGCAAACTTGCATGAACAAACTTTGCGCTTAAGTTATGTAGTGAGCTTAGCGAAAGACGTTCATATGTGTTGTAAAATGCGTGGAATGACTTCGCCGGTTTCTGGCTGAATAAATAAGAATTTACTAATAGAAATATTAAAGAGCTTATACTTAAAGTATCGCTTAATTGAAAAGAAATTAGCAAGCAGATAACTAGACAACGTATTTGTATGCTAAAAAGTAAGCTTAAGTATACGTAATAATGCGGTACATGACACAACCGCAATTTAGTTTTAAGTATGTAAAGTGGGATCAGATTTTGTTTTATTTGAGTTATAGGAACTTATAAATTGTGTACCAAGTTTTCATACCCACCTATTTTATATCTACGATAAGTTCATGATGGAGCTGCTTTAATAGCGAAGAGAGCGAAGAAATAGTGGTCACCCATCGGCAGTGGGGGGCATACACTCTCAGGGTATTTCCGCCATCAAAATGCTTCTCACAAAAAATACATTCGCTGTTCGGAGCCGACATAAAACTGTAGGACCACACAATTAGTACGAAAAACAAAAATTAAGGAGCACGCCTCGAATTGGGAGGAGAAGCTTGGCCTGAAAACTGGCCAAAAGTTTATCAGCGCTAGTTCAAGACTAGTGCAGAACTAGTTAAAAAAAGAGACATGGTTGATTCCGGCGTTCTGTCCCAACGCAATGCTTTCAACTGTCTTTTTTTTTAACACGGCGATGTGCTACGAAGTTGGAGTTATTCCTTTATGCATCACTTTGCAACGTGTTCTAAACTACTTCACACAGGAACAGTCTTGGTATAGTTCAAAAATCATTAGTTCGGAGTTAGTTCAAAAGGAAGCACTTCAGGCCTAGTTCAAAAATGATCGCTCTTTGGCAACGCTTAACAAAAATAATCCATAACTTCTACCAAAAAAATTTTTTCAATTTTTCTTCATTAAAAAAATGGCCAATAGCTCATTTAAATTCACAAAAAATAATCCCCATTTGACGGAAATCTTAATATAAATAAATGCGGAAATATATTTAAAACAGACATGGGCATCTGCAATTACAAAATTTTTCAATTACAAGTAATTGTAATTGAAAAACTTCAGTTACAATTACATGTAATTGTCATCGAAAAGGTATCAATTACAGGTAATTGTGAATTAAATTCATCAATTACATGTAAGTCTGCTGTTATTACCCACCCACTTTTATTGATTTTTATGCTCAAAATAACTATGTATGCTCTTAGATGTAGGTATGTATTAGCTTAGGGATGCGCCAACACCCAAAGAATTAACTAATTCACTGTTCAATTACATGTAATTGAACACTATTCGGTAACAATTACATGTAATAGAATACTACTGAGTTATTTTAATAGCAGCATTACAATTACAATTGCAAAAATGTAATTGGAAAATTTTCCATTACAATTACTTGTAATTGTAATTGAAAAATATCAATTACAAATACAAGTAATTGTAATTGTTGTGTGTAATCAATTACAAAATGTAATTGAGTATGCCCATGTCTGATTTAAAATATGTATTGTGGAGTATCTGGTTGAAGATGGCACATAGCCGAAACCGATTTCTAACCAAATCAAACTTGACAAGGGATGACGGAAATTCGTTCCACAATACATCGTAATCCTACCCTGTCGGAAAAGCAAACAACAAAAAAGAAAATATTTAAAATACCAATATTTTGAAACTTAACCATACTAAAGGTGGAATTATGCACATGTACCTACAAAAGCCCAGTAATATTACTTTGATTATATGTAAGTATATACGTCCTTTTAACCAAGTTCCATTTCCATTTGCTACTGCCCAGCAAAAGACAGCGAAAATGCAAATTATTGTAAAGTGCAACATTCGTTGTTGCTCAACTTTAAAGTATGTACTTAGGCGCTGCAAACTTAAACTTTTCCTGAATTCACAATAACAAACTGCCCTGCTATGCATCCCGTTAGAACCAGTGCTGAACCAGTTTTGAACTCTCTAGTTCAAGACTATTTTTTTCGGTACTGCTCCTTATATTGGCTGCAGGGACTATAAAAAGAACACTTGTATTGTAAACTTATTTAAAATATCTGCCTAACGCCTAAAAGCATGCCATAAATGTTAATTGGAAATTGCAGCACATCTTCAAAATTTTTTCTACACGACTTGCTGCTACTAACAGTTAAGCTAAGTACTAACACAATGCCGATAGTAGGTATATCATGTATGTTAATAACGGCATATTTTCATACGTGCGCCTTTAAGTATGCCAAGTTTTTGGCTTTAACCTGTACGTGCATATAGCTTGCGCTTCTCCCTCTTCTTCTGCGTTTCTTCGTGCTTGTAAGCAATGTACGCCATATTTAAGCTCATATTAAATAAATTGTAACAAAGTTTTAATTAAGCCGACTTGCCAGTGTGCGAACACAGGCATAAAGGTTACATATGTACTACATATTTATACTCGTATGCATGTTATATGTATATGCATGTGGGTGCATGCTCATTTATACGAATATGCACGCACAACAATTCCAACGATTTTGCTTTTGCTTTTTTGCCTCCATGAAACTTTTTATACCTACGTAAACTTTAAACGTACTTCCGGTGTTGTTAGGTCGGTGGCAGTTAGGCTGTGCATTGCGTGCTCAACTTAACTTCGTTTGCCTGTTTGCTTATCCGTTGGATTTTCCTCTTGATTTGCGCTTCTAATGTCACCCCAACGAGAAGTTTAAGCTTCTTTTATGCATTGCACTTGGCCTGCTTAAATTTTTTCGTTTTATTCATGCCACTTCGTATTTATTACATTTTTTTAATATTTATTTCTGGCATTTTTCCTTTGCAATAACATTACAAAATCAATATTTTAGCTCAATAACTATTTCAGGGTAATACCACTTGCCATAAAATTCTACAAGCTTTGAGTTCATACAAATTTTATTATCTTTTTTAAAGGGAATTTTCGGTTGTGTTCAACACAATGTGTACGTTATATACCTACTGTGTAAAAGTTTGCGACAGTTGTTAGTCACAGAGTAGACTCTTTTGGTTGTTGGCGCCTAAAGGTATGCTGTATTTTTTTCTATTGCTTCTATTTCATTTTCATTTCTCTGTTAACTTCGTCTGTGATTTAAAGAAATTTAAATATGAATCATTTCATTCATCAAAAAAATGAATTATCCGTCCGATATTACCGCTTATCAGTTCTAAGGAACACATACCATATGCATTGCATATCTTTTGGCATATTCTTGTGATGTGATATGTGTAATTAGGGAGCGCATTTTTATGCTCAAATTGATGCTTAAATATGTATAACACGATGCCATGAGTTGATATGTAAAACTTTCTCAAGTTTTTATTTGGAAAACTTTCGATTTGTGGGGAACCAACATGGAAGTTGTTATAAATATTCATATCGTCGGCCTCTTGCCAGAACCACGAATGTGCTAAAATGAAAATGTTGGGAAATCGAGTTTTAAAGTTTATTCTTCTCACAAAATTTGAAAAATTTGTTTCTAATATAAAAGTATATCTGCAAATTAGAACCTTGTTTAGCTCGATGCCCTGATACAGTTTTGATGCTTCTATTCCTTCTAATCTTCGAGATTTGGCACATTCGTGTTTCAATGTCTCCGAATAAACGGATGTGAGATTTATTGCGAAGGGCCACCAATTTTCAATGGCAAATAAACTACTAAAAATTTTGTTTCAGAATAATTTTTTTTTTTGTAAAAAATGTTGTAGAGTTAATCTTTTATATACCGTCGTACCATACGAAAACTACCACACAAAAGAATTTTTTTGGTTGACGAATACAAGCACTTTAATCTTTTGGCTGACGAAAGGTGAAAATTTTGTTTAAACAACAATTTTAATGTATGTACATATAAACAGTATATAATTAGTCAAATGTGGTACTTTTCGTACAGGATTGTTTAATTGCCAGTTTCGTAAGAAATTTTAAATGTGTTTTCGTATGGTACGACGATATGCACCTCGACCAGCAAATATTTCGAAAGGGCAGTTTCACCTTGGTTGAAAGAAATGAAGCTTAAAAAAATCGTCGTGTAGTTGCGTATGAACTTGAAATGGTTTTGGAAAATATTTGCGTTGTACCTCACCATTTTCTATGGTATATACCGCCAGTTTTCGAAGGTAAGTATTTGCCCACAAGGTCCTTTTGGCGTATTTAGCACTGATTGCTAATCAAAAATTAATTTAAGGAAGTTAGTTGTCTTCATCGTGCAATCGGCGAGCTAGTATTTTCCGTTCAAGGTGCATTTCATCATCGCCTTTTTGCCACTATTTTTATAACAATTTGAAGACTAGCAGCGAGGTTCGGAAGAGCACATTCGTGTAACTGGCATTAAAAATTGTGGTTGCTTCCAGTGCACAAAGGAACTGGGGGTTTTCAGGGATTGCAAATAATCGTTATTTTTTTTAATTTTGACTAAAAAAATCATACTGAAGGAGAAATGCTAAACGCAAAAGAAGTACACAGATGTAATCACCGTGACGCAGACTACCTCTAGGTGCATTAACTTTTATTTTTTCGATTTTTATAAAAAAATTTATTTTTAATCGTTATTTTCTGAGTTTTATTTTCTGCTCAGAAAATAAAAGTTATATCTTGAGTTTTATTTTTCCCTCAGAAAATAAAAGTTATTTCTTGAGTTTTATTTTTCCCATCAGAAAATAAAAGTTATTTCTTGAGTTTTATTTTTCGATCAGAATATAAAAGTTATTTTTTGAGTTTTATTTTTCGATCAGAAAATAAAAGTTATTTTCTGAGTTTTATTTTTCCATCAGAAAATAAAAGTTATTTTTTGAGTTTTATTCATTGCGAACTGCCTACAACAAAAGTTCAGCACGTTTGTGGAGAATATATGCAAAAGCATATACACACTAACGTTAATGTTGAAAATGAAAAAGGCAAAAGTGGGGAAAATCCAACAGCTTCCACAGAGTCTCAATGGCCGAGTGTGTTTATGCGTTGGGTCATTGCGGCTGAAGATGGAATGGACTCGGGTTCAATCCACGGTACATCCACTTCCGAAAAGAGTGCTGATGATCGAAAATGGTTTTTCGTGAAATAGCTATACACTCAACCTTCGCTGTAAATAGTTGTTGAATTTTTTTCCACTTACCCCAACAATTAAAAATTGAATTAAAATAAAAAATTTCGTGCTAAGCACTAAAAACTCTTTCAAAAAACTTTTATTTTCTGATGGAAAAATAAAACTCAAGAAATAACTTTTATTTTCTGAGGGAAAAATAAAACTCAAGAAATAACTTTTATTTTCTGATAGAAAAATAAAACTCAAGAAATAACTTTTATTTTCTAAGGGAAAAATAAAACTCAAGAAAAAACTTTTATTTTGTGAGCAGAAAATAAAACTCAGCAAATAATGATTAAAAATCAATTTTTTTGATATAACTCATAACCGTTACAGTCCCTGGGGGTTTTACTAAAATGTAGAGCATACACAAATTGATCAGGAAAACCGCTTAATTTAAAATTGGAAAAAATTGCACATTCGTGGTTCTGGCAGGGGGCCGACGATATAATCTATTCTCTATTAATTTCTTAATTTAATATTGCTTTAAACATTTAAGATGTATAGCCACATTCATATGTATTGAATTTATCAAACTAGTTGCACAATTAACCACTCTGCTCTATTAATTCGAAGAATACAAGTAATTACCCGTTTCTTCAAAATTTATTTGCAGTGCAATTAAAAATGAAAGGTAATTAGTTAGTGTATAGAATTAAAAAAAAAAGAATAGAAACTTAATTAAATTTTTAGAACGATTTGTTAAACAAACGCCACCTGCGCGTGCACGCGTACCCGCACAGCGCAATAACGAGCAAAGGGGGGCAAATAAATTGCGGTAGGTAAGTAGAGTAATAAATATGTGATAATGATGAGGGAAGTTAAAAATGAATATACATATAAAAGAACAATAACCTGAAGTAATTGTTACTTACTTTTAGGGGAAAGTAAATATAAGGGCAAATTACTCTACATATGAATGCACATTAGCTCAATTAACTCAAAAGAAAGGGGATTGAATAAAAACTAAATAAAAAAAGAATAATAGAAAACTTAAAGTGTATGAATTGAGATGGCTTAGGTAGCAAAACTCATTTAGCTTATAAAGTAAAATGCATTTGGTCCGTTTGGAATTCGCTAAAGAACCTTTATAGATGCGACACAAAAGTTATGAGGTGGGCTTTGTCGAAGGCTCAGTCAGGTAGTGCTCAGTCTGTCCAAGGTCGAGTAGAGTTCCAACAAACCTTCATTGAATAAAAAGACTATAACTATATGTTAAGGCCGAACACACACAAACACACACACGACCGGAGAATGAGATGGTGAGAAAAGAGAAGAGAGAAGGAGAGATTTATAAACGCAGACGAGGTGGCTGGCAGCGGCTGGAGGCTCAGGAGGTTGAGCGGCAATGGATACAGTGATCTCAGAGCGGATGAGAGCGGCCAGCGATCGTAGTAGCCCAGCCAACCAGAGAAGTCTACACGGTCCTCCCCAAGCCCTCCCAATGGAGTGTATCCGACGGAGAAAAGAAGTGCCTTATGAAATACATATATGCAAAATGAGTACCTTCACAACTCCTTAAATGAGTGTTTTCGGAGTCTTAAAATGTTCCTTCAGATAATCGTCAAAGACTCCGTGCCGACTCAAACACTACTTTGGGAAGATTTTTCGGACTTCTTTTTCGCCCCGCAGTTGGAGCTCTCCGTCGAGGGAGTGTTTTGGGAGTCGCATTACGCTCCTAATTCGGAGCGCTCCGTACTTGGTTGGCTGGCAGGCGTATAGGAAGCGGAGAGGCAGTGTCGGTGATGGCGTAACTCCTGTAAACCGCGAGTATAACCTACGAAGAATCTACGGAGACTCCGCAGAGTATATTGGCCCTCGTTCTGGACACGCACATCACGATGGCTGCACACTATTTGTGGGTGCTGAATGGAGATCATGTGACCGATGTGGTGCAGTGGATAGAGTGCTCGCCTGCTCTACCAGAAGTCTCGGATTCAAAACACAGTCCGAGCAAATACTAAAAATTTTTCTAATTAGTAAAAATCCAATTATTGGGTTTTTTAAGAGCAGCGGTCACCACTCAGCAGTGGGCGGCATACCCTCCGAGAGTATTTCTGCCATGAAAAAGCTTTTCACAAAAAATGCATTCGCCGTTCGGAGCCGGCATAAAACTGTAGGTCCACCCAATAAGTAGGAAAAAATAAACGGAGAACACCTCGAATTTGGAGAGAAGCTCGGCCATAAAACTTGTCAGAGTTATAATAGAGCCAGGGCCAAGTGAAGAAGTGTCGTTGTGTCATAAAGGCTGCGTGGCTGTGGAAAGTTATACCTAAAAGTCCTCGCCCCGTTGTCCTCGCTAAGTCAGAGTTAACTAGCGCCATGACCACCTCCTACACCAAGCCAGCTAGCGGGAGTGTTAATAGGCCTTAGAGGCATACGCTGCTGTGGACTTACCTACGAAGACTCATTTTGGGTGACTGTTTCGGCGCTTTTACATGCCAGCCCTTAGTAAACGGTTGAGAGTTAGCGTGCTTGCTTGTTGCTGGGCAATGAAATGCTATTGGTTATTAGTGGATGTTGCGCCAATTTCCTAGAGAGCCTTTAGGCGCAAGTTGTGGGAAGTTACTGGGTGTGTGGGCTGTATTATCCCTGCAGCGAAAGTCCAAACTAGTCAGCCAACCTACCAGTTAACTGACTAGATAAATTATGGGAGTTGCCCAACTAGATTCATAGGGGACAAATTGAGATTAGTTATGAAACAAGAAGTTTTGCCAAAAAAGGGTTTGAAATTAAAAACGAATGTATCCTGGGCTTCTGGAGGTTGCAATGAACACGTATGCAGTAAAAGTAAAGCAACTTCTTTATTGTTGTTGTAGTATTCGAACCCTGCGTAGTAGACCCCTTGTAGATTTAGTTGGTTGCAAATTGGTAGATCATTAAATCAGGTGAATACCACAAATATAACATAGTTTGAGATGTTAATATAGCCCAGTATATTAGATACTACTTCAGCCATAGAAAAAAGTACATGATATGTTTGTATAAAGTCAGAAAATCATCAATATAAATGTCAAGCTTAGAACGGTCAACGTGTTACTTATTCACAATGTTAATGTTAATTTTCCTAAATATTTAATATGCAAGATCACAATCTAATGTGCCTGAATTCTTTAATTGAAATTCATACTCTAATAACTAAATAAATGTATTAGAAACTTTATTTTGCAATTTTTATTTTCATTGGAGTAGCATGTAAAACTATCAGTCAACTGGTAAAGTTCTGATATCTACACTGACTAGTCAGCAAATTGGTATGATGCTGGTGTGTGTACTGACTAGTCAGTCAAGTGGTATGACTCTGGTGTGGATACTGACAATTGCCATTTCCTAGGTCATCACCGTGTTAAAAATACCAGTTGCTAATATGGAAAAAAGATAAATGGCTGACTAGTTGCGCTGTATGGCCAACTAGTTGTCAATTAGTTTACAACTAGTTGATTTCGCTGCAGGGATTCTAACGCTACGTTAAAAACTTATGTACGCCAAATATAAGAGCAACAATAAAAAGCTCCCCTAGAGACTCAAGTCGTGCCAACAAGGAAGTTTGAGGCGATTTAGTTCGCAGACGCTGCTAAAAAAATTTTTAAAAACTAAGTCAGCACATACATATTTCTAAAATAGATACTCGTAACTGAGACGGAGGTTCAATTGTTAATTCAAAATTTTAAATAAGTATTAACATTATCCATTGTATGTATTTGAAGTAAACCAAAATAACTAAAACAAACTTTCGTATGCGCTATTAAACGCATTTAGTTTAACAATAAAATATTTAAAAAAAATTTAATTTTGGTTTTTGGTCAATTTTATTTTCATAAAAAAAAATGATCTTGAGAGCTCAATAATGAAGTAGTTATAAAAAAAAATTTTGAGGATTCACGCATTGAGAAAAGTAATAAAAAATGGCTATATAAGAACTGAAGAGCGTGTTTACGCATACGAGTATACATATCGTCGCTATAGAAGAAAAAAAACGGAAAGTTTTTTGTTGAGGAAGAAAGACGAAACTTTTTTGTTTTCAAAGAAAGACGCATTAAAAATATCTTTTGAAAGAAATACTCTTTATTTTTTTTTGATAACGAAGAAAGACGCTTTATTTTTCTTTACTATAAAGAAAGACGCATTTAAATATTTTTTAGAGAAGAAAGACGTATTCGATTTTTATTTTTTCTTTGTCAATATTAATGCTAATGCATCTTTCTTCGTCGAAATATTTTTTAATTCGTCTATCTTCGTCGACATGTTTTGTAAAGCGTCTTTCTTCCCCGACATATTTTTTTATTGCCCCTTTTTTCGTCGACAAATTACTGGCATGCGTCTTTCTTCTTCCGGAGCGACGATATGTAATTAAGCAATAAATATGTAAGCACATCACGCGCTGGAATTTAATTAGTTGTCTGCCGCTTCATGCTGCTAATTAAATATTACACTGCTTTAGCACTAAATTGGGAAAATTCAGTGTATTCAAGCACCATCAATTTTGCTCCAGTTGTTAACATATCCGGGCTTTTATATTTTTTATACTCAGCTATACTAGTACACAGAGTATTATAGTTTTAATCACATAACGGTGGATTGTAACAGAATGAAATAATATATCAAAATGATCAGGGTGAAAAGAGAAATCGATTGAGCCATGTCCGTCCGTCTGTCCGTCCGTCCGTCCGTCCGTCCGTACACACGATAACTCGCGCAAAAATTGAGATATTTTGATGAAATTTGGAATGCAAGTTGGTCTTGAGACTGGGACGGTTGGTATTGAAAATGGACGAAATCGGACCATGACCACGCCAACTTTTCCTATATAGAAAAAATCGGAAATTTGGTATCTCAGTCACTAATATAGTTGGAACGATGAAATTTCATCCACGTATTGAGTTCAGGCCCTTATGAAGAAATTTGATGAAATTTTGAAAAATGGGCGGTGCCACGCCCACTTATTAAGGGGCAAATATTGAAAGTTTTATATATCATAACTCAGAAACCGTTAAAGATATATCGATGAAATTTGGTACGCGTGATATATTTACTTAGGCAAATGTGTCGACGAAAAATTACCAAAATCGGTTGACGTCCACGCCTACTTTTATATCTGGGTATTATAAAGTGGCCCAATAAAAACATTTTAAGCTATATATCTGTCAAATATAAAGATATATCATTGAAATTTTATGGCAGGAGTCCAACTGCGGACATAAGACAAAAAGCATAAAAATTTTGGAAAATGGGCGTGGCAACGCCTCTTTTTAGAAGCAGGAATATACGAGATTTCTGAGCCCATAACTCGACAAATAATTGATATATAATGACGAAACCTGGTGTGTACACTTTTATTACTTGTGGTAATACATGTTGAAAATTTTAGCGAAATCGGTTGACGACCACGCCCACTTTTATATATGGGATCTATAAAGGGGCCTAATAAAAACATTTTAAGCGATATCTCTGTGAAATATAAAGATAATTCATTGAAATTTTGTGACGAGTTCTACAATAGACCGGAAACAAAAAATAAAAAAAGTTTGGAAAATGGGCGTGGCACCGCCTCTTTTTATACAAAGGAATCTACGAGATTTCGGAGCCCATAACTCGACAAATAATTGATATATTATGACGAAACTTCGTGTATACACTTTTATTAATTGTAGTAATACATGTTCAAAATTTTAGCGAAATCGGTTGACGACCACGCCCACTCTTATATATGGGTATTATAAAGTGACCTAATAAAAACATTTTAAGCGACATCTTTATCAAATATAAAGATAATTCATTGATAATTCAAAGATCATTCATTGTGGCATGAGTCCTACAAGAGACCGGAAACAAAAAATATAAAAATTTTGGAAAACGGGCGTGGCACCGCCTCTTTTTAGGCAAAGGAATCTACGAGATTCCGGAGCCCATAACTCGACAAATAATTGAAATATTATGACGAAACTTGGTTTATACACTTTTAAAACTTGTGTTAATAGACACGCAAAAATTTATTGAAATCGGTTTATGAACACGCCTACTTTTTAACAAAGATATTTCTGGAACACCCTTCTGGAATTTGTAACGTGACATCTTTGTAACTAGAAGTCATAAAGGAATAAAATGTTACACAAAGAATAATATTTATATGCTTAGTTGGATGACTGATAAAAATTTTGAAAATGGGCGTGGCTACGCCCACTTTATGCCACACCCGATTTACGAACGCATACAGCTGAGTATCTAATGTTCGATTCCACTCGAACTTAGGCTTCCTTTCTTGTTGAATATTAAATATAATGCAACTAAGTAATTCATTACTTGTCTTCTGCATTGCATTAATTTCTATTTGTCCTTAATAATCCAGCATTTTTGCTATATTTGCCATGCCTGCCCGCTTGTCAACCAAATGATTAGGAGCGCATGTCTCTATGTATTTCAGCTCATTTCATTACACTTACTCATTCCAATGGTTGTGCTACTATGAATAGTTTAGTTTAGTGAGCTGAAAAACTGGCTTATTCAAAGTAATTGGAGTTTAATGTGAGTAACACAGTTTGATGATTGAACCACCGCTGGCTTAGTAAAGGATTTGTGTAGGGAATTTGGTAGAATCAGAGTTCAAATAGATCAAATGTAAAGGAGAGTCTCAACGATACACTGCAATGTTACTATCTATGCCTCAGGAGACATAAATAGACACAGATTAATTTAGTGCTTTTATTGAATCGGAAATTTTCAAATAAGAAAAGAATAAAGGAAAGCGCTGCCAATTATGTGGTAGGCTTACAACTACTCGGATTGCAATATGTAAATACTTGTGTATTTAAATATTAATTAGCTGAATGATATGTAGCAACCCAGCAGAATTTGAGGTAAGGAGGTGCATATTCAGTAGAATATTCATTATGAAAAATACCCTGAAACTAAGTTCAAAATTCATTGCTGAAAAAATAACTGAACACGCAGTGAAGACATCAGGTGAATACATGCTATGGAAGTTCTCCCTGCATATTCAGGCCTTTTTTCCTACAGAAAGTCTCCTTTCTCGTTCAGCAGTTTTTAGGTAGTTGATTTTCGACGCCACCTTTATATAAAAACGAAAGAGAAAGTTCAGATTTTAGAACTACATCTCTTCTGAATATTCAGTAGGAAATATGTGCTGTTTTCCAGCTGATAAATACTGCAGGGAATGCTCTTAATATTATCTTTGCAATTGAATACATACACAGTAAACATTTTAGTTTAATTTTAATACCATTTTGGTATTTATGTATATATAACAATGCCAAAAAGCATAATATTAAAACCATTCTGGTTTAAAAAAGGAAGAGAATCTGAGAGACAAAAATTATTCTTGGTGTCAAATTAATATTTTTTTGGAATTAAATCAAAGCCAAATTTTGATTATTTTTAGAATATTTTTGGTATTAAAAATAGTTGAAATGGTATAAGATCAATCCGAAAATTGGAATAAATTTTATAATTTTTTGGATTTAAAAATAAACCTCCATAAAATTTCCAGTGGATATACCCCAAATAACCACTTATCCCAAAGATTAATGAGAAATTGAATAACGTTAACATTGTTTATTTATGTACATAAAAATCCAAAACAAACATTTGCCCCTAAGTTTCCATTAGCGGCAAACACTAAAGTACCTTATTCATATATCGAGCCCCAATCCCCATAATTGTGTATCCAACAAAAACTACATTTTACGGGACTCAGTTTTTTTTTAATTTGTTTTGCATACAGTTTGTATGTAGCCTTGAAACTTACATATTTAGTCTCTTACTTCGGAACTGCATATTGCGCAGCTATGAAATTTTTGGGAGTTGATGCATGTTATAATAAATTGTTGATTTCCATAAAAAAGCTGAAATCAGAGGCGGATTATCCCTAAGGCAAACTAGGCACTTGCCTAGGGGCGCGTAGTTACAAGGGGCGCGCGAGCTCAGAATTTTTAAACAAATAAAGAAAACAACATATCGACGATTAAGAATTAAAGCTGATCTATAATAGATCGATAATAGATAAATCGATTATATTGCACAAGTATCGATATATTGTGCAATATTGCGCGTTTGTTGCGTCGTCAGGCTTGCCAGTACTGGCGATTTGTCGCCAAATTGGCGATGGCGACTTTTTTGGCGATTATCAAAATATTAGATTATATTAATAAAAAAGCAATTACTTTTTCAAGCCTTTTTCTCAAATTTTGAAAGTTTCTTCATACAAATTTTTGTCAAATTACAAAAAATTTGAGAAATAGCAATTGCTTTTTGTTTATTAATACGACCCATTATCTCCACTTTGCCAATAAATCTTACGATATGTAGAGATCTATTGAGAAAATAAATATATACTACATACTCTGGCAACCATTTTCTGCACACTTGAGTGCAAACCAAAATTTTGGTCTGCACACTCGCCTATCCACGATACGACGGTCTGTACAACTTTGACACCCTACGGGACAGTGAGCTTCAGCTGACACCGCACGTGCTGTTCATCGCTGACATATGTTTTGTGCATCGTCGACAGAACTTTCTTAAGGGCCTTGTGGGAAAAGTGATGCCTGGCTTTGCGTACGTGTGATCTTGCATCACTTTCTCTCTTATGTACTTTGGCTATCTATTCAAAATTGGTTTGTCTCTTTTACTCCAATCACAAGTGATCAAAAACAATAGCACTCTAGTTAGCAGCATAGTTTATATCTATAAGTTGCGACACTCTCAGCTGATCGTTTGGCATGTTGTGCCTGTCACCATGTAGTGCTGTGCAAAAGTTACAAAAAAAAATTGAAATGAATTTTGAAATCGTTAAATCTTTAAAATTATTGGGTGAATTGAATTTGTAATGCTATATTTGTAGCAATAATAACAATAAAAATAGGTAAAAAAACTTTTTAAGTTAAACGGTTTTATGTTATACATACATTGCAATGTTTAAGATAAATGTACTAAAAACCAAAAAATAATAAAATAGATACAGTCGTGGGAATTATAAACATTTGCATAGACTAGACTAAAATAAAACCGTGGGGCACGTCAATTGTCTACAATCGTTGATTAAAATGTTTGTTTTGTAATGTTACACTATAATTAGGCAGTTGTTCAACCGACAACGATGGACGTGTGATAAGTAGGGCTAGAATGTGGAAAAAAGCTAGCAAGCTCGATTATAAGCGAGTTTTAGGGTTTCATAGTGGTGAGCGAGTAGTACTTTTATCATATGTTTTGTCGATTAAAGACAAACTACGAGCAGTGAAACGATTCCTCGTGTGAATGTCCAACGATAAACTAGTTGAAACATCTCTTTTATTAACATGGAGTGTATAACTATTGGAATTTCCATGAGCAAGAAAATAGTAAGTATTTTCCTCACCGTCTGCGGGCCAACTGCCTAACGACGAATTAAACGATTCTTCTATCGCACATTAAGTCGATAATTTGTAGACAATTGACGTGCCCCCCGGTTTTATTTTAGTCTATGCAAATGTTTATAATTCCCACGACTGTATCTATTTTATTATTTTTTGGTTTTTAGTACATTTATCTTAAACATTGCAATGTATGTATAACATAAAACCGTTTAACTTAAAAAGTTTTTTTACCTATTTTTATTTTCTAGTTTTTAGTTTTTATTTCGCATTCTGTTTAATTCATTTAGTGCTTCATTATTGCAAGGTTTCTTGCCCGTTAGTTTATTGCAGTCCAACGCCTCTATAGCGACCCACGCGCCACCTATCGGAAGTTTTTTTTAGGAAAATATTTCCTTTCAAAGTAGTAATACATGTTCCGAATTTCAGCCAAATCGGACCATAAATGCGATTTTTGTAAATATAGCGACCCACGCGCCACCTAGCGGAATTTTTTTTCTAAGAAAATATTTCTTTTCAAGGTAGTAATACATGTTCCGAATTTCAGCCAAATCGGACCATAAATGCGATTTTTGTAAATATAGCGACCCACGCGCCACCTAGCGGAATTTTTTTTTAAGAAAATATTTCTTTTCAAGATAGTAATACATGTTCCGAATTTCAGCCAAATCGGACCATAAATGCGATTTTTGTAAATATAGCGACCCACGCGCCACCTAGCGGAATTTTTTTTTTAAGAAAATATTTCTTTTCAAGGTAGTAATACATGTTCCGAATTTCAGCCAAATCGGACCATAAATGCGATTTTTGTAAATATAGCGACCCACGCGCCACCTAGCGGAATTTTTTTTTCATAATATTGCATTGTCATCGGGGTTATACATGCGTGCAAAATTTCAGATTAATCGGTTGACAGGAAGAGGGTGAAATTTGAATTACTAAATTTGACCCAAGAATAAAGAATAAAACAAACGGGGTGAGCTAAATAAAACCGTTTAAAAAATTAACATATTTTTGAGTTTTAATTGATTTTATTAGGAATTTTGGCAATTTTCTTGTGAAGATTTTGCTACGTTTGAATACAACACTGTGGTCGATTCTTCTTCATATATGGTTTATTTAGTTTCCCATTCTCCCATTGACACATAATGTGCCTGTCACTTTTTGCAACAACAATTCCCATGGTTGAAATTTGTTTTGATGGGAATACAGTGAGTCACAGTGAAAGTGAGCCATCATTTATTCAGAAATTTTTATTATTAAATATCTTTGTTCGTTAAATTCGTTAGCAATACTAAATATTGAATCTGTCTTATTGCTGTCATTAAACTACGACGATGTTATCGACAATTTCGCGAAACAAAAATGTAGGCGCAGAGATTTTTAATTTTTTAAATTTTGTTTGCTCTGTTACTACTTATATTTTTTCAATAAATAATTCAAAACTCATTTTGTTAATTTAATATTTCTCTTCTATTTTTCAACTCTGATGGTAAATAATAAGTACCAACAAAAAAGACTGGATTTCAACTCTAAGATGATGCCTGCTTTCAACCAGCTCTTCGCGTCTGTGTTTGAACAGCTCGGCAGGTAGTCCGTCTTTTCCAGGAGCTTTATTGTTTTGGACCCGGGGTATAGCTGTCCTCACTTCATCATAGTCGGGTGGTGGAATGTTTTTTCCATCGTCAGGGATTGTGGTATCGGGTTCGACGACTCCCTCGCAATTTATCAATGAGGAGAATTTATCGCTCCATAACATAAGTACACTCTGTACGTCGGTTACCAGGTAGCCATTATTTTATTTCTTATAACAAAATAGCCATATTAAGCATTTTGAGATTAAGAAGGTTCACATTTTATGAGATATCTCCGAAGCCAGTTTAGGTATTGAAATTAATCAAATGGTTTATGGCAGCATTCATAAACACCTTTCGTTTGATACCCATATTGTACTAACACATTTTGGTGCACATATTGGCCGATAACTCCGAAACTGGTCGGGATATCGAAACAAATAATACCTTAAACTTTAAGTGGAGCGTCTAGCAATCCAATAGAAAGAATTTCGTTCAATTACATTCAGCACTTTTTGAGTGATACGGCCACAAACATACGGACAGACAGACAGACAGACAAAAATTCTAAAAATGGTTGATTTGGATTCTACTGGCTTAATAATGCTTCCCCCAATCATTTTTTTCTCGATATCTGCAATGTACAGACATCGACCTGTTACAATTTTATTATATGTAGAGATTAGCAAATTATCTAAGCTTTTACATCATCTATATCTACATCTACATTAATAGTATAAAGAGGAAAGATTTTGATTGTTAGGGTGTAAAACAACTAGGTAGTTAAAATTTATAGTATTATGATGGCCATTTATGGTCGGTACAGGGCCGCCGAGAAAGTGGCTGCCTAGGGCGCTCTGGACCTTTAATCCGCCACTGGCTGAAATCGATAAATTTGTTGGATACACTTTTATGGTAGTTAGGATTCGATATATATATATACATATTGTCAACTTTTACACCAAAATTTCGGAGATGTCCAGGCAAATTTCAGCACCGTCGCGGTTCTTGCAGTGATACTGCAAGAGAGACCTTCAACTGCCTTATGTCTGTAAAAATAAAGCAAAGTTTACCCTCATGCTATTTTATTAATTTCTTGAATTACTTACTTGATACAATTATTTCATCAGGCGTCAAAAGTTCGATTCGGCCATTTAATTACTCTTTCGCATTGTATTTTTAAAAAATTTTGTTTATTTATTTTGACTTTTTTTCTGAAAATTTGTTCTTAATATTTTTTTGGTTTTGATTTCAAACCGAAAAGGTTTTGATAGTAATATACATTGAGAAAGAGAAAGTTTTTTATACTTTTCAGGATTTGTTTTTAAACCATAAATGATTAAACTTCTTTAGAGAGAATTTTAATACTTTTCAATGCTTTATTTTGAAACTATTTTGGAATAAATAAAATTGTAAAACTTCTCATAGTTTAAAAATAAGGCTTTTTGGCATTAAAATTTAAATTTAATTCCAAGAATGATTAAACTAAGTACCAAATGATATTAGAAATAAACTATCATTTTTTACTGTGTATAGCTATATTGAAATAACCCAGCAGTATTTGAGGTAAGGAGGTGCATATTCAGTAGAATATTCAGTATGAAAAATAACCTGAAACTGAGTTCAAAATTCATTGCTGAAAAAATAACTGAACACGAAGTGAAGCCATCAGGTGTATTGAAATATATGCTATGGAAGTTCTCCCTGCGTATTCAGGCCTTTTTTCATACAGAAACTCTCCCTTCTCGTTCTGCAGTTTTCAGGTAGTTGATTTTCGACGCCACCTTTATATAAAAACGAAAGAGAAAGTTCAGATTTTAGAACTACATCTCTTCTGAATATTCAGTAGGAAATATGTGCTGTTTTCCAGCTGATAAATACTGCTGGGAAATTATGTTTATGTGTATGCCGCATGTATTTATATATTTATGTTTGTATATTTATATGGTTGCGCAACTGGCCCGTTAAGCCCAAAGCAACATGTCGTAATTGCCTGCCGGCTGTTATTTAATTACCTTCATCAATCTGCTGAATATATTTATTATTAATAAATGGAAATGTTGCCAACATTTGTTGGTTGTTTATGACTTTACATTTTGTATGAACAGTGTTTGCAGTTATGCACACAAATATAAGTTTGTACGAGTACAAGTACAAACATATTTATACAATACCCCGTACCGTACATTTTACGAAAATTTGCGATTTACGAGCTATTCTCGAATCAGAAAACAATAGTTTTGTTTCTTATTAAACTAGCAGCTAGCTGTCAAGTGAGCAAAACGGAAAGAATTGCGCTCATAAAGAGCGAAACGAACAGAAAATCAAGAAACGGAATAATAGTAAAAATTAGCGATTAGTAATTTGAATGCTATTTTTGACTGTTAATGATTAGTTTTTCTAAAAGAACATTTAATTTTCTTTATTTCTATTTCAAAAATTCTGAAAATTTCAAAAGTAATAAAATCAAAAGTATTCGTTTGTTTATTTTTTCAACAGCTGTTTCTTACTTTGGCAGCAAATAATTTCAGCTAGGGAAAATTTTACTAGCTGAAATTTTTAGCTGTCAATGGCTCTCTTCTGCTATTTGTTTGACTCAAGAAATGATTTGCCAGCCGAAACTTGGCTAACTATTCATAACTAGCTAATAATAAACGGACCTAATAACAAAAGAAGATTTTTTCTATCAGGTAAAAAAAGGAAAACGAAAAATTTCAAACAAAAAAATTTAAACGAAAAATTTCAAACTCAATATTTTAAAAGTAAGTATGAATGTTTGTAAAATTTCTACATTTACGATAAAAAAACGGACGTAAAAAGATTCATATACGAGTGCTTTTGCGATACATTTACGACACTCGGAGGCACTGAACATTTTAAAGCGAAACAGTATTCGTAGGCGAATCGTAAACGGATATCATAAACGATATTTTATTAGAGTTTTCTTCGAGAAAACATCCGTTTACGAGCTCGTTTATGATGATTTTGCTGGCTGGGTAATACTGTGTACGGCATTTATTAAATTTAAAATTGTGTCAGCTGAGAAATCTAAAATATACCATTGGCGGACCTGGCATAAATTGTCTGGGCAAGCCTATGTGTGAAGCCTAACAATTAGCCATTTATGTAATTTTCATTGCTGTATTATCTAACTCTGATTGTATTCCATCATTGACTTTCATTTAGAGCTCTCGATTTTTTTTAACATTTTCGAGTAGCCCGAATAAATGCTTTTCAAATGTTCGAACACTCGTTTGTTTGCTTATTATCGGTATGTTTGTACGGGCATTTGAACAATTCGGGTATTTGAAGTTTGTTTTTGCTTGTTTATACTTTTTGTTGTTTTCATATATATTTTTTATTTTTGTTTTCTTGATACAAATTTTTTTGTTTGTCACTCAGAGGAAAGGAATCAAAAATAAAATGTTTATTTTTATAATACAAGTTTTAAACCAAGTAGTTTGTATTACTAAGTCTTATCTCGACACAGGGTGGTATAGCAACTGTTAGAGAAATAGTCCATATATATTTAAACATAAATATGCCACTAAAAGCACTTGAAAATCGAATTATAATACTTACAGTGCAATTTGGAATATTATCAGTAATGTTTATGGCATGCATATCTAGTATAGGTGTGGCAGATTTGCCTTTTATAGGCAACAGTATGGATGCCCAACATTCTCTACAGATTCTCCAGTGATACTTGTTAAGCAATGCGCAAAAATTCGGATTGATTATCAACAACAAACCGCAATTAAAATTTTACCAGGATAATGATTCCAAACATAAAGCGCATATAGTAGTAAAGTATTGGATGTGCTGGTGCAGACTCCGGACATAAAGATAACAGAAAATTTGTGGTCATTTCTGAACAAAAAAGTAGTGCAGAGACACCCTAAAAGTCAAACAGAGCTCTAATATGCATTCCGGAAGAATGGAACAAGATTCCTGATAACTACAACATTCAGAAATTGATTTCCTTTCTGTAAGTTCTTCTAGATGCCAAAGGCGGTCATAAAAAATATTAACGAACATAAATTTTCAAATAAATGACCTTGAAGTAATGCTAACTGTAATTGTAAAAAGACCTTTTTGACAAGTTTTTTGCAGCTTCTTTCTGCTTTTGTGGTCATATTTTCGTGGTCTGAAAATATAGAGGCTTTATTCCTTCTCACCTGGTTCTCAACCGAATTTTACAAATAATAAAACCAGAATTAAAAGTAAAAAATTAAAAGAAACAGTGGGTATCTTCTAAAACGTTCATTATTGTCACTTATTTTAACGGTGTAAAAACACTTTCTTGACAAACTGTATATACATATTTACATACAATAATGTGGCCGCTGTGGTGGCCGCTGTGGTGCAGTGGGTAGAGTGCTCGCCTGCTATGCCTGAGGTCTCGGGTTCAAACCACGATCCAAGCAAAACACCAAAACAATTTTTCTAATTAGTAAAAATCCAATTATTGGTTTTTTTAAAAGCAGCGGTCACCTCTCGGCAGTGGACGGCATACCCTCCGAGTGTATTTCTGCCATGAAAAAGCTTCTCACAAAAAATGCATTCGCCGTTCGGAGTCGGCATAAAACTGTAGGTCCACCCAATTAGTAGGGAAAACAAAAAAGGAGCACACCTCGAATTGGGAGAGAAGCTCGGCCATACAACTCGCCAGAGTTATAATAGCGCCATTATATTATATTATTACATACAATAATATGCATGCCTTAAGTAAAGCGCATATATTTGTACATTCATACACACTCTATACAAAAATAAAAAATAAAAACTCGCGTGTAGCATAGTACACGTGATAGAAGTTAACTTCTTACATCTTGTTCAATATTTCAAATAATTGTGTTTTCAATTTATATTGGCTCGAAAGCAACAAGTAACAAGTTTCATATATATATCATATGAGAAGCGAATTTGAAAATACGTCCCTGAAAAAATGCGATTAATCCGGGACGTGTCCGGGATCAATCGGAAGGGAGAATGCGACTAATAGAATTTTACATCCCTTTATAAGGAGCGAATTGATAACATTTGTTCGATCATGTCCTATGAAGAGACTAATTGTTCAACTTGTGTACCCGAACGGATACAAATGTAGATTAATCGCTTTCATCCAAAGTTGTAAGCCAAGGCTATTTTTTATGAAAATGTCTAAAAATTATAAATTGTTATATATATTAGAAGAGTTTATTCGATTAGATTTCATCTTGTAATGAAATCTTTTAAAAAAAATTTAGTATTTTCTCCAAATACATATTTAAAGTTTTGAGAATGCATTATGCGAGTGTAAAAGATATGTGAGGAATTTTTCAAAGTTGCTAGCCAAGGCTATTTTTTATAACAATCTTTAAAAATTATAAATGTTCATGCCTATTTAAATAAAGATTATACAATAAGTTTCACTTTTGTAAAAAAATCTATTCAATAAATTAAAATTTTTTAAATAGTCAGTTTTCAGTGTATAATCGTAATTTATTTTTCAATGGATATTTTTGGTAAAATTTTGTCAAAATTATCATTCATCATTGTTATTAAAAGAAAGCGTGTTCAATTAGTTTTACCTAATGTTTTTTTAATACATACATTGAATATTTTTGTAAAATTTCTACATATAATCAATCTAGATTTATACCCGCTCGGGAACAATTGGTCCACAATTAGTCTACATTTATAACCGTTCGGGAACAATCGGGCACTAATTTTGGACCGATTGTTCCCGAAAGAAATCAATCCGGGGCAAATCTATGTATATCGGGATTAATCGCACATTTTTTTGCAGGGATATTGCATGAAAACTATCGCATGTACATACATGTGGTTGTGTGTTTTTGTTTGTACAAATTCTATTCATAGAAAAGGCAATGCTTGTTCTTGTTATTAGATTTTTTTTATCGGCAAGCTCTTCCGATTGGTTTTTATATTGGTTGTTTGGTCGTTTTTATTTTAATAATTAACTAGTATCTATGTAACCCCCGATATTCGGGTGGCACTTTTATTTAATAAAAAATTATAAAGAAAATTATTTAATAAAAAAAAAAGGAACAAAAAATTGGCTCGACCTAGACTTGAACCACCTTCACTTAAATTGGAAGCCAAGCATCTTACACCTGAGCTACTGCGCTAGTTATGCAAGGTGTGTCAAACGGTGTACTTTAATTTCTGCTTGTGTTATTAACATTCTCACCACGCTTATTTCACCACAGCGCTGTTATGTACTTACATCTATATGTACATACGTGAGTGAGTTGTAATTGTTAGTTCAGTTTAAGTGCAGCATTTGACATACTGAATTCAGGTGGTGTGATGGCGCAGCGGTAGAGTGTCAGGTCTGGAAGCGAGGGGTTGTAGGTTCTCGAACCACTCGATATCAAGGTTGATTTTTTTAAAAATTAAAAATCAGCTAAAATGGCTGCTATTTCCGGGGTCAACTTCCGTTGCATCAAATTTCAAATTTCACTCTCCATAAAAACTCTGTATCGCCGCCTAAGAAGTTAACTTCAAAAATTAAAATGCACATTAATCATATTTTACAAAAATTAATTCGCAGTATTTATTATGCGAATATGTACTCTGAAAAAAAAAACGTTGTAAATCTAAAGACTTTCGCTGTTAAATCAACTACTTTCCGCAGTTGAAATGTGCCCAACAACGCTCCGTTGTTGTTTCAAAGGTGCGAGCGTTGTTGATTTAAGTCAATAACGGAGATTGTTGGAAAAATTTTTCACCTAAAAATACATTTTTGTTTGCATCTTACTCTTCATCTTCTCTCCGCCCGGGTCCCAACTGCAAATATGTAGCCTCCGCTTGTTCTCCTATTCTTTTCTCCCTCTTATCATTCACTGGTTGCTATCCTTATTTCTTATTCTGATTTTTCTTTTTTATTTTATATTCTCCTCCGGATTCGAACCATGACATCAACCTGAAATTCTATCCAATCATCACATAGTGGAACATTCAACATTATGTTGAATTGTAGCAACCTATTTATACTTCCATTTCCTAAAAAGGAATCCATGAATTATTTGAATCATTGTAAAAACAAAATTTAAAAAAATTTGTTCTCATTAATTTTGTTTACAACGGAAACTGTTGGGTCAAATACTTTTGCCTTTAAATCAACAACGGTGAGAAATTGTTACTAAAAATAAACTTTTTTTTGGATTTTTCTCTTCATCTTCTCTCCATCATTATTTTTTTTTTGTTGGTTTTCTCACAAAAAAATATTTTCTCACAACAAATTTTTTAAAGGCAAGCAAGTTTTTGAAACAACAACGCCCGTTTTTGAATAAATTGTTGGATCAAAAACTTTGCTGTAAAAACAAATACTTTTGCTGTTGAATCAAAGACGGAGATTCAACAGCCGAAAGTTGTTGGTTTAACTACGGGTATTTTTTTCAGAGTATGTACATACATTGCATTGTAGCGACGTTGTTTGATTTGTCACTGGGTCAGGCGGTGGCGCGTACGCAAGTTAATGGCACTTAAGAAGTATGAAAATGCGTATTTTGAATTGCGTTGGCGTTTCAACCAAAAACCATAAATTATAAGCGATATATTACATGTACATACTTATGTATGTACATATATGTGCTTTTAAGCATAAGCAATCGCACAAGCACTTAATTACATAACACAAGCGTATTATTTATTAATGAGCTTTGCGAAAAGGTGATTAACGTATGTATATATTTATGTATGCATCTATGTGGGTGCTTTTATAACACATAAAAAATATACAATTTATATTTCTTCTTATTTTTTAAGCTTTACAATTTTTAATTTATTATTTTTAATCTTTTGGTTTTTTAATTTTTTCACTTTTCAATTCCAATTCCATTTTTTAGTCTCTCACACTTCTCATTTGCCTCAACTCAACACAAATCACTAATCCTCGTTATACATTTTTTTGTTTTGGTTTTTTTTTTTAGTTTCACTTGCTAAGGTGCTTATCCATCTGTTTTGCGCTTAGTGCAACGTTATTAACGTTTGTATGTAACATATATATTTACACTTGAGGTGCGCCACTCAAACACACATTTTCGCTTCATTGGTGTCACACTTAAGCTTAAGCATCCACATACGCGTAAACACACATTAATATAAGTACACACACCTACACACAAAATCGCACTAAAACACATTGTGGCATATTTGTATCCACTTAATTTTCCACCGAAATCACGTTAGACACATACTTGAAATAACCTCATTTCACCTTTTTATTAATTCAAGTGGCCTCGTATACAGAAATATATATGTATGTATATGCATACATATGTGTATTTACTTAAATACGTAATATCTATAGACACAAACATACTTCCGAAAGCGCTTTAGAAAGTTAACAACTTTTACGCTTTCCCTTTCCTTTCAAACATGCAAATGCGTACATATTAGGGATTCCAATCCCGGGATCCCGGGATCCCGGGATCCCGCCCTTTTTGACACCCCGAAAATCCCGGGATCGCTAGAATTTTATCCCGGGATTTTCGGGATAAGATAAAGAGAGAATATTCCGCTATTATAGCAAAGAAAAGTTATATTTTATATAATTTTTATTGGTCTCAGATCTGTATACTAACAGCATTTCCTATTCTGAATGAAAATGTTGCATTATTACATTGCAGCATTATCAACATGTGTCATGTGCCCTATTAAAGTGTTGAATTTTTCATGTGATTAATGAAACAAAAATAATGCAACCTTTTACTTGTGCTAAGAGCAGAAAATGTTGCCCGTAGTCGGGCCAGTTTTATATTTTGTCAATAGAACAAACATCCCCAAAAAAGTGTTGTGTCTGTGTAGAAGAGAAGAAAAAAATGTGACAGCCGGAAGAAAGTGCGACATTTTTGCTAGAATAAAAAAGTGCATTAGTTAAAGTAAGGATTAAAATTTTTGATTTTTTTTTAATAATTAAATTTTTTTGTATTGAAGTACGCGTTGTAAGGAAACGTACGTTAGGTATTTTTAAAGCTTTTAGCTTGTGGCAAAATTCATTCGATAATTTCTATTTCCTGATTTTTGGTCATTTATAGGGCATGGAAATTTATGCAAATACATGTTTTTCTTAGATTTAGGTAGAGCAAAATAAATAAACAATCTTTGCGAATCGTGAAATTGTCTTAAAAATGGCATTCAAATGTTTTTGCATATTTTGCATATTTTGGTCATATATGCATATTTTTACATATTTTGCGTTGTTTGCATTTTTTTATTACATATTTCGCATTATATTGCCTATTTTTGTAATTTGCTAGTTGACAGTTTTATACAAACGAAATTCATGCATAACAGTCATCTGACGACGAATAGAGTTTCGTGTGAACACGGCTATTATTAGTATATTCGATACGGTGCATACCTGTCGACAAAGAGCCGTTTTCAAACATGCTCCTATTACCTCTGTGGATTTAGAACGTTCGTTTTCTATGTTTAAGAGCTTTTTTCGACCGAATCGGCAAATTTTTCTTTTTGAGAATATGAAAAAAATATTTCATTGTGTACGCTAATGAATCGTTAAATAAGGATTAACCTTTACAAATTATGAAATGTTCAAGACTGAATTTATGTACATATCTATAAAAACATACATACATATGTATAAACGTACAACGTAAGAGCAAAATTGAATTAAAAAATATTTGTACCTAATTTATTTAACTATTAGCCGCTTTCGATTCACAATTTCTCTGCTGGCTATAAATTTCCCTCTGCCAAATTTATATGTGAATGATAGCGAGCAGAGGGAAATTTTTATCGACCAGTTAGCGAGTATGGCTACTACTCATTATGAGTTCAAACATTTTTGTTCGATCCGACCTCGCTTGTCTGATGGCGAATCGAAAGCGCCAATTGTAACTTCAATAAACATGAATTAATGCATTTTTTTTTTTATTTTTCATGCATATTTCTCAGTTTTTGTTGCATTTTTTATGCGCATATTTTTTATTTTTTAGTACATAAAATTCCATGCCCTAGTCATTTATTTCTCAAATGCTTTTTGGAATTTTCCCACATGGAAAGTAAATAATGGAAGAAAATGGAAACAAAATTTTAATTAGACTTGTTAGTCTTACAACACTGTACTAAAATTAAATACGCAGCTGCATACTCGGAATTCATATCAAAATTTTGCCTCCGATGTTTATCTATTCAGAAGTTGCATTAATTTTCTGAATTTTTCGGCAAGCTTGGAAATATCAATAATTTTTCTTTGCACTTTAAAGTTGTAGCGTTCCTCGAAATATATATTTCCTTTTTTCAACCCCAAATGTGGGAAAATAATACTGGTCGAAAAATTTTTGTAATAGAAATAAAATTCTACGTTTCAAAAGGATTTCGGTGTAGTTTTTGAGACATTCATGTCCAAAAAGGCGAAAAACGCAGTTTGTGGCCATATTCACTCCTCAATATTTTTAAAACTACTCACTTTCATTAAAAACTCATTACATCTATTGAAAGCACGATCATTTCTTTTGAAGACAACGTAGATATCCGAATAAGATACCCGAAAAAGGAAAGCGCTGTTTTCAAGAGAAATGATCGTTCTTTCAATAGCTGCAATCATCTTTTAATGAAAGTAAATAATTTAACAGATTGAGCAGTGAATATAGCAAAAAATCGCATTTTTCATCTCTTTGGACACGAATATCTCAAAACCTACACGCATTACCGAAAATCCGACTTCAAATTCAGAATCAGCGCACCGAAATCCTTTAGAAAAGTAGAATTTTATTTGAGTTAGAAAATTTTTTGGAAATATTGTCGGCCTGTGTAATTAAAGTCCAAATCCCGGGATAAATCCCGGGATCCCGGGATTTTAAAAATAAATCCCGAAAATCCCGGGATCGTAAAAATCGGAAAAATTGGAATCCCTAGTACATATCTGTGTCCGCAAATTAAAGTAGCCTAACTCAAAATATGGTGAACGGAGAAAACTCAATTTTTTGTCAAAATTCAAACCATTGGACCAATTCGGATTTTTAAAAGGTGAAATAATGGATTTGTAGTGTTAGAGAAGGAATAGTTGTGAACCAGAAATCTTAAAGCAAGGTTAATTGCAAAAAATTGTCTTTTATAACTTAAGTGCTTTTATTGGATGCAATTTTTACGAAAAGCAGAATTAACTCTAGTTATGTTCTTTTATTGCGTCGAATTCTTCCCAATAAGGTTTTTATTTCCATTTAACTCGAGTTAAGTGTTTTTAAGCGTAGACCTACGTTCGGGTCGAAAACGACCCGAAACGACCATTTAAGTGGATATAACTAACTAATGGCGTTTTCGATTCTGGCATAAAATGTTACCCATTAATATCTCAATTATCAAATTACGTAACCTGTCTTCGTTTTAAATGGCTGGTTTTCTAGATAATGATGCCCTCTGACTTAGCTAGAGGTCAATATTCGCTGAAATCACCACACAAGCTTACAATATGGCTAAGAAAATCAAGCAGGGCAACATTTTTTCCAGAAACGAAAACGGCATTAGTAATGGAATTAGAAGTCTTAGAGTTTTTGACTTTTAATTTTTGTTTGAAATGAATGAAATAAAATAAAAATCGTTTCGCTAATCATTGTTGTTTGGGCATGAAAATAATAATCCATAATCCTACGCCGCGGATCGTTTTCAACCCGAACTGAATTTGCATTTTATTTTACCGAATACTGAAAAAGGCATGGTACTAGGGAAATCACCACAAGAAGCTTGGTTTATCCGGAAATGATTAATGAACACTCCCAAGCGAGAGGTTCAAAGCTATAACAGCTGGAACCGCCGAAAAAGGGGCGGGGTAGCACTACTGTTTGATAGAAAACAGCTGGTAATTGTGATGGAATCGACATATAGAGTCATGTGCAAAATACATATGTTTATAAACCCAGTGATGAATCTGTATATTCGTTTGTTTTTTTTTGCGTTCAATTAAGGCATGTCTACAGCACACTCCATATGCGTATGACCAGGAACCAAAAACTTGTGATAAATTTTCTCAATGTTAGTATCACCTTGCATGAAGATTTAAAACATAGTACTAATAAAAGCGTTTTGGTTTTGGCCAGGACAGCAATCGCTAAAAAAACGACATGTTTAATATTGAATGGTAAACTATTTAAGTGTTTGAATAAGCACGATGCTATTCCATTGCCACCACGATTTGCAAGGATCTCATGCCACATATAACACGTAGGTTGTCCGGAAACACAGTCATGTACCTACAGTTAAATAAAAAGTGTATAAAGCGTTTATAAAAATATTCAGAAGATCGCAAAAAGGTGTAGGAAGGCATAGGCTAATCAGCACTATCTGACCCCGTGTCCGACTGACCATCGTTAAAAAATGAGTCCTTAATTGATTCGTCGCTACTATAATCCATATTTAGAAAGTCTTCTTCCTCCATGTTACCAGGATCCATACCTTGTAAAACGCTACACGATTAAAGTTTAATAACAATAATAACTAGCCGAAGGCCTGAGTTGCCAGTGCTATATAAAAAAATATCTGTTAGTTTCTAGCTTTTAAGCTTCATTATCAATATTAATAAATAAATAAAAAAATAACAATAATAATACACTGGCGATATTAAAACTCTAACGAGTTTTATTGCCGAGCTTCTCTCCCAATTCGAGGTGTGCTTCTTAACTATTGTTTTTCCTACAATTTGTGTGGACCTACAGTTTTGTGCGAGCTCCGAACGGCGAATGCTTTTTTGTGAGGCCTTTTCATGGCAGAAATACACTCGGAGGGTATGCCGCCCACTACCGAGAGGTGACCGCTATTTATAAAAACCCAATAATTGGGTTTTAATCAATTAGAAAAATTTTTTGTGGTGTTTGTCCGGACTGGGTTAGAACCCAAGACCTCTGGTATAGCAGGCGAGTACTCTACACACTGCACCTCAGCGGCCACATTAAAGTTTAATTGATGAAAAAAGGTGTTTTATGTATACAGTATATAATAATTAATTGAATTTCTATAATATATATCCTTGAAAAATCTCTTATCTCAGTTTATCATATCCACTTGCTTCCAACAAAAAAACCTAACTGAAGATAATAACGCATGAAATGAGAAAAGTATTCTAACAAAAAAACCTAACTCGAGATAAGTTGTGTAAAAATAAAAAAAAAAATCACTTAAAATAACCTATTTTCACTTAGGCTATGAAAACAAAATTGACAAAAAAAATTATAATTCCTAACTCAAGTTAGGTTTTTTTAATAAACAGAAAACGCAAATAAATACGTCCATGAAGTACCCACATAACTCTAGTTAGGATGTTTTAATAAAACGATTTTTCATACAATACTAGACTTAAGAGATTTGCTAGAAGATAAGTTGTTTTAACTGGTGCAAAAAGTTTCTATCTGAGTTAGGATAATTTTTATATCTTAATCACTTATTAAATATTACTCCAATTTAAATGGGGATAAGACAGATCGATGGGTTTTCCTCCAAAGATTAACACTGTAACAATAACTCAATTTCGCATTATCTCGAGTTAGGCTACTTTAATTTGCGGGCACAGATATGTTCATGGACGTTACGTATACGCACTGTTGAGCCGGTTTATATGTAGTGTCTATGTATGCATGTAAAATCTCATCTTACCCTGCAAAAAATGTGCAATTAATACCGAAAGATATTTGTCCCGGATTGATCTCTTTCGAGAACAATCGGTCCACAATTAGTCCCCGATTGTTCCCGTACGGGTATAAATGTAGACTAATTGTAGACCAATTGTTCTCGAACGGGTATAAATGTAGAATAATTGTAGACCAATTGTTCCCTAATGGGTATAAATCTATATATTAATAGGCTAATTATTTAATTTCTTTATAATTAATAAATAAAGTTTTTAGTTTTGTACCATTTTTGATTTACTTCGTTTTTGCTTCGTTGGCAAATGTGCCCACTATCTATATATTAATAGGCTAACATTTTTCCCATACAAACAATTGCCAGGCTGTTTTGCACATTTAACATACTCATATCCACATAAAATTGATATGGATGTGTTCTTATGAGTCAGGAGCAGTGCATAGGCATATAATTTTTTCTATAAATTATTTAATTTCTTTATAATTAATAAATAAAGTTTTTAGTTTTGTACCATTTTTGATTTACTTCGTTTTTGCTTCGTTTGCAAATGTGCCCACTATCTATATATTAATAGGCTAACATTTTTCCCATACAAACAATTGCCAGGCTGTTTTGCACATTTAACATACTCATATCCACATAAAATTGATATGGATGTGTTCTTATGAGTCAGGAGCAGTGCATAGGCATATAATTTCTTCTATAAATTATTTAATTTCTTTATAATTAATAAATAAAATTTTTAGTTAAGATAAATAGATATCGTAAACGTGTTTACAAATATCGTAAACACAGTTGAAGAGTCGCTTTAATTTAAAATCGCTCACCACAGGGCCTACCTTCCTAGATCTGCCTTGATTTTGACCATGATTTCGCGTCGGACCGTGATCAAAAGGGCAAATCAGTGTTGCTTATCTCCGCGAAAAGGAATAATTTTTGTACCAATACAAAGTTGAAAAAATAAATTGCATGGTCGAATTTCGACCACCGGCGATACTAGTGTAGATTAATCGCTTTCATCCCGAACGGGTATAAATGTAGATTAATCGCTTTCATTCCGAACGGATACAAATCTAGATTCCTTAAATGTAGAAATTTTACAAAAATATGCAATGTATTTAAAAAATTTTAGAACAACCGGTAAAACGAATTGAACACCCTTTCTTTTAATAACAATGATGAATAATAATTTTAACAAAATGTTGCCTAAAATATTCTACGAAAAAATCCTTTAAATCACGCTCATATAATGCATACTCAAAACTTACAATTTTTTTTAATTTATCTATTAAGATTTTTTTTCAAAAGTAAAACATTATGTAATCTTTATTTATATATGTATGCTTGAACATTTACAATTTTTTAAAGATTGTTATTAAAAATTGCCTTGGCGAACAACTTCGAAAAATCAACATTTGTACCCGTTCGTGCTGGAAGCGATTGATCTACATTTGTACCCGTTGGGGATAAAAGCGATTAATCTACATTTGAACCCGTTCGGGATGTTAGTGATTAATCTACATTGGTACCCGTTCGGGTATACAAGTTGAACAATTAGTCTCTTCATAGGACATGATCGAACAAATGCGATCAATTCACTCCATATAAAGGGATGTAAAATTGTATTAGTCGCATGTTCCCTTGCGATTGATCCCGGGCACGTCCCGGATTAATCACATTTTTTGCAGGGTAATTACTCTTATTTGGCAATTTGTATGTAGATATGTATGTATGCACGTGCACACAAATTTAATTAGAGTCTTCGAGTGATAGTGAAATGCGGAAAAGCTACTATGTATGTAGTTATGCCTGCCGCGCTTGCTGGTTTACACACATTCAAATGCAAAAACAACCAAAAGCAACAAATGCAAAAAAAGCAACTGTGAACCTTAATTAAAGACAGTCATCACTTGTGTCCCCATCACCACACTTCGTATACAGTTCGCATAGCGCGCTTAGCAACTGTTCACAGACGTCCTTATGTCATTAATTATAAAGTTCTTGGCATAGTCGTTTTTGTCGTCCTTGTCGTCGTCGTCGTCGTGCAGGAAATTGAAATGCGAGTGGGCTCGATGTTCTCTGTAGCTAATGAAATCAGCCAGAAATTACTTATTATATATGTATATGCGTAATATTCGCGAGATTGTTTGTACTATTGCAAAGCACTGATTTTATGGTTAATAATAGTACTATATACATTTTTATGTATGTGCATACATAAGACTATATAACGAAACTTTTCAGACACCATAAAATATTTTGTTTGTTTTGCGTTTGAGTGTTGTTAAAATTAAAACCCATTAAACAACATCAACTGGACAATTCACATGAATCAACAATAATATTGCTTAATGAGGTGATTTCATAAGCGAGAAATTTTAAAGAGAACCATTTTCAAGGTAAATTAGATAGTAATTTGAATTGAGAAAAGTTGAGTTGCGCGATGAAGTTGATAAAGTTCATTCCAATGACCTTCTCAAAAGATCATATAAAGTTTGCATAATCAGCTGTGTAAAAAGGCAACGTAAGCACCTTGGGCACATTCTATCGAAGTCTTCTTGTTTTATTGTGTTCGTTGTGAGACTAGAGATTGGAGGTACACACATATATACATACATACATCTATATATTAATAGGCTAAAATTCATATGGATTTGTTCGTATGAGTCAGGAGCAGTGCATAGGCATATAATTTTTTCTATAAATTATTTAATTTATTTATAATTAATAAATAAATTGTTTAGTTAAGAGAAATAGATATCGTAAACGTGTTTACAAATATCGTAAACACAGTTGAAGAGTCGCTTTAATTTAAAAGCGCTCTCTCTATTTAATATGCATTGGCCCAGTTTACGCTCAGATCAAAATCAACGCGGCCAAATATCTCCTATTGCTTTTCCATTAAAGCGAAAAATGAGAGAGGGCGGGAGAGCACACTGAGTAATTTTAATTTTGACCAAGGCATATCTAACAAGTAGGCTCGGCGGCGAATTGAAAAACTTCTTTTTTTATTTACAAAGGTAGAGTGTAATGTCAAAATCAAAGCGAATTCACATCATGGCCAATAGGAATGGACGAGCCCCAAGCGAATTCAGTTTTTAACCACGGCGAAATATCATTTTGACATTAAACTCTACCAATTACAATAACAAAATACATGGGAAATTTCTGAATTCGCCACCGGGCCTACCTTCCTAGATCTGCCTTGATTTTGACCATGATTTCGCGTCGGACCGTGATCAAAAGGGCAAATCAGTGTTGCGGTATTTCCGCCAAAAGGAATAATTTTTGTACCAATACAAAGTTGAAAAAATAAATTGCATGGTCGAATTTCGAGCACCGGCGATACTAGTACATATATATTATTTCTTCGCTCTATAAAATTTTCAATACACACAAATTGTTTGAAACAGTTTGTGAGTCTCAAAATCATACTCTCTAATAGAGCTTTCCATTTCTAGAGCTCGATAAATGGAACTCAAGTCAGCATTTGACGGTTTTACATTTGGCTGCATTAGTTTAGTTCTAACGAGAAGTGTTTAATTTTGCAGAAAATAAAATTAAATTATGATTAAATTAAATTAAATAATAATTAATTCTTGTTTTTGATTTTTTAATTTTAATGATTATTTTAGTTACATAGCTTACATTAACCTGTGAATTAGTAATCAATTAACTATAGCCATTCAAAAATAATTAAAAATAACAAATAACCAAAAATACTGAAAAAAATTTAATTGTTTGATTACTTTCAATTGTCTAATTTTTTTTTTTTGATTATTGCGATTAATCCGTTCATAATTTTTTTTTAATTAATAAAAAATCTAAACAAACAATTAAAATTAAAAAAAATCTAATCAAACAATTAAAATTAAAAATAAACAAAAAATATTTCCCTATCAAAAATAGTGATGAGCGATTAATCGGTAATTTAATTGGACATTTATTCGAAAAAGATTTGATTGAAAACGAAAAATCATTAAAAAAATGAAAATGATCATGCTTTTAAAATAGGGTTGTGCGATTAATCGGCTAATAAATAAATTAGTTATTTATTTAACGACCGCAGGCCCAGGTTATATTTTATTTCTTATTTTTTAGAAACTAGAATCTGATTAATCATAACCTGAGATATTTCCGCTTATCATCAAAATTTTTACCAGTTTTGCCATTTTTAATTTTTGAATAAAATTAAAGCAAACGCAGCTTTCTGATTAATCAGATTATGATATGTTAGTTTTCTGATTAATAAAATTAATTGCATTTTAATTAATCAAATTATATTTAATCGGGAAATTAGTATGCTTGATTAATCAAATAATAACTAAATATAATTAATTATTTAATTAAATATCGATTAATGAGCCAATTAGTATACCGATTAATCACAAGTCCCTAATTCAAATTTAACTATTGGATTGACTAATGAACTTTTTTTGAATTTAGTTAACTTTAAATCATTGAAAGACTTGAAAAGAAAAACATGCTGAACTGCCTGCCCTTTTTCTCGAGCTCGAAATTTTTGATTCTAAACAGGAAAGACAGTTTGCCATAATGGCACTAAAAGCTTCCAAGTGCTCCCCTTGGATCATTTCGAAGTTCAAAGAGTTGTCTTGAATATTTTTATGGCCAAAAGCTGTCAAGATGTGCTACGTAATGTCAATACTTGACTAGTCGTACTGAATTTGAGTTACAACTGAGTAAAGCAGTAGTGCCAAAATAATGGTAACAGAACTACTTGGCTCCATTGTAGTTAAAACACAACCTCATTAAGTCTGTTCGGCACAAAAATTTGCAAGCAACATAAGCAAAGAGAGAATTATGTCAAACTCTCTCTAAAGCTGAAACGTACAAAGTTTCCGCCGAACATGACTTTGTCAACATTTGCAAGCAAAACATATGTTATGTAATACATATGTAGTTTATAACATATTGGGTCGGCTTCGGTATAATGCGCACGCTGTATTTATTGCAAAGAACAGAGAATTTTTCATTTAAACTTTTAGGAAGTGTTCTGTAGATGTTAATTTTACTAATTTTAACACTCCGGACTACGCAAAAATACTGTAGACCGCTCCACGGCTGAGGGTTATTTTCTTAAGCGCGGCCGAAGGCCACCAATGCATAACATATTGGGTCGGCTTCGGTATAATGCGCCCGCTGTATTTATTGCAAAGAACAGAGAATTTTTCATTTAAACTTTTAGGAAGTGTTCTGTAGATGTTAATTTTACTAATTTTAACACTCCGGACTACGCAAAAATACTGTAGACCGCTCCACGGCTGAGGGTTATTTTCTTAAAGCGCGGCCGAAGGCCACCAATGCATAAGAGTGGACTACGCTAAAATACCGTATTATTAATAAATTATAAGTTTCAACAAGATTTGGTTTCCATTTTAGTGATCCATATGAACTCCCTACCACCCAAACAATCAAAAAATTCCGAGGTCGGTGCATTATATCGAAATTTCATACAAATATTTAAAAAATAATGAAGTTTTACAAAAATTTAAAATTGTTTTCCAGACTGAAAATTCTTTGTCAAGATCAGCTGTTTTCAACTTGCAAACCTTTACTGAGTCCAAAAGACTCCGTAAAAACTTGTAACTTTCTCTCCAAATGAAATGTCAAAATCCGCTCTCAGCTTGCAAAGTTTGTGGAGTGCCGAACAGGATTCGACAAAATTTCAGGAAAATTTGTACAAATTGTACAAATTATCAGCGTGCCGAACATAACTATTATTGCTGAAAATTAGTTTAATTTGTAAGATTTCATAAACATGCAGACATCATAAACGACATCTTCAGAAATTTTGTACACAAAATTCAATTGAAATTAAATGTAAACTAAATTTCATTTGAAATAAAATGTATCTTTTGTCCTCCCTTACAATGCACCCAATTAGTTCCAAAGTCCACAACTGGTCACAACAATCTCACGCTGCGGCTTACCACTATTCGTGCCATAATCCTGCACCACATCCAAAATCCACAAACCACGCTTCACACGACCAAAGGCAATTCGCTTACCATTCAACACCTTCAGCGGTTTAAAGCTGATCGAAAAACTGAGAAAGCGCCGCTTACTTCCCCACACATAACGACTGGGGAAGGAGAGTATACCAGCGCCGCTGCCATGATCCAACACGTTCGCATCGTGCTCGATACGGTGAGCGCTGAGTGTTTTATTATCGCTCAGCGCAAGTTTGCACTCGAGCCAAAGCGGCGCAAAGAGGCGCGTAACAGAGAGACGCTCAGCCGACTCTGCGGTGGCGCACATGCGCACAAATTCCAATACCACCTCGGGACAGGCCTCCGTGTAGAGTTGTATGGTGAGACGTCCGAGTGGACGTATACCACGCACCTCGAGATCGAAATAGACGCGCGGACGCAGTAGACGACGCACCATTACATCGTCGGATGAGACGGCAATTTGTTGATAGCGCTTAAGCACTGGCAATGGAATGCCCGCGGAACGCTTTTCGCTAACTTTGCAAGCACTTGTTGTGGCGCTTTTTGTGGCTTCGCTGAATGTAACGGATTTTTTGCGTTGACAGCCACCCAACTCCGAAGTTGTAGAGCGATTCGGTTTGCGCGGTGTTACGCGCACATCGTTATTCCATTTCTTGCGCGTGAAGCGCGGCCAAAATGAGCGTAACGGCATGCCAAGGCGCGCATGCGCAGAGGCGGCGCGCTGTTCAGCCGATGGTTGTGAGAGATTGCCGCTTTGGCTTGCACTACGGAGCGCCTGTTGGTGACGCAGTTGCGGTTGAGTTTGTGGTTGACTTAAAATCGGCGGAACGCGATAAGTTAAAGAATTTGGATTTTGTGGCGCTCTGCCGTCATGAACAGCGTTGCTTCTTCTTCCCTTCAACGGTTTACGCTCGAATTGTTCATGCATGTCCGCGCATGAACTCGCACAGTGCCGACCATCACCAGCGCCGCCGCATGTGCAACAACAACCGAAGGCGCCACACGAGTGGCAATCGTACAACAACATAGCCGATTTGTCGTGGATGATTTCGCGAAGTTGCGCGCTTTTGCACAATTTCATGCTTGACTTGATCAGCGATTGCTGTTGTTGTTGTTGTTGCTTTAACGGTGGTGATGGTAGTTGCAGTGCGCCTTGCGGCTTCACTGTATCCGCAGTCCTCACCAACGCCTTCGACTGCGCTGTGCTGGCGTTGGCGCCCGATGACGTTGTTAATGTGTGCGTCGCAGTGGTGTTCAAACGCCGCTCATTGCTCTTTTTTCGCTGTATGGCCGTGCGCATTGAATTTATTATTTCGGCAAATGTCGCTTCACGTGGCTGCGTTTGCTTGGCAGCCGCTACCTGCCTCGGCGCCTGACTATTCACCACACTCTTGACACTTTGCACACGCTGTCGATGCGCCAAATATTCATGTTTGCTTGCGTGGCTGTCGTCGCTCGTGCCGCGCATTCGACTTTGCAGCAAATTAATGCGCGCCGAACTATTCGGTATGTTTGATGGTGGTGGTACATACCGCAGTGGGCATGCGCTGCGGTTTATTGTTTTGTTGTTGTAGAAATTAATGTTGATTGTTGTTGGTTTTTCGATAGGTTGGTTTTTCGATCGGTTGTTTATGCAAAAAATAAGCCCACTCACTGAACGGAAATTTTTGAAGAAATTTTAAAATTGCAGAAAATTTAAGTTTATCATCCGGAACATATGTATGTAAATTTATTTTGGTTGAAATGAAAAAAGGAAAAAGTCAAAAATGAAACAAAACACAATTTTTTATTTTGGAAATTTTAGGTTGTTTCTGTTTTCTGGGGTTCTGAAGTACAGAAAAAAGTGTAGTGTTGTATTTTTACTGGAGGAAATTAGATATCGAGTAAAAATTAATAACATTCAGTGGGATCGAGTGTGAAAAGATAAAGCAAATGTAACAGAAAAATGGAAGAGAAAAAGGTTAAAAAAAGAAAGATGGTGATGGAAATGGCAAATAGGAACAATATATGAAAATTAAGAAGAAGAAGATTAGAAAGAAGAAGAAGAAAACGGAGAAGAAGGAGAAGAAGAAGAAGAGGAAGAGGAAGAAGAAGAGGAAAAAACAATAACAAAATGAAGAATAAGAAGAACAGGAAGAAGAAGAATTAGAAGAGGAAATAATAACTAAGTGTAAAGGAATATGCAGATTTGAGTGGGGAAAGAAAAAAAGGAGAAGTCAAGAGGAGTTAGGTAATACTAGATGTCTGCAATGGAATGGAATTGTGGTAGGCCGGAAAAACTATGTCTTTCCCAAGCAATCAGGCATATTTGTCCATTTTAGTTAAGACCTTTACATAGTATAAGAATGTAGCGAAAAGGTGGGATAGTGGAATCAGAGTTCCACTGAAAACTTACCAGATTCTTTAATAAATCTGAGAGTTTTATTGAGTGGTAGATAATATGCATACGCCAGTCTCAATACATCAGACCCAATAATGCACAAACTTAGTGTAGCAGAGGCCGGACAGGTGCAGAGAAAATGGTCTGTGGCGTCGTTGTCCTCCTCCAGACAAGATAGGCATAATAAGCTCTCAATGATGCCATGTGCTGCACCCATGTATTGTGTTCTGTAATCAACCCAACAAGGGATCGAGGCTCCTTCCTGCTCTGTTCGAGGAAGAAGTTTGCTAGCCCCCTGTTAGGCTTTATAATTTTACAGTAATCTGTAGAGTTGCAGCGTCTCTCGTAATGAATTTCCCTCATGGAGTCCCTGATGAGGTACTTCACATTGCCCGTTATGGTTGGTCCTATGATTCGCTGCGGTCCAGTGGGCTGTTCCTCTGATCGCAATTTGCCAATTCATCGGCCAGCCAATTACCTCGAACACAGCAGTGTCCGTGTACCCATAAGCTTAGTATCGACCTCTCAAGAAACGCAAAAGTTTCATATAAAATGATGTACAAGAAATGCTCAAGAAATTTTTCTTGTGAAACTTTCTTGAGCGAGTATCGACCTCTCAAGCAATTTAGTATACTTTTTTAATACTATTTTTCAACGTTATGCGAACACAGCAACACAGGTTTTGCCAAGAAATATATCATCGAGCATTTATTTCTTAAAGAAATTTTGACGTTTGTTGCGTGATGAAAAAAAAAAAAATGGTGGAAATCGTTAGTGAAAATGGCAAAAAAGAAACGAAAAATATAATGCACAATTTTTCTAATGATGCAAGGGCATAGTTGGCATAGATTTCTCATATTTTATTCCATTTCGGCCATCAATATACCACAGTTTACCAGTAATATAAGGTCATCCTCGTCGCTTTCGATGATTTCCTAAAATAACAACAAAATAAAACCATTGAAAACATATATTTAAAGCTTTATTTAATATTTTTTAAGAACTTACCATTTGCTTATGTTTACAAAAAGGTTTATTTTGTTTACGTTTTTGATGCTCTTCTTCATTTCACTTGGTATTCACGGTGGATTACTAAACGTCAAAATTTCTTGCCTACTACTATTTTTTACTCAAGAAATAAAGCAAAAAATTGTTTGAGCTGTTTCTTGAGAGGTCGATACGAGCCTATATAAGTTAAAGTTTATTCCATTTTGTTACCGAGCCAGGCTTCACCCTACATTCTTGAACAAATTTTGAAGAGCTTCGCTCAATTTCTAGCGCCTTAAATGCAGCTTGGTTGACACTACAAATACAAGTTTGGTGCTGATGCCACCACTCACCAATTATCCTTTGCGTTGCTTTAGTATGACATAAATCTATTGAAAACCCGTAACCATTGTACCTAAAGCATAACGGCACTTGAAGTCTGTTTTTTGATCCGTCTGTGTAGTTCAGGGCTGCTCAACGCTCTCGTATTGAAAGTACAAAACTCAATACATCTACAAATTTTGTATATGCACTGAAACATTTTTTTGCTCATTTAATTTTTTTTATGAACTCCAATAAAATATTATTTTAGAATTTATTTTCAAATGGTAGTATCAAATACATTAAAATTTTTTTATTTTTTATATGAAAATTTTTTTAATACAAATTTTTTACAGTGCTTTAATTTTTTGAATTTTTTTTTTATTACAAATTTGTTATTGTAAATTTCGATTTCTTACGGCACACACTGGGGCCACTTATATACATATATGAGAACGCTCAAAATTCTGAAATCAACTTTTTTACATCAGAATCGCTTTATCTGCACTAAAGCAGTGTATCTATAGCACCTTAACCCATTGACGGTCATGAGTTAACCCGTTGGTGACCTATGTTTTTTATTTTAGTTTCGAGTTTAATTTTCTTCAATCAGAATCGGTATATCGACTAAAATAGTAAAACCCAAGAATTTTAACGCCCTAACGACCACGTATTAACCCATTTTTAACCAAATTTTTTCACTTAATTCTTAGATCAAAATATTTAAATCATATTAGTTGTATCTACACTAAAACCAGTAATCTTTGGAATCTTAATCCATTAACGGTCATGAATTAACCCATTGGTGACCAGTTTTTTTTTTAAATCTGTAAACAAATTATTTAAATCACAATTAGTATGTCTGTGGTATGGTGGCCGCTGTGGTGCAGTGGGTAGAGTGCTCGCCTGCTATGCCAGAGGTCTCGGGTTCAAACCACGGTCCGAGCAAAACACTAAAACAATTTTCTAATTAGTAAAAATCCAATTATTGGGTTTTTTAAGAGCAGCGGTCACCTCTCGGCAGTGGGCGGCATATCCTCCTACTGTATTTCTGCCATGACAAAGCTTCTCACAAAAAAATGCATTCGCCGTTCGGAGCCGGCATAAAACTGTAGGTCCACCCAATTAGTAGGAAAAACAAAAAGGAGCACACCTCGAATTGGGGAGAGAAGCTCGGCCATAAAACACGTCAGAGTTATAATAGCGCCATTATATTATTATTATTACATTAGCGACTATGTAATAACCCACTGATGAAATATGCAGGTGCAGGTACATATGTACATATGTATACAAAAATGGTTTTCTCCAATTTTTTGTTTCGAGATATTAAAAGTTTTCTGTTGTCACAAGTATGTTTATATGGGAATTAGGAGTTTCACCGTTAGCGTTTTAAGCAGAACACGTATTTCCCCACACATTTTCATGCCTAACATAAAAAAAAAACACAATTGGAGTAACACAACTTGTGCTTGTCTAAATTAAAGAAACCTGGCTTGACTAGTAACCCTAACCACAATTTGTAATTAAAGTAACCAGTAAATAATGGATCAACTAAATTTAAGATAGAACAGAATCAAATTCAACCAGATATAGGTGTTTTTTTATACTCAGCTGTACTAGTACACAGAGTATTATAATTTTGATTTCATAACGGTGGATTGTAACATAATGAAATAATCGAGATAGATATGGACTTATATATATCAAAATGATCAGGGTGAAAAGAGAAATCGATTGAGCCATGTCCGTCCGTCCGTCCGTCCGTCCGTCCGTCCGTCCGTCCGTACGCACGATAACTCGCGTAAAAATTGAGATATTTTGATGAAATTTGAAATGCAAGTTGGTATCGAGACTGGGACGGTTGGTATTGAAAATGGGCGAAATCGGACCATGACCACGCCCACTTTTCCTATATAGAAAAAATCGGATATTTGGTATCTCAGCCACTAATATAGCTAGAGTGATAAAATTTTACCCACGTATTGAGCTCAGGCCCTTATGAAGAAATTTGATGAAGTTTTGGAAAATGGGCGGTGCCACGCCCACTTATTAAGGGCCAAACCTTGAAAGTTGTATATGTCATAACTCAGAAACCGTTGAAGATATATCGATGAAATTTGGTATGCGTAATTTGCTTACTTAGACAAATGTTTTGGCTAAAAATTATCAAAATCGGTTGAGGCCACGCCCACTTTTATATATGGGAACTATAAAGGGGCCTAATAAAAACATTTTAAGCGATATCTCTGTCAAATATAAAGATCTATCACTGAAATTTTGTGGCAGGAGTCCAACTACGGACATAAAACAAAAAATACAAAAATGTTTGAAAATGGGCGGTGCCACGCCCACTTATTAAGGGTCAAACATTGAAAGTTTTATATGTCATAACTCAGAAACCGTTAAAGATATATCGATGAAATTTGGTACGCGTAATATATTTACTTAGCCAAATGTGTGGACGAAAAGTTACCAAAATCGGTTGACGACCACGCCCACTTTTATATATGGGTATTATAAAGTGACCTAATGAAATCATTTTTAGCGATATCTCTGTGAAATATAAAGATAATTCATTGAAATTTTGTGACATGAGTTCTACAATAGACCGGAAACAAAAAATAAAAAAAGTTTATAAAATGGGCGTGGCACCGCCTCTTTTCAGACAAAGGAATCTACGAGCCTATTATTCGACAAATAACAGAGATATTATGACGAAACTTGGTTTATGCACTTTTATAACTTGTGTTAATAGACACGCAAAAATGTATTGAAATCGGTTTATGACCACGCCTACTTTTTAACAAAGATATTTCTGGAACACCCTTTTGGAATTTGTAACGTGAAGTCTTTGTAACTAAAAGTCATAGAGGGATGCAATTTTGCACTAACAATAATATTTATATGCTTATTTGGATGATTGATACAAATTTTGAAAATGGGCGTGGCTGCGCCCTGTTTATGCAGCACTCGTTTCATATAAAATACACCCTATATCGAACAAACGCAAACAAACAATGAAAGCATACAGCTGAGTATCTAATGTTCGATTCCACTCGAACTTAGGCTTCCTTACTTGTTTTTAACTAAAATTGGAATGCAATTTTTAAACTCACTTTTTTTTAAAATGCGCACTTTGCTTTTGGTTCTGAACTCGGATTCTTTGTCACAAAGGCCATATTTTACTGCTGCATTTTTACATTTGCTACGTTTTTGGGCAAATTAAAAAAATCTATTTTGAAAAAAAATATTTAAAAAAAAGAGGTACGTTTACTTTTATACTAAAAATTAATTTTTTAAAACATCTAGTTCCAAAAAAAACACTCATCGATTATATAAGCTTCACTTAATGTTATGGAAAAAGCAGAATAATAAAATTTTATATCCTTCTCTTACACCAACTATTTCAAATACACATTAAAATTTCTCACTTTGAAAAAAAATTATTTTTTGGAAAATTTGCCATGTTTGCGTATAGATAACTCCCAACTGAAAAACGATAGAAAGCTGAAAATTGGGCCAGAAGTGTAGAATTTTATAGGGAACAATACTGCGTTTTTATTTTTTTGAAAAACTCATTATTTAAAAACTGATTTTTGAGCACGCTCGGCCCCAGTGTGCGGCAGTGCTCGAGCTCCTATACAAAGTGCTTTTGCTCTGCACATTCAATATGAATCATAAGCACATTCATATAAATTTTTTTTTTATATCTGAGTGCTTATGGGAGTGCAAAGAAAATTTTATTTTCATATTTGAAGTGAAAATATGTATCTGTGCCCATGATTCGGAACAAAACAAAAACAATTGTGCTTTGAGTGCCTATGAGGTGAGCAGCGGTCTTCCCAGTAGAGTTTCTGGATCTCTCCAGTGATCTATTGTTCGAAAATCGGCAGTGTAATTTCTACCAAAGGATGCTGCGTGTTGCAGCTTTTCAGAACCAATGTGTATTGCTCTGACAGCCTGTTAAACAACTCTCCGTTCCCTGAGCTCCACACGTATAGACTAATACTACTAAATACTACATGCCAAAGGGCAAGAATTACTAGCTTCGCAGAATATTGTTAAAAAAATTTATTCTAATACGAATACTATTGAGAATAGGAAATATTAATAGGAATATAAATGCGAATGCCAATAGGAATACTTAGAAAGAGAATACTTGTCATTATATTGCTCTGCCTTGAGCTTTAAAGTGCGGCAAAAATCTTTATCCACTTTTTCAGCATTTCCTTAATTTCAATTCGAATAATCTTATTAATTAATTTCCTTTATTATACTCGTACTCTCTTTCTGTCACTATCTTCAAATATTTGGTAATATAAAACATTTTCCTTTTATAAAACACAAGGCAACTTTAATCTTAACGGAAATGAACAACAATCATAGAATATTTTTCACAATTAAAGTGAATGACAACGAACTTTATGAACCGCCAACTTGATTGCTTAAGCTTAAGTATACGCAAATACGCAAATATTTACATATGTATGTATGTATGTATGTATCACGACAAACTGGCGACTGACGCAAATTACCTACATTTAACTAATATATGTATGTATGTACGAGTATATTATATAAGTATATTGTATATGCATATAAGTAGATGTAGCAATATAAGTATGTACATACATCTGTCAACTGCTATTCCAACATATCATGTGTGTATATTGTGCGCTTGTGTACACAAAACCATTAGTTCATGTCAACGCACAAAACAATCATAAAATCGGCGCTTACATCTCTCGATGGGAAAGCTCCCAACAGACCAGGAAGTAGGCGAAATGTAATAGGACTTGAGAACAAGCTTATAACAATTGTCCATTGTAAGCTTATTACAATACAGTTTTTATAAGCTTAACTGTAAGCTTATTCACAAGCATGATTGTAATAATTGAGGAACACTTACTTTATGTAAGCCTTTCACAATACTCCTTATGTTAAAAAGCTTGAAAACAATATTACAATAAGCTTACCTTACACTTGAAATGCAAGCTTGAAAAACTATTAATAATAACATTGTTTTAAGCTTGCTGAAACATTTTTTTAAATTTTGGTTTTACAATGATTCATATAATTCTTGCTTCTTTTTTCGTAAAAGGGAAGTATAAAAGCCTCAATAAAATTCAATATAATGTTGAATGTCCCAATATATTATACCGTTGGATTGAATTTCAGGTTGATGTCATGGTTCGAAACAGGAGGAGAATATAAAATAAAGAACATTGCATTAAAGGTGAAGAAGGAAAGAAAATGAAAAAAAAAAAAATGCAAATAAAAATTTATATTTTTCTTTTTTCTAATATTTATACAAACAATTGTATTTATAAGCTTACAACAAGCTTTCACAAGTAATATTTTTCTACAATTACATTCGTAAGCTTATAAAAAGGGTGCCGTTTTGATTTTTCTATAATTGTTCTTAACCCTTTCAGTAAAAACGTCCAATATATTGGACGCTGTTTATATGTACTTAAAACTTTATTTTCTCACATACCAAAGCTTTTATTGATTAAAAAATGGTTGTTTTCCAAAAATTATATTATTCTTCTTTAGATCGTTTCTTTATTTTGATTTTCCGAAAATTATTACACGTGTTTTTACCTAAATTTGAATAATGTCTAAACTCTAAAAGATAGTCGTGTAAAAAACGATTAAAAACTATTATTTATTGCTTGCATTTAAAAAAATCCTGAGTATTGCTACAAGTTTAAGAATATGTTTTGTGTAAATAAGAAATAAAAATTATCAATTGTTTCTTGATGGGGTCTCAAAATATACATGTCCCTTATATTGGACAATAGTACTCAGAGACTGTTAAAATGCGCCCAAATTTTATTACTGGATTTTTTTGTACCAGCTTTATTATATGCCTGCTTTTATTGAGGATATGACTTCTTGGCATGTTTCGACAGAGGAACAGATTCTTGTAGCTTGATTGAGAAAATAGGAAACATATACCACATTTGCAAAGTAACTCCAGTGCTATTCAAAATGAAAATACGGTACTTTATGAAGTACCTTGGTGAGGATTTTATGAGAAGGTCCACAAGGATCCATCAAATTCGCATATTTTTGGATAAGCGTTGGGGTTTACCATTCTCTTTTCAGGAAAATCTTTGTGGTGGACAGCTAATCCCCTTCAAGGGATTGTTTACCAAAAAGCAATATATCTAGGGAATCCAAGTCCATGAGGTGCATATAAAGGTCTTTTTTTTTGTTAAAAGTGGAAAGTCATTTGGATTTTACAGCTTACGAAAAGTTTTCAACCCAATTGGATGCACCACTTGTGAAATCCATTGGAAGCGAATTAGCCACTATGTTATAGCCCAATAAGCACATGATTATTGAGGGCAAAAAGGGCATGCATTTTCCTTCGATATTTACTTCCATTATTTCGCCCTGTTAGATATTTAGGTGCGACAGGGGGCGAGGGCGAGTATCGACGGAGATTTAGCGATGAGCTGTAGTAAGAGCTTTACGCAGACATCGACATCGTTCAGCGAATAAAGATTCAGCGACTGCGTTGGGCAAATCATGTCGTGATAATGGATGAAGATGCTCCGGCCAAGAAAGTGTTTCTATCGAAACCAGCTGAACGCAGAAGAAATGGGAGATCTCCACTGCGTTGGGAAGATCAGGTGGACAGTGATGCTGACTCCCTAGGTATTCCCATGTGGCGCCATGATGCACAAAACAGAAACAGCTGGCGCGCTTTATTGGACTCGGTCAGAATCGTCTAGACTTTTACGTGCCAATTAAGGAAGGAAGGAAGGGGAATAAAAGCTGCTGGAACAGTGCGAATAATCGTTTTAGCCAACCGCCCCTTCCGGATCCTAGAACAATGGCTAGACAGGGACGTGGTTCTTCTGCTGAATGTTACAATACGAATGGAAAGGTAATATTTTCCAAATGGTTCGAAAACAAAGTTGTGAATTTAGCTTCGAACTTCATCGGAATCAGCAAACGGAGACAAAGCTAACTGGTGGGACAAAGAGAATAAAAAACTACTTCTATTTCATCCTATACTGAGCTACAGAAAATGAAAGTAAACCGAAACACCGCCATTGAAATTACGGACAGATAATTCGATAGAATGGTGTAGTGAAGATGTCAATTAATACAAATGAAAGAGTGTTTAAAAAAACATTTATTTTTGACAAAATTGGCACGTTTTTTTGCATAAAAACTTCAAATTACTGCTTAGGTTTTTTATTATTTATTAGTCAGAATACGAATTTTCAGATTTTTCGCTTCACCGTTTGATTTTTTGTACTGAAAAGGTTAAGTCTTCTCCAATAGTTTACACCAGCTTTGCCGTTTGGGCCACTAAAGTGGCAATTTGAACCTTTTTTAAAGCCAGGCCACCTGAACCCAACTTTTTGAAAATATGCAATATTTGAACCTTTTTAAAAATTCGGGCCACTTTTGGTCCTTTTTTACTTTCAAAACTATAATTATTAAATAATTTTTAGTTTTTTCATAAATATAAGAACAAAAAACCTCTTTGTTATTATTTTAGTTTGCATTGGCAACTCTCCGTTTCGAAAGGTTGTTTATTTAATTTGTTTGCCAACACTACCCTTGAATTCTTTGAAATTTGGGCTTTCGTTAAGATAATGAAAACGCACGGAGCAGCCCAGACACACACAAACACATATAGCGTTCGTTGATCCGTAGGAAAGTGTAAGAAACGTAGGAATTTTACCACAATTTACATTCTTTGCACTCATATTCGCTCTTTTTTGGTAAAATTCCTACGGTTCTTGCACTTTCCTATGGCTCAACGAACGCTATAACAGTTTTTTTTAATTCCTTGCCTTTCTCGGGTTATTCCGTCTGCTCAACGAACGATCATATTAACGCTGCGTTAGTGTAGAGAATATTTTAAATTCCATTTTCTTTAAGCATTAAATAAACCACAAAAATATATAAAAATGTGTTTTAGCTAAAAAAAAAATTGGGGCCATTTTTTTTAATTTTTTGGGCCACTTTTTGAAATTTTTGAGCGGCAACACTGGTTTACACAATAGTTTCTCAAGCTTAACGCTTATATTTGTAAGCTTGTTATAATATTATTCTCAAGCCTTTTGGTTAATTGTGTCAATGGATGTTCACCCTTCAGTTAGATGTCGACTTTGAATGGTAGTGGAATTTTTTTTAAGAATTCCTGATGCACAGCTTTAGAAATTCGGAGCTTAAAAGCACCTTACTATGAAATAACGAGCTTGCCAATACCAAAATTATTGTGTATATCGATAGAGATAGGGTGTCAGTGTTGGTCAGGCGGTTATGAAAGTTTCACTCTTGTTTGTAGGTACTCTCTAAAACCAAAAAACAAACAAAATATCAATAAGATATAGAAAAAGTTAATTTCTTATTTTATTTTATTTTCATCTGATTATTTTTGTTTCATTATGCAGATGAATGTAATCCTTTCGCATTTTCATTCAAATTAAATGGCAATTTATCTGATGTATTGTGGAACGAATTTCCGTCATCCCTTGTCAATTGGCAATTTAGCTATTTTTTTCTGTAAATGATAAGTAAATTTATTCCGCGTAATACATATACATATGTAGTAAGAAGCAAATAAAATGTTATTGGCAGCATCATTTCTTACTTTTTAACATATACGCGCTCAGAAGCACACAATCATTCTATATGAACATGCAATTACAAGTTTTTTCACATTTTTTTTTTTTTTTTTTCAGATTTAAATCGGCTTCATTTATTATATTCATTATGTGTATATGCTTTTGGATATATTCTCCACGAACGTGCTGAATTTTTGTTGTGGGCAGTTCGCAATGAACATTGTTGTTGGTATTTATTTTATGTATATACCAAACAACGTTAACAATTTTACTTGAAAGAGTTTTTAGCACGAAATTTTTATTTTTAATTCAATTTTTAATTGTTGGGGTAAGTGGAAAAAAATTCAACAACTATTTACAGCGAAGGTTGAGTGTATTGTTAACGTTGTTTGGTATATACATAAAATAAATACCAACAACAATGTTCATTGCGAACTGCCTACAACAAAAATTCAGCACATTCGTGGAGAATATATGCAAAAGCATATACACACTAACGTTAATGTTGAAAATGAAAAAGGCAAAAGTGGGGAAAATCCAACAGCTTGCACAGAGTCTCAATGGCCGAGTGTGTTTATCCGTTGGGTCATTGCGGCTGAAGTTGGAATGGACTCGGTTTCAATCCCCGGTGCATCCACTTCCGAAAAGAGTGCTGATGATCGAAAATGGTTTTTCGTGAAATAGCTATATAAAGATAATTCATTGAAATTTTGTGAGATGAGTTCCACAATAGACCGGAAACATAAAATAGACAAATTTTGGAAAATGTGCGTGGCACCGCCTCCTTTTGGACAAATGGATATACGAGATTTCTTAGCCTTTAACTCGACAAATAATTGAGATATTATGATGAAACTTGGTTTATACACTTTTATAACTTGTGTTAATAGACACGCAAAAATTTATTGAAATCGGTTTATGACCACGCCTACTTTTTAAACGGTTTTATTTAGCTCACCCCGTTTGTTTTATTATTTATTCTTTATTCTTGGGTCAAATTTAGTAATTCAAATTTCACCCTCTTCCTGTCAACCGATTAATCTGAAATTTTGCACGCATGTATAACCCCGATGACAATGCAATATTATGAAAAAAAATTCCGATAGGTGGCGCGTGGGTCGCTATATTTACAAAAATCGCATTTATGGTCCTATTTGGCTGAAATTCGGAACATGTATTACTACCTTGAAAATAAATATTTTCTTAAAAAAAAAAATTCCGCTAGGTGGCGCGTGGGTCGCTATATTTACAAAAAATCGCATTTATGGTCCGATTTGGCTGAAATTCGGAACATGTATTACTACCTTGAAAAGAAATATTTTCTTAAAAAAAAAATTCCGCTAGGTGGCGCGTGGGTCGCTATATTTACAAAAATCGCATTTATGGTCCGATTTGGCTGAAATTCGGAACATGTATTACTACCTTGAAAAGAAATATTTTCTTTAAAAAAAATTCCGCTAGGTGGCGCGTGGGTCGCTATATTTACAAAAATCGCATTTATGGTCCGATTTGGCTGAAATTCGGAACATGTATTACTACCTTGAAAAGAAATATTTTCTTAAAAAAAAATTCCGCTAGGTGGCGCGTGGGTCGCTATATTTACAAAAATCGCATTTATGGTCCGATTTGGCTGAAATTCGGAACATGTATTACTACCTTGAAAGGAAATATTTTCCTAAAAAAAACTTCCGATAGGTGGCGCGTGGGTCGCTATAGAGGCGTTGGACTGCAATAAACTAACGGGCAAGAAACCTTGCAATAATGAAGCACTAAATGAATTAAACAGAATGCGAAATAAAAACTAAAAACTAGAAAATAAAAATAGGTAAAAAAACTTTTTAAGTTAAACGGTTTTATGTTATACATACATTGCAATGTTTAAGATAAATGTACTAAAACCAAAAAATAATAAAATAGATACAGTCGTGGGAATTATAAACATTTGCATAGACTAGACTAAAATAAAACCGGGGGGCACGTCAATTGTCTACAAATTATCGACTTAATGTACGATAGAAGAATCGTTTAATTCGTCGTTAGGCAGTTGGCCCGCAGACGGTGAGGAAAATACTTACTATTTTCTTGCTCATGGAAATTCCAATAGTTATACACTCCATGTTAATAAAAGAGATGTTGCAACTAGTTTATCGTTGGACATTCACACGAGGAATCGTTTCACTGCTCGTAGTTTGTCTTTAATCGACAAAACATATGATAAAAGTACTACTCGCTCACCACTATGAAACCCTAAAACTCGCTTATAATCGAGCTTGCTAGCTTTTTTCCACATTCTAGCCCTACTTATCACACGTCCATCGTTGTCGGTTGAACAACTGCCTAATTATAGTGTAACATTACAAAACAAACATTTTAATCAACGATTGTAGACAATTGACGTGCCCCACGGTTTTATTTTAGTCTAGTCTATGCAAATGTTTATAATTCCCACGACTGTATCTATTTTATTATTTTTTGGTTTTAGTACATTTATCTTAAACATTGCAATGTATGTATAACATAAAACCGTTTAACTTAAAAAGTTTTTTTACCTATTTTTATTAACAGATATTTCTGGAACACCCTTTGGAATGTGTAACGTGATATCTTTGTAACTAGAAGTCACAAAGGAATGAATTTTTGCACAAAGAATAATATTGATATGCTTAGTTGGATGACTGATAAAAATTTAGAAAATGGGCGTGGCTACGCCCACTTTATGCAGCACTCGCTTTATATAAAGTACACCGTGTTTCCATCAAACGCAATCAAACAATGAAAGCATACAGCTGAGTATCTAATGTTCGATTCCACTCGAACTTAGGCTTCCTTACTTGTTTTAATTAATTTTTATTTGGCGAAAAGCGAACAAGTTCAAAGCTACGTATTACCAGCGATGCACACTGGGGCCACTTATATATATGAGGACGCTCAAAATTCTGAAATCAACTTTTTTACATCAGAATTGCTTTATCTGCACTAAATCTGTTAATCTATAGCATCTTAACCCATTGACGGCCATGAGTTAACCCGTTGGTGACCTATGTTTTTTATTTTAGTTTCGAGTTTAATTTTCTTGAATCAGAATTGGTATATAGATACTAAAATAGTAAATCAAAATATGGGTGTTTCCGAAAATGGGTCAACCAAAGAGAAAAATTTAAAAATGTACCTACGCCAAACTTTTTGATACCATTATATTTGTACGTATTTCCTTTATCACGCCACAAAATTTTATGGACATTGGAGCACTGCTACTTACAAAAATTACGTCTTTCAGACTTCCATATAAAATTTTTTTTTAACTAAGTGTATATGACTTCCGAAATACATCCGCGAATTCGCAACAAAAGCGCCGGTAGAAAAATGGCCTTTACGAGTACTTCGCCGAAGGTCAGACCTAGGAATATTAACATAGATACATTTACAAAATACTTCAAATCTTGTATAAAGTGTATTCTAAAGAAATGCTTTTTTTCAAACGTTCGGACGCAAAATATACTTTGCAGTAAAAAAAAAACATACTTACATTTGTGATATTTTTAAAATTTTTTTTGACAAAACACAGTTTTGGGTGGTCTTTCGGGCAGCGTTAATTTTTTTCCCAAAATCAAAAAGATTCCTGAGTTTAAGTATATTAAACATTGGAACGTCCGAACGTATACACTTTTTTCTTCAGATAATTTTGTTTTTTGTTCTTCCTTATAAAGCTATCTAGCAATGAATTCCGCTCAAAGTTCTATGATATGAGGTGGAGGTTAACCCTCATGAAAGACGGTCAGAAATGGTAGGATTTCAAAAACAAAGAAAGAGAGAGAAAAAAATATTTTTACGAAAACATAAAAAAAACCTTTGAAGGTAAGAATGCTCTAAGCAATTTGCATTAGATGTAGACAATAAAATATTTTTGGCCGCACTTCAAACTTCAAAATCTACCTATATGCGATGGCTTAAAGTAAAACAAATACCAGCCCTTCAAACATTACACAGTTTCTCATGCGAAAATGGAAATCATATTACTGCCGGACGTACAGCGACATCTAAGCAACGCGATATTTAAAATACCTTTGTTTATTCTTATTAAATTTTGCTAGTACCTACATCATTTTTTTTATATTCATCGCCACTACACATTATTAAGTATAGTTTTAGTGCTCAGAATGTGCAAGTAATGTAAATTTTGAATTAGTTAGTTAATTGCAATAAAATATGTGGTCAACAAATGTTTTGTTATGAAAAAGTTATGTTTTCCTTCATAGAAAAATTTGGAACGTCCGAACGGGAACGTCCGAACAAAATTAAAACCGATATTTCTCCAATAAAAACGTCTACAGAAATATAACTTTAATGCAGTGATAGTCCTTGTATATTCCTCTGTTAATCGTATATACATTATTTTTTTGTAGCATCAACCAATTCGCAGAATTTTAACGAAATCAGATGTAACCTCAAATACGAGGTACTTTTGAGGAACATCCGAACGGCAACTTTAAATCCTTGTACAGTGGTAATGTGTTATCTCTAGAAAAAAAAGTTTGATAGCTTTGTATAGAAGAGTACAAAGGCTACATATGACAAAAAAAAATATTCTGATCCAAAGCCTACTATAGGTTTTATACTGAAAATAATGTGGCAGCATGGAACGTCCGTAACGCTGGAAACACCCATATTTAAATCATATTAGTTGTATCTACACTAAAACCAGTAATCTTTGGAATCTTAACACATTAACGGTCATGAATTAACCTATTGGTGACCAGTTTTTTTTAAGATCTGTAAATAAATTATTTAAATCACAATTGGTATGTCTGTGTTATGGTGGCCGCAGTGGTGCAGTGGGTAAAGTGCTCGCCTGCTATGCCAGAGGTCTCGGGTTCAAACCCCAGTCCGAGCAAACACCAAAAAAAATTTTTCTAATTAGTAAAAATCCAATTATTGGGTTTTTTAAGAGCAGCGGTCACCCCTCGGCAGTGGGCGGCATACCCTCCGAGAGTATTTCTGCCATGAAAAAGCTTCTCAAAAAAAATAGATTCGCCGTTCGGAGCCGGCATAAAACTGTAGGTCCACCCAATTGGTACGAAAAACAAAAGGAGCACACCTCGAATTGGGTAAGAAGTTCGGCCATAAAACTCGTCAGAGTTATAATAGCGCCATTGTATTATATTATTATTATATTAGTATGTCTGTACAAAAATAGTCAATTTGTATTATATTAACCCATTAGCGGCTATTTATTAACCCATTGATGAAATATGCAGATGCAGGTACATATGTATGTATACAAAAATGGTTTAATCCAATTTTTTGTTTCGAGATATTAAAAGTTTTATGTTGTCACAAGTATGTTTATATAGGAATTAGGAGTTTCGACGTTAGCGTTTTAAGCAGAACACTTATTTCTCCACACATTTTCATGCCTAACATAAAAAAAAAAACAAAATTGGAGTAACACAACTTGTGCTTCAAAGAACTCATATTATAATCCAACTTACAAGTCTAAATTAAAGAAACCTGGCTTGACAAGTAACCTTAACCACAATTTGTAATTCAAGTAACCAGTAAATAATGGACCAACTAAATTTAAGATAGAACAGAATCAAATTCAACCAGATATAGGTGTTTTTTTTTTTTAACTAAAATTGGAATGCAATTTTTAAACTCACTTTTTTTTTAAAATGCGCAGTTTGCTTTTGGTTCTGAACTCGGATTCTTTGTCACAAAGGACCATATTTTACTGCTGCATTTTTACATTTGCTAGTTTTTGCGCAAATTAAAAAAATCCATTTTGAAGAAAAATATTTAAAAAAAGAGGTACGTTTAGTTTTATACTAAAAATTAATTTTTTAAAGCATCTAGTTCCAAAAAAAAAACACTCATCGATTATATAAGCTTCACTTAATGTTATGGAAAAAGCAGAATAATAAAATTGTATATCCTTGTCTTACACCAACTATTTCAAATACACATTAAAATTTCTCACTTTGAAAAAAAATTATTTTTTGGAAAATTTGCCATGTTTGCGTATGGATAACTACCAACTGAAAAACGATAGAAAGCTGTAAATTGGGCCAGAAGTGTAGAATTTTATAGGGAACAATACCGCATTTTTATTTTTTTGAAAAACTCATTATTTAAAAACTGAATTTTGAGCACGCTCGGCCCCAGTGTGCGATGGTAGAAATGATAGCTATTTCGAAGAAAACCAATTCTTCATCATCAGATTTCTTTTCGGGATTAAGCCGGGAATCGAACTTAGACCCACCGTGAGAAGGTGTAAATGTTAGCGACGCGCTAACCAACTCACCCAAACACGACCTGGTACGCAGTTGAACTTTTTGTCGCTTTTCTTTTGCCTTCTCACGGTGGGTCTAAGTTCGATTCCCGGCTTGATCCCGAAAAGAAATCTGATGATGAAGAATTGGTTTTCTTCGAAATAGCTATCATTTCTACCATCGCTGGTAATACGTAGCTTTGAACTTGTTCGCTTTTCGCCAAATAAAAATTAATTAAAAATCTTCTGTGTCCACACAATAATTGGCTAGCGTAGAACTAAACTGGTCTATCTAACATTTTTTCAGAAATCAAGTTATGTACATTTTTGAACTTGAAAATCATAAATTTATCCGTGCAAAATTGATGTAGGTCTTATTTCTGCGCCAAAGTGTCCAAACGCTAAAAATGTCACTTTAGAATTCACGTCCTTTTGTCATTTCAAGAAATTCTAAAGTGGTCAACTAGTATAGACTACCATACACCAGTATGATCTTACACCAGATGAGTGGATAGAATTGGTTAAAAATTGTAGAAAGCATGCTCCTTTTGATGTTAATAATATGGTGGGGAAATTTATGTCATTTGACGAACTACGGCCAATGTTCAGGGACTACCAGAGTATAGTAGACGACGGTGCAAAAGTTTCCCAAATGCGAAATACAAAATTTGTCAAGGGTGAATCTGTGATGCAGTTTAATGGTGATTATTGTGAAACATATAAATCCGTCGATATAAAAAAATCTAGCGTGAACCTACATGATTTCATAGAGTTCTTGCAGAATTTTACACCAGATCGGGGCAGCGATATACGCGTTTTGAAATTCAAAAAAATGCACGACATAAAAAAAATGTTGAAATTTGTACCACCGATTCATCACCCCTTTTACCAGTCTCTCCACATGTAAACCGCAGAGATGAAACAGAAAACAATCTAGAAGATTTTCTACCAGCCCGCCGTGGAGAAAACTAGGTTACTGTTACTTTTAATGCAGAGGTGATCATTTACGAACATGTGTATGTTATTTTTGTAATTAAAGTACTTCCTTTTACATATTTTTTGCTGTTTTATTCATATAATTTCCAATTTGTAGTTCAAACTTCCTTAAAAATTAAAAATTCTAAAGTGGTCTATGTAACAAGTTTTCTTGTTACAAACAAATATTATATAAAAAACGTTTCTATAATAATTTTTTTTTAATGCAGAATGTTAAGTTAACTATTAAGCTAACATAATAATTTACAATATTCACTTAACTCCACTTTTATATTTTGTTAGATATTTTGTTAGATAGACCAGTTCTACGCTAGCCAATTCAACTATTATATTTTTTCAAGTCTTCAAAAACTTTTTCATTGAGAAAAATTTCCAAAAAGTCTCAGAAAATTTTGAACAACTTTCATATAAGTATAATCTAAAAAGAACTTTCATATAAGTATTTCAAAATTCAAACAAAATTTCTCATTTGAAATTGTATGAGAGATTTTTATCGATGATATAAAAACAAAATTTGTCACTCATAATAATTACTCAAAGAAAAATAGATCATATGGACAGCGAACTTTATTTTTTACCTATGTACTCGTATAGGGCGAGACGTTAATGTACATACATACGTACTTCCTATTGCCCTCACTTTAAATATTACGTATACGCCATGTAGTATGCCTTTGTTTACTAAACTCATATCTATTTTGGCATTTTTTATATGTTTATTTTTTAAATTTCAAAAATTTTCCAATTAAGCTGTGCGGCAATTTTAGGGCTGTATGTTTCCAACACTGGATGAGTAACCAAACCACATATAGTAGGATTGCAGATAATTTGTGCAAAAATTATGTATGAGAGCATCTCTATTGATTTTTTTTTTTTGACAAATAATTGTTTACTAGAATACAACCTTGCGCATGATGAATGATAATCCCAAATTAATTTTAATAAAATTTATCTACTACATCAACTAACAAAACAAACTTAACAAGAATTTGTCACTTAAATAAATTACAAACATTAACTAACAACACTTAAAGCTAAATCACAAGACTCATGCCATGCTGAATCTCACGCATTTGCCACTCCAAACAAGCAACTACAAGCTTGGGTTAATTGCTCAGCAAAGACTTATATCTACATAATTCGTTGCTGTCAAAATGTTCATGCCCATTTTAGCGTTCATTGCTCATTGAGTTTTAGTACAAGCACTTAGTGGTTATATAAATGATTGCGCAGTGCTTGTAGTCGTGCTTCTATTTGATTTTCCTACAACTTTTAGCGTTTTATTTGCCCTTAACTCAGGAAACCTCCATTATTAACTTATTGACTGACTTACCTGTGTCTTTAATTAGTGACACAAACAATTAACAAGCAAATGCAAAAATGCCAAGTTAGTCTAACTGTATCTCAGCTACGACGACTCAAGTGACAGCTTGACAGGCAGTTCAAAGTGCAAGGCAATCGGTCAGTTAATTAAACAGCAGCAATAGCGGCAGCAGCGGGGAAAGTAATTGCTATAAAAGCATTTTATTTGATATAAGATTCTTGATACGTTTGTGGTGTGGGTTTTCTATTTTCTTTGCATTTAATATTTTGCCTTCTTTTGGCATGAGGTGCTACGCTAAATATTTACATATTTAGTGAAGGCTAATTTTATGCTGTGGCCGCTGTGGTGCAGTGGGTAGAGTGCTCGCCTGCTATGCCAGAGGTCTCGGGTTCAAACCACGGTCCGAGCTAAACACCAAAAAAATTTTCTAATTAGTAAAAATCCAATTATTGGATTTTTTAAGAGCAGCGGTCACCTCTCGGCTGTGGGCGGCATACCCTCCGACTGTATTTCTGCCATGAAAAAGCTTCTCACAAAAAATGCATTCGCCGTTCGGAGCCGGCATAAAACTGTAGGTCCACCCAATTAGTAGGAAAAACAAAAAAAGGAGCACACCTCGAATTGGGAGAGAAGCTCGGCCATAAAACTCGTCAGAGTTATAATAGCGCCATTGTATTATTATTATATTATAACTAGCTTTACCCAGCCAAGCTTTGCTTTGGCCCACTTCCTATTATAGGTACTTGAAGCGAAAAACGGCACACTTTAAAATATGTTGGAAGTATCTAGAAACCGAAATTACATCGGGCTGCAGGAGGTCAGAAAAATTCAGATAAGTTTAAAAAAAGTAAAGGAAAAAATTGATATTTTCAAAAGTTTGCCCTCTTCACGTTCATATCCCATTTTTCTTCGTATTAGTCTCCAACTCCCTTTCCCTCTACTTTTCTCTTTCCCTTTCCATTTATCTTTCCTTTCATTTCCGTTTTCCCTTTCCTTCCCGTCACATTTCCGCTTCTCTTTCTCTATCGCTCTCTCTTACCTCTCCTTTTCTGTCTTTCTCCTTTTTATTCCCCCCTCTTATCCTTTCTCTAATTCCCTGTCTTACTGTCTCTCTCTCCATCCTCTTCATTTCATTTTTATTATATTCTCCCTCTCCTTTCCCAGTCTCATTACAATTCCCCTTTCGCTAGGAAACTGAGTTTAGCATAACATACCCTGCATTCCACTTCCATCATTGCTTAAAAACATTCCGTGGCGTCCGAATCGTCTCTTTTACCCATAATTGGGTATCGGTACTAAGAATCACTATGAAAATATCTCTATATAGCAGACCCGGTCAACACCTTTTATTTTATATCAGTATTGCTCAGAAGCAACCCGGGCTCATACGGGTCCACTTATTGACCCAGATCCAGGAACCATAATGGGTACGGTATCTGGAGACTTGACCAAGAAATCGTAATGGGTACGGATCTACATGAGAGTCCGCTCAACACCTTTCATTTGGTACCAATATCCCTAAGATATATCCCGGGGTTATCCGGTGACCCATATCTTGGGATCCCACCTACGAATCGTCATGCGCCGTGATTAAATAACATTATCTCTGAGAAATTATCCGGGGCCATCCGGATCCACATTTTGACCCACATCTGGGGACCTGACCTAGGAATCATAATGAGTTCATCTCTATGTAAAAGCCCTGCCTTTCAGTTGACACCAATATCTTTGAGAAATTTTTCGGGGCAATCCGGGTCCACGTTCATTTGGTACCATTATCCCTGAGAAATATCCCGGTGTTATACGGGTCCAGGTGCTGACCCACACCTTGGGACCCGACCTAGGAATCTTAATGAGTTCATTTCTATCTAAAATCCCTGCTCAACACCCTTCATTTGATACCAATATCGCTGAGAAATTTTCCGGGGTCATCCGTGCCCACGTTTTGACCCATATCCGGAGACCCGACCTAGGAATCACAATGAGTACTATTCTATGTAAATTCTCTGCTCAATACCTTTCATTTGATACCAATATCGCTCAGAAATATTCGAGGGTCATGCGGGTCCACGTTTTGACCCATATCTGGAGACTCGACCTAGGAATCACAATGAGTACTATTCTATGTAAATTCTCTGCTCAATACCTTTCATTTGATACCAATATCGCTCAGAAACATTCGAGGGTCATTCGGGTCCACGTTTTGACCAATATCTGGAGACTCGACCTAGGAATCATAATGAGTACTAATATATGTAAATTCTCTGCTCAACGCCTTTGATTTGATACTAATATCGCTCAGAAACATTCGAGGGTCATCCGAGTCCACGCTGTGACCTATATCAGGAGACCCGGGCTAGACATCACAATTATAATAGTTCTGTGCTGAAGTCCCCTTAAGACCTTTCATTTGATACCAATATCGCTCAGAAACATTCGAGGGTCATCTGGGTCCACGTTTTGACCCATAACTGGAGACCCGACCTAGGAATCACAATGAGTACTATTCTATGTAAATTCTCTGCTCAATACCTTTTATTTGATATCAATATCGTCCAAAAATATTCAGGGGAAAGCCGGATCCACGTTTTGACCTTTTGACCTATATCTCGGGAACCGACTTCCGGATTTGAAAAAAATATGCATATAAACCATCTAGGGCAAGGTGTTAAGCTGGTGTGTAAATTTGGTCAAAATCCCTCCACGCGTTTGGGCGAAAGCCGGCGACAAAGAAACGGGCTTGATTTTTATATATATATAGATTTTATGCTTGAGGCGTTAAAATAAAGCTAATTATGAATGTTTTTTGTTGGAAGAAACATTAGCGTAAATGATGTTTAATCGCCGCTGATCATTATTATGTAAAACATACTTTTCAAATTGGGCATATTTCTTTCTTAGACCTGTCATAGCCTCTAAACAAAACTTTAATTTTTTTTGTAATTACTTTCATAATTTAAGCTCACTCATCTTGTCAGCCAATTTAATAAACAACCTTCAGGAAGCTTTTCTTTTAATACGCTTCGAAATTTCGCAATCTAGTGCTGCTTTCGTCAATGAAGAAATTACTTTCCTCTCCTTTTCTCTTAATAAAGATAAATAATAATAAATTTCAAGCATTTACACTAAGCCTCATAATTTGATTGCGTTCATAAATATTTATTAAATACCTTAAATACATATTTACTTGAAATGCTAATATAAGCAAGCCTACAATACTACAACTTATACACTTACTCATGCTCTGATGTTGACTTAATAAAAATTCAATTTGTGTAGGTACGCAGTTGGAGGCATTTTTGCTTGACTTAGCTTACTTGCCGCAAAAAGAAAAATAATTACTTTAAAGAGTGCTAAAGTTCGTCAGCACCGACGACAGTAGAGACTAGGCTTATAATACATACTAGTATCGCCGGTGCTCGAAATTCGACCATGCAATTTATTTTTTCAACTTTGTATTGGTACAAAAATTATTCCTTTTCGAGGAGATAAGCAACACTTTCCAAATTCGAGTTGTACCGCAACACTGATTTGCCCTTTTGATCACGGTCCGACGCGAAATCATGGTCAAAATCAAGGCAGATCTAGGAAGATAGGCCCGGTGGCGAATTCAGAAATTTCCCATGTATTTTATTATTGTAATTGTTAGAGTGTAATGTCAAAATGATATTTCGCCGTGGTTAAAATCTGAACTCGCTTGGGGCTCGTCCATTCCTATTGGCCATTACACTCTACCTTTGTAAATAAAAAAAGAAGTTTTTCAATTCGCCGCCGAGCCTACCTGTTAGATATGCCTTGGTAAAATTTTATATTATTCAGTGTGCTCTCCCGCCCTCTCTCTCATTTTTCGCTTTAATGGAAAAGCTATAGGAGATATTTGGCCGCGTTGATTTTGATCTGAGCGTAAACTGGGCCAATGCATATAAAATAGAGAGAGCGATTTTAAATTAAAGCGACTCTTCAACTGTGTTTACGATATTTGTAAACACGTTTACGATATCTATTTCTCTTAACTAAAAAATTTATTTATTAATTATAAACAAATTAAATAATTTATAGAAAAAATTATATGCCTATGCACTGCTCCTGACTCATACGAATACATCCATATCAATTGTATGTGGATATGAGTATGCTAAATGTGCTAAACAGCCTGGCAATTGTTTGTATGGGAAAAATGTTAGCCTATTAATATATGTATAGATATAGATATAGATAGATAGATATAGATATTTGGGTATGTCGAAATATGTTTGAAAATTTTCTCAAATCTTTTTTTTTTTTATCTTTAATTGAGGTTTGTTGAGATTTTTTTAAATGCTTAAGGGCCGATTTTATAATCAAATTAAAATTTCCTTTAAAATCTAAGTAATCAAATTAAAATTTCCTTTAAAATCTAAAGGAGCCTTTAATTTGCTGATTGATTTTATAGTCTTTTTGAAGATAAAAGTTCCTTTAAAGTTAAATACCCAAAAACGGACATTTAAGTTATTTAAAGGTCCCTTTTGCCAGAAAAATATTTAATTTCTGCAATCTGTCAAAATCAAACCGATTTTGTTTGTTGAGTCCTATAATGCAATATTCAACTTCTTCCTCTTTTGTGAGGTTGGATGACCGCTTCCTATTTTTTCTGCACTATGTCCAAATTACGCTTCTTTGTTCTTTTTCTTCAGCTAAAAGAATTAAAGACACAATCAAAAAATTTATTTATTTAAAAAAAAAATGCTAAATTTAAATATTTCAAATTTTTGACAATCATTTGACGTATAACTGTCGAAGACAGCATTGCCATTAAAGTACATTTAAATGGCTCTCTAACTAAAAGGCTCCTTTAGCAAAAGGAACTTTAAGAGTTTCATTATGAAATTGGCTCTTAGTTGTTTATATTTTTTTAAGAGAAGGAAGCATCGAAAGTCTTTACTCCGTCAGGAACGGGATTCTAATCTGCATTAAACCTCCTATTGTTATCGCACTGAACACCCGGTACTACCACCAAGCTACCGTCAGGAGGTGGGTTAAGCACCACGCTCTGCGTGTTCACGTTTTTAGCCTTAGTCGAACTTGCACCCGCAAGCCTTATCGCCTGTTATTCATTGAACGTCCTGTACATATCATGCCGGATGCTCAACCTTTGTGCGTATCCGTTCCCCTCGAAGTGGGCCATGTTAGGTGGTCTGCGAAGGCCAAGACTCCACGCCACTCGCGGTGACGAATCCAGTATGCTCAACTGCTGTACGTATCTGTTCCACTCAAAGCACCCATATTTAGAAGATTAGGAGAGTATTTTTAGTCGCGGCTGGTCTAGGCTTCTCAGTGTTTTCAACGTGCTGTAATCACTTTGAACTGCTTACTAGCATATGTTTTTCGAGCGACTCAGATGAATATTCATTTTCAAATGTTCTATAAAGCTTATTTCTAGATTCGTTGAATCTTGGATACTCACAGAAGACTTGGTACACATCCTAGGCTAGGTACATGCCTTTCGCAGTGGTCGCACGTTGTATTTATCTCGACTTTTAAGCGGTAGAGGCAAGCTTTGAACAGACGTGTCTGGCTAGGAACTGAGTGAAATAAAAATCAACTTATCCATGAACTCGTTGCAGACAGCATCTCAAGTCGGGTATACATCTATGCGTCCAGCGTCCTTTCGTGGCGTCACTCCTTCCAAGTTGACAGCTTTGTATGGTGGCCTCTCGCGCATCTGGGCGCTCGTCTCCGGTTTGTGCGATCCTTACCGCTTCTTTTGCAAGCATATCTGTGGGGTATAGCCCAAAAATAAGCAGCGGGGTTTCAAATCATGTTGACACAGCTAAACATTATTCGCTTCTCTATGAGCAGATTTTGCTTGTTAGAAATTTAGTTTTGTGCTTACAAAAAATTTGTTTCTGGATAACAATTACAACAATCTCAGTACAAGTAACAGGTGAGGTTGAATCGAACTTCAACAGCTTCATATTACTTTCCAATATCGTATATATTTGTCGTGTCTATTCTTCTTCTTCTTACTCTTTTTCTTTTTCTTCTTCTTCTTCTTCTTATTATTCATCTTATTCTTCTTCTTCTGCTCCTCTTCTCCCTCTTCTTCTTATTCTTATTCTTCCTCTTCTCCCTCTTCTTCTCCTACTTGTTGTTGTTGTTGTTATTGCTGTTGTTATTGCTGTTATTACTGTAGCAGGAAATACACACCCGGAAGTTTTAAAAAGCGCAACCCGAGTGGCAGCCCTTGGCCGGATTGTAAATTCGGGTCGCACTTTCTTCTCTTACTCCTTTCTTACTTTCTCTTTCTCTTCTTTATTCTTTTTCTTCTTTTTCTTTTTCTTTTCCTTCTTATTCTATTTCTACTTCCTTCTTCAATCATCAATAAATCAATGCAACACAACGTTTTAATTTCCTTAAAATTCAACTGTGCAGTGGCTCCAAAACTGTCCACTATAAAAAAATGGGACTGAAATTCAACAGACAAGTTAATGACTTAATTTACAAAGGCAACATCTGCGCACAAAAAATGCAAGAAAGCCAAATTTGCGGAAAATTGCAATGAAAAAAAGGAAAGAAAAAAATTGAAAACAAGTAAAAGCGCGGCTGTCTTCGGCCGTACCGAAGACTTCATACCTTTCATGAGTGGGGAAATGAAAAGTTACCTATGTATGTACATAGCCGGATTAAGTTTAATTTATAATTTTAATTCTGTGGGTTATTTATGGAAAGATTTATTAGAAAAAATGGTGTCTTTACTATTTAAATGGAGGAGTTATACACCAAAATGTGCATATCTGAACAATCGGTTGTATGGGAGCTATATGTTATAGTGGTCCGATCTTGACAATTTTCGGTAATCCCGTTTGGGCCCATATGGGTACAAATACTTCAAAATTTCACGCCGTTAGCTGTTAAAATGGAGGAGTTATACACCAAAATGTCCATATCTGAACAATCGGTTGTAGGGAAGCTATATGTTATAGTGGTCCGATCTTAACAATTTTCGGTAATCCCGTTTGGGCCCATATGTGTACAAATACTTCAAAATTTCACACCGTTAGCTGTTAAAATGGAGGAGTTATACACCAAAATGTGCATATCTGAACAATCGGTTGTATGGGAGATATATGTTATAGTGGTCCGATCTTGACAATTTTCGGTAATCCCGTTTGGGCCCATATGGGTACAAATACTTCAAAATTTCACGCCGTTAGCTGTTAAAATGGAGGAGTTATACACCAAAATGTCCATATCTGAACAATCGGTTGTATGGGAGCTATATGTTATAGTGGTCCGATCTTGAAAATTTTCGGTAACCCTGTTTGGGCCCATATGGGTACAAATACTTCAAAATTTCACGCCGTTAGCTGTTAAAATGGGGGAGTTATACACCAAAATGTGTATATCTGAAAAATCGGATTTTGTGGAACTATATGTTATAGTGGTCCGATCTAGACAATTTTCGGTTACCTTGTTTGGGCCAAAATGGGCACGTCTACTTCAAAGTTTCATGTCCTTAGCTGTTTAAATGGGGAAGTTATGCACAAATTACTTCCAAAAATTTCATGTATATCTGAATAATCGGTTGTTTTCTATATGTTATAGTGGTCCGATTCGGCCGGTTCCGACAAATGATTAGCTGCATATAACAACATACCTGTATTCCGAATTTCATTCAGATATCTCAAAAACTGAGGGACTAGTTTGCGTTCACACAGACGGACGGACGGACAGACGGACAGACGGACATGGCTTAATCGACTCAGCTCGTGATTCTGATCATATCGGTATATATTTTGGTGGGTCCCCCACGCTTCCTTCTGGTACTTTCGACAAAAATTTTTTGGCACTAAGTTATAATACCATTTCATTCTCATGAAAGGTATAAAAAGCACTGCATCTACCAAAGCCAATGGAAAAAGTAATATAAGAAATAGGTGCAATTAAGACAAGGAAGTCAAAAATTAAGAAAATTGGCGACAAAAATAAGGAAGTCAAAAAACAGGGACAACAGGGGATAAAACAAAATAAAGGAAATTGTAAATCACGGGAATTTCAATTGAAATAATTAAAAGCACATATGTATGTATGTGAAGCACAGCAATAATAACAAATTAAAAAGTGAAAAGAGCACAAGTGTAAGGGCGCAAATTTTTGGGGTAAATTGAAAAGCCATAGCCATAAGTTGCAAAAATGTGGGTGGTAAGGATAAAGAAAGGATGAGAAGGGTGATGAGGGTGGAGGCGCAGATGATTGTGAGAAGGATAAGGAGGATGATGAGCAGGAGAATGGGCAGATGTATGATGAGCAGGGCGATTATGAGCAAGTGAATGGTGAGCAGGCGGATGGGCAGCAGGTGTATGATGAGCAGGAGAATGGGCAGCAGGTGGATGATGTAGCAAAAATATTGAACTCAACTATGAGCAGTTGCTTGAGCGCAAGCGATAAAAGCACAAAGAAAACAAAGAAAGAAAGATTGAATGGCAATGTTGCATTCAATGAGAACAAAAACGTACATATAAACATTTGTATAGAACTTCATACGAAGGCAGTGAAGCATACAAAATAAGAAGAACATACACACATACACACAAATGACATGGCACACACGAGCAAATCACACACATGCAAGCAGTGATAATATTGAATAGGAAAACAAGAGGTGAAAGAAAAATAGCAATGTCTAGCACAATTCGATAGTAGCGCAAAGGGCAACTGGACAATGTAGTGGGACAATATGAATTGTCCAACAGACACACATGCATAGTTACAAAGACGACCGCTTGACATATCGCATGTGGTCAGCGCCGACTTCGATGGCATTCAAGTGAAATGTGCTGACCCGAAAGCTGAATTGATGTTTAAATTGGAAGAAGATGAAAGGGAAAGAGAAGAAGATGAATTTTACGCGATGTCACCGAAGAACAACAAAATCAAGAGAAAAAAAAACAAAACCAACGAAAACAAAAACAAAAAAAAAAAGTAAGGCAGCCTAAGTTCGAGTGGAATCGAACATTAGATACTCAGCTGTATGCTTTCATTGTTTGTTTGCGTTTGATGGAAACACGGCGTATTTTACATAAAGCGAGTGCCGCATAAAGTGGGCGTAGCCACGCCCATTTTCAACATTTTTATCAGTCATCCAACTAAGCATATGAATATTATTCTTTGTGCAAAATTTCATTCCTTTTTGATTTCTAGTTACAAAGATGTCACGTTACAAATTCCCAAAGGGTGTTCCAGAAATATCTTTGTTAAAAAGTAGGCGTGGTCATAAACCGATTTCAATAAATTTTTGCGTGTCTATTAACACAAGATATAAAAGTGTATAAACCAAGTTTCGTCATAATATCTCAATTATTTGTCGAGTTATAGGCTAAGAAATCTCGTATATTCCTTTGTCTAAAAAGAGGCGGTGCCACGCCCATTTTCCAAAATTTTTATATTTTTTGTTTCCGGTCTATTGTGGAACTCATGCCACAAAATTTCAATGAATTATCTTTATATTTGTCAAAGATATCGCTTAAAATGTTTTTATTAGGCCACTTTATAGTTCCCATGTATAAAATTGGGCGTGGTCGTCAAACCGATTTCGCTAAAATTTTGAACATGTATTACCACAAGTAATAAAAGCGTACACACCAAGTTTCGTCATTATATATAAATTATTTGTCGAGTTATGGGCTCAGAAATCTCGTATATTCCTGTTTCTAAAAAGAGGCGGTGCCACGCCCATTTTCCAAAATTTTTATATTTTTTGTTTCCGGTCTATTGTGGAACTCATGCCACAAAATTTCAATGAATTATCTTTATATTTGTCAAAGATATCGCTTAAAATGTTTTTATTAGGCCACTTTATAGTTCCCATGTATAAAATTGGGCGTGGTCGTCAAACCGATTTCGCTAAAATTTTGAACATGTATTACCACAAGTAATAAAAGCGTACACACCAAGTTTCGTCATTATATATAAATTATTTGTCGAGTTATGGGCTCAGAAATCTCGTATATTCCTGTTTCTAAAAAGAGGCGGTGCCACGCCCATTTTCCAAAATTTTTGTGTTTTTTGTTTTATGTCCATAGTTGGACTCATGCGACAAAATTTCAATGATAGATCTTTATATTTGACAGAGATATCGCTTAAAATGTTTTTATTAGGTCACTTTATAATACCCATATATAAAAGTGGGCGTGGCCGTCAACCGATTTTAACTACGTCCAAACGTTTGCCAAGTAAGCAAATCACGCGTACCAAATTTCATCGATATACCTTCAATGGTTTCTGAGTTATGACTAGAGCTCGGAAAAATAGGTGAAATCAAGCGCCTAAAAAATGCTACATTTTGTAAATTTTGGTTGTTTTCAGTGGCGGGATTACAATTTAAATATAACGGGGTAGCATATTGGTATGGTGAAGATTTTATTAGAAAAGTTCTTAATCATGTTACACAAATTTGCAGTTTGAATAAACATACAGTGGTGTGTGATGAAATAAATCCAAAGAGGGATTTAGTTTCTTTGACATTTTTACTGAAAAAAAGTATGAAGAACACATTTTGTATTTTATATTTTTGTACATCGTCAAGCTTTTTGAAAGCAAAACAAAACTAGCTGTAATGAAAATAAAATTTGGGAAAAGTAAGTAAATTATGGCATAGTTAATGTTCCAATAACTCATAAACAAAAACGCAGAACGGTTTTTACCACGACAGAAATTTGCATTTTTACAGATATGGAATTATGCCGAGTATCCAATTGGAAAATTGTAAACCCTGAAATGGTCGCAAGAAAAAATAGGAAAGTTCAAATAAAGTTTTTTTACCTAAAATATGCAAATGTTTAAAGTCAGACCACTACAAATTAAAAAGTTGTATTATATATTCCATTTGCTAATATGCACTTGCCTCATTTTCATTCAAAATATATTTGGTTTGAAACTGTAATTGCTTTTCCTTCACGTGCGAAGATTTTGTCTCAAATTTAAGCGAGTCACTACAAATTTTTAATTTTTTTCTTTATTCTTTATAATTATATATTTATTTAATATACCTTATTTATTATTATATTTATTTATTGTAGCTTTCTTTGCAATTTTTCACGTGCAACCCATAAAAAAACCTTAATAATTTATTTTTCTGGCATCCTAGTAAGCAAAAAATCCAATTGCATTCACGGGGGCTTAGACCTGAATGAACCGCACCCACCCTTAAACTTGCCACTGGATGTGCTCACAAACATTACGTAGCATAATTTTAGGCGTTTGATTTTCACCTATTATCCGAGCTCTAGTTATGACATATACAACTTTCAAGGTTTGGCCCTTAATAAGTGGGCGTGGCACCGCCCATTTTCCAAAATTTCATCAAATTTCTTCCTAGGGGCCTGAGCTCAACACGTGGGTTAAATTTCATCGCTCCAGCTATATTAGTGACTGAGATACCAAATTTCCGATTTTTTCTATATAGGAAAAGTGGGCGTGGTCATGGTCCGATCTCGCCCATTTTCAATACCAACCGTCCCACTCTCGATACCAACTTGCATTTCAAATTTCATCAAAATATCTAAATTTTTGCGCGAGTTAGAGTATTTACAGACGGACGGACAGACGGACGGACGGACGGGCGGACATGGCTCAATCGATTTCTCTTTTCACCCTGATCATTTTGATATATATAAGTCTATATCTATCTCGATTATTTCATTCTGTTACAATCCACCGTTATGTGATTAAAACTATAATACTCTGTGTACTAGTACAGCTGAGTATAAAAACAGCCCAACTGCAATTGAAAAGAAAAATAATGAAGAGCTTGCTAGAAAATACCCACAGATTAAGCGAAGGTGAAGAATGAAAAGCGAGCTTAAAAATGCTGGCAGAAGAACTACCTCCTGTTATGAAAGCATTGAAAAGCCAACGATGATAGATAGCCAACGCTGCTTCCATGGATTGTGTGCATGAATAAGGTGAATACTTTGAATGGTATTGCTTATTATGCACACCAAGCAAGCCAAACAAGCAGCGGAGCCCAAAAGTAAAACACAAAAACTCGCAAACACGTGCTGAAAAGAATGAAAAGAAACAAGTAAAGAAGCCTAAGTTCGAGCGGAATCGAACATTAGATACTCAGCTGCATGCTTTCATTGTTTGTTTGCGTTTGTTCGATATAGGGTGTATTTTATATGAAACGAGTGCTGCATAAACAGGGCGCAGCCACGCCCATTTTCAAAATTTGTATCAATCATCCAAATAAGCATATAAATATTATTGTTAGTGCAAAATTGCATCCCTCTATGACTTTTAGTTACAAAGACTTCACGTTACAAATTCCAAAAGGGTGTTCCAGAAATATCTTTGTTAAAAAGTAGGCGTGGTCATAAACCGATTTCAATACATTTTTGCGTGTCTATTAACACATGTTATAAAAGTGTATAAACCAAGTTTCTTCATAATATCTCAATTATTTGTCGAGTTATGGGCTCCGAAATCTCGTAGATTCCTTTGTATAAAAAGAGGCGGTGCCACGCCCATTTTCCAAACTTTTTTTATTTTTTGTTTCCGGTCTATTGTAGAACTCGTCACAAAATTTCAATGAATTATCTTTATATTTCACAGAGATATCGCTTAAAATGTTTTTATTAGGCCCCTTTATAGATCCCATATATAAAAGTGGGCGTGGTCGTCAACCGATTTCGCTAAAATTTTCAACATGTATTACCACAAGTAATAAAAGTGTACACACCAGGTTTCGTCATTATATATCAATTATTTGTCGAGTTATGGGCTCAGAAATCTCGTATATTCCTGCTTCTAAAAAGAGGCGTTGCCACGCCCATTTTCCATATTTTTTGTGTTTTTAGTTTTATGTCCGCAGTTGGACTCCTGCCATAAAATTTCAATGATATATATTTATATTTGACAGATATATAGCTTAAAACATTTTTATTGGGCCACTTTATAATACCCATATATAAAAGTGGGCGTGGCCGTCAACCGATTTTGATAATTTTTCGTCAAAACATTTGTCTAAGTAAGCAAATTACGCATACCAAATTTCATCGATATATCTTCAACGGTTTCTGAGTTATGACATATAAAACTTTCAATGTTTGACCCTTAATAAGTGGGCGTGGCACCGCCCATTTTCCAAAACTTCATCAACTTTCTTCATAAGGGCCTGAGCTCAATACGTGGGTAAAATTTTATCACTCTAGCTATATTAGCGGCTGATATACCAAATTTCCGATTTTTTCTATATAGGAAAAGTGGGCGTGGTCATGGTCCGATTTCGCCCATTTTCAATACCAACCGTCCCAGTCTCGATACCAACTTGCATTTCAAATTTCATCAAAATATCTCAATTTTTGCGCGAGTTAGAGTGTTTACAGACGGACGGACAGACGGACGGACAGACGGACGGACGGACGCACGGACATGGCTCAATCGATTTCTCTTTTCACCCTGATCATTTTGATATATATAAGTCTATATCTATCTCGATTATTTCATTATGTTACAATCCACCGTTATGTGATTAAAACTATAATACTCTGTGTACTAGTACAGCTGAGTATAAAAACAAAGATCAAAGGGCACAAAATGGAAATCACATAATCAGAAATGACAGGTGCCCGAAGGCAATAAGGGATAAATGGGAAAAAAGGTTGGCACAATTGACAAAAGCGCCAATACGGCTAGTAAAGTATCAGCAAGTTAAGAAAATGCGTGTGCATGAATGTGCAGGTGAATTGAGGACAGTAAAGGTATTGATGCGTTGTATTGAAGATGAATAACGCTGGAAAAATGCCAAAAGTTTGGACATACAGGTTATCTGTCCATTGCAAATGTTTATTCGCGTTTTATTGAATCAAATTCAACCAGATATAGGTGTTTTTTTTTTAACTAAAATTGGAATGCAATTTTTAAACTCACTTTTTTTAAAATGCGCACTTTGCTTTTGGTTATGAACTCGGACTCTTTGTCACAAAGGACCACATTTTACTTCTGCATTGCTACGTTTTTGCGCAAATTAAAAAAAATCCATTTTGAAAAAAAATATTTAAAAAAAAGAGGTACGTTTAGTTTTATACTAAAAATTAATTTTTTAAAACATCTAGTTCAAAAAAAAAAAACACTCATCGATTATATAAGCTTCACTTAATGTTATGGAAAAACCAGAATAATAAAATTGTATATCCTTGTCTTACACCAACTATTTCAAATACACATTAAAATTTCTCACTTTGAAAAAAAATTATTTTTTGGAAAATTTGCCATGTTTGTGTATGGATAACTCCCAACTGAAAAGCGATAGAAAGCTGAAAATTGGGCCAGAAGTGTAGAATTTTATGGGGAACAATACTGCGTTTTTAGTTTTTTGAAAAACTCATTATTTAAAAACTAAATTTTGAGCACGCTCGGCCCCAGTGTGCGTCCTATTTGATTCGCACATTAACTGCAGCTCGAGAAAAAATCCTTTACTACAACCCACACTGTTGCGAATTATGAGTATGGCATATACCTTTTATATTTACATTTAAAAATTTTTAAAAACAAAAAAAAAACCAAAAAAAATTTGCAACATTTCCTATAAGTTTTATCAGCGCTTACACAGTGACTGGAAAAATATACAAACGTTGGCATATTTGTATTTGTATTTAATTAAGATGCATAATTGCATTTATGCTTTTTAAAGCATTTACCAATAATTGCCAACACATATTTATGTGCATAATTAATACATAAAAAATATTATGAAAGGGGCATTGAAAACGAGAATCTCAAAGCGATTTATTGAATGCATAAACAGCTTGAAACAGCTGAAAAAATATTTCGGCGGTCAATGATGTATGCATGAATGTATGTAGGAGAATTCAAATGCACTTGTTTGTTGTGTAAAAAAAATGCACACAAAAGCATTTTCCGAACATAAAATACTTTACGGTTGTGTATGACGAAGAAAATATCTTTAAAAAATATGTTTATTGATATTTCATTATACTAAACAGCAGCACTTCCGCAACACTCTACCATTTATTTCTTCTTTGTTTTGCTGCATTCCTTTGATTTTCACATATGTATGTAATTACTTGTTTTCAAAGCGCATACCGAGGTATACATATATACAACGTATATATACGACATGTCCATGTTTTGACATGCACATGAACATATGCAACTACCCATCAAAAAACTCGATGACCGTGGAATTAAGAGGGTAATCCAGAAAAACCCTGGCGATCGCTTCCACATTCGTTGACAGAATGCCTGACATTAGCATGGACTTGTCATTGGAGGGAAGGACTTGCCCACTGCATTACCGCCGAACGAATAAATCACGCAATACCGCAAGGATTCTAGCGAATCAAATAAAGAATACCTTACACGGAAGCAGAGAAAGAAGGCGAAAAATGTAAGGCATGATGGAAATTTCCACTGAAAATAACGGTATTTATTCCAGTTAATTTTTCGCGCTCCATTCTACTCTGCATTACTGGCAATGCGTGAAAGAAGTGATGAACTCGTCAGATGTTCCATGGCAAGGCCTTCTGCCATGCCTGCCAGGTAATAGCGATGACCAGATTTTTGCCAGGGAACTCAATAATTAGTGAGTAAAATTTCTAGTTCCGAACTAGCGAAAAGGTGTCAAAAAGGAACTAGCTCAATTGTGCTTGGGCCCTCACCAGTTTAGAAGGAGTGAATTGAGTGACCATTATAAAACACACTCTGATTTGCCTGAAATTTCGAAATGACAAAAATTCTAAGAAAATTTTTCGCTCATTCAATTACCTTCAACTTTGTATATCTCTGCAATTCTCAGATGGTTAGTGGTCCACCCAATCAGTAGAAAAAACAAAAGGAGCACACCTCGAATTGGGAGAGAAGCTCGGCCATAAAACTCGTCAGAGTTGTAATAGCGCCATTGATGAATTTCATATCAAACCCAATATGCGTTGAACCCGACCCCCTCAGAATTTGATGAAATTTTGCACAGAGGTAGATCTTACCTACCCAAACACAACCTCATTTTCAGAAATTGCATTTTCGAAAAATTGTGGGCGTGGCAAGGTATCGAAATATTCAAAAATATTCGAAAATAATCGAAAAATGACGATAATAGGTACTTTTAAAGTGTGATTACTAGGGAACGGCTTTACCGATTTCAAAGATCTTTACACCATTAGAAAGGTATTGAAATTAGCTTTCAAAAAAATACACTGTAAAAATTTTTTTTGTTTTAGTACACTGAAAAAAAATGTTTTCCAAAATAAAATTTGAAACTGAAAAAACACTTCAAAGATCAAGCGATTTTGAAAAATACAAATTTTGTTTAGAAAGGTCTATTTAATATATATAACATATCTGAAAACTAAAATGGCCTTTTTCTTTATTTTTTTTTTTTAATTTATTTAAGTAAATGCATCTCTTGGCTTTCTTATATTTTGATATCACGCGTAAACTTATCAACCGATTTCAAAAATTTTTATACCGTTAGAAAGGTATTAAAATCACCTTTTGAAAACATACACTGTAAAAATTCTATATTTATACTCAGCTGTACTAGTACACAGAGTATTATAGTTTTAATCACATAACGGTGGATTGTAACAGAATGAAATAATCGAGACAGATATAGACAAAAACAAAAAAAATGAATTGTTATGAAATAAAAAAAAAATCTCAATATATTTTTCTTATTTTGGTATTCGGCTTCGGTTTTCGGCCGAATAAAGGATTATGCCGAATATTCGGCTACGGCTTCGGCTTCGGCCTAAAATTCTAGCTTCGGTCGGCCACTATTAGAAAGGTATTGCGCAAATTTTCATTAAAATTGGTTGGAAAATGCGTCCACCATCGTGGTTGGGAAATTGCCGCGTGGTTGTTGTTGCATGCTTTTAAACAGACCAGAGCGGTAACAATGTGCATACATAGGTTAGTTTGTGCGTGCTCACCAAACTTACCATGCGATTGTGGACATGTTTGACTGGAACTGGTGTAGAAGAAGTAGAAACATAAAAAAGTAGCAAAAGAACTACAGCAAAAACACAGTCAAGTAATAAGAAGGTGCATTTACAATCATTCTAAGGGTTTTCGATTTGAATCTTTGGTTAATTTCTCTTTATGAGTTTGAACAGGAGTTTGTTGTCGATTGATAGTTGGAAGTTTCGATTCCTGAGTCAACAAAGATTCATTAGATTTAGATATACCAAGAGCTTTTCTTTTGGTGAATCTATTGGTTCTCCATGTTAGTTTTCTGACGAGGTGCAGTCGAGTAGACAGATGAATTTTTTATGACAGAAATACAGTGGGAGGGTATGTGTACCACTTCTCATACATTTGAAGGCCGAAAGCAAAAAAAAAAAATGTGCATGCATAACCCTCAAGAACGAAAAACAAAACCAGGCCATGTAGCGTGTCATTTCAATATCGAAAGTACGCTCAGCTATAATATTTCGAATAAAAATTCTATTATTCATAAGAAGAAAGAAGCCAGCCGCAGTCTCCTTTATTTACGCCATTTTGATAAGTAAAGATAAAACTCTTGTGATAAAAACATGATAGGTTTAGGTTTCCACAAGTGCTACTAAGGGAACCGGCCAACGAAAACGCATCTCTTAATTCTGAAAACTGTGTAAGCCACACCCAAACAAAATTAGATACGTTAATGTGTGCTTTTCTGTAGACAAACCTTTAAAAACCAAAGTACCTGAATAAATTGTCATTAATATTAATATGCATGAAGAGGATACAACACACTAATCATTAGCGGAATATACACATGTATATATATGTATGTATACCCTACATATGATCAAAATGATCAGGGTGAAAAGAGAAATCGATTGAGCCATGTCCGTCCGTCCGTCTGTCCGTCCGTCTGTCCGTCTGTCCGTCCGTCTGTCCGTCTGTCCGTCTGTAAATACTCTAACTCGCGCAAAAATTGAGATATTTTGATGAAATTTGAAATGCAAGTTGGTATCGAGACTGGGACGGTTGGTATTGAAAATGGGCGAAATCGGACCATGACCACGCCCACTTTTCCTATATAGAAAAAATCGGAAATTTGGTATCTCAGTCACTAATATAGCTGGAGCGATGAAATTTTACCCACGTGTTGAACTCACGCCCCTAGGAAGAAATTTGATGAAATTTTGGAAAATGGGCGGTGCCACGCCCACTTATTAAGGGTCAAACATTGAAAGTTTTATATGTCATAACTCAGAACCCGTTGAAGATATAGCGATGAAATTTGGTATGCCTGATGTACTTATTTAGACAAATGTTTTGACGGAAAATTGTGAAAATCGGTTTACGGCCACGCCCACTTTTATATATGGGAACTATAAAGGGGCCTAATAAAAACATTTTAAGCGATATTTCTGTCAAATATAAAGATATATCATTAAAATTTTATGGCAGGAGTCTAACTACGGACATAAAACAAAAATCACAAAAATTTTGGAAAATGGGCGTGGCACCGCCTCTTTTTAGAAGCTGGAATATACGAGATTTCTGAGCCCATAACTCGACAAATAATTGATATATAATGATGAAACTTGGTGTGTACACTTTTATTACTTGTGGTAATACATGTTGAAAATTTTAGCCAAATCGGTTGACGACCACGCCCACTTTTATATATGGGTATTATAAAGTGGCCTAATAAAAACATTTTAAGCGATATCTTTGTCAAATATAAAGATAATTCATTGAAATTTTGTGGCATGAGTTCCACAATAGACCGGAAACAAAAAAAAGAAAAATTTTGAAAATGGGCGTGGCACCGCCTCTTTTCAGACAAAGGAATCAACGAGATTTCGGAGCCCATAACTCGACAAATAATTGAGATATTATGACGAAACTTGGTTTATACACTTTTATAACTTGTGTTAATAGACACGCAAAAATTTATTGAAATCGGTTTATGACCACGCCTACTTTTTAACAAAGATATTTCTGGAACACCCTTTGGGAATTTGTAACGTGGCATCTTTGTAACTAGAAGTCATAAAGGAATGAAATTTTGTACAAAGAATAATATTCATATGCTTAGTTGGATGGCTGATAGAAATTTTGAAAATGGGCGTGGCTGCGCCCACTTTATGCGGCACTCGATTCATATAAAATACACCGTGTTTCCATCAAACGCAAACAAACAATGAAAGCATACAGCTGAGTATCTAATGTTCGATTCCACTCGAACTTAGGCTTCCTTACTTGTTTTTTTTATTTTTATATTTTTTTTTTTCAAACTGAACTGAAATTTTTTTTTCAGTGTAATATGTAATACAGAATTTTTACAGTGCATGTTTTCAAAAGGTGATTTTAATACCTTTCTAACAGTATAAAAAATTTTGAAATCGGTTGATTAGTTTACGCGTGATATCAAAATACAAGAAAGCCAAGAGATGCATTTACTTAAATAAATTAAAAAAAAAATTAAAAAAAAAGGCTATTTTAGTTTTCAGATATGTTATATATATTAAATAGACCTTTCTAAAAAAAATTTTTATTTTTCAAAATCGCTTGGTCTTTGAAGTGTTCTCCCAGTTTGAAAAAAAAATTTAGAAAATTTTTTTTCAGTGTAATATGTAATATAGAATTTTTACAGTGTGTGTTTTCAAAAGGTGATTTTAATACCTTTCTAATGGTATACAAATTTTTGAAATCGGTTGATTAGTTTACGCGTGATATCAAAATACAAGAAAGCCAAGAGATGCATTTACTTAAATAAATTTAAAAAAAAAATAGAGAAAAAGGCCATTTTAGTTTTCAGATATGTTATATATATTAAATAGACCTTTCTAAACAAAATTTGAATTTTTCAAAATCGCTTGATCTTTGAAGTGTTTTTTCAGTTTCAAATTTTATTTTGGAAAACATTTTTTTTTCAGTGTACTAAAACAAAAAAAATTTTTACAGTGTATTTTTTTTGAAAGCTAATTTCAATACCTTTCTAATGGTGTAAAGATCTTTGAAATCGGTAAAGCCATTCCCTAGTAATCACACTTTAAAAGTACCTATTATCGTCATTTTTCGATTATTTTCGGGTATTTTCGAATATTTCGATACCCACAATATTTCGAAAATGCAATTTCTAAAAATGAGGTTGCGTTTGAGTAGGTAAGATATATCTCTATGCAAAATTTCATCAAATTCTGAGGGGGTCGGTTTCAAAATGTTCGTTTTTTTCAGCCTTTGATATGAAATTCATCCATTGTATTATTATTACTAGAGTGCTGCCTACTGTCGAAATTCGACAGTTTTCTAGATGTTTTCTTATGACTAAGGTGCAACTGGCCGCTGTGGTGCAGTTGGTAGAGTGCTCGCCTGCTATGCCAGAGGTCTCGGGTTCAAACCACGGTCCGAGCAAAACACCAAAACAATTTTTCTAATTAGTAAAAATCCAATTATTGGGTTTTTTAAGAGCAGCGGTCACCTCTCGGCAGTGGGCGGCATACCCTCCGAGAGTATTTCTGCCATGAAAAAGCTTCTCACAAAAAATGCATTCGCCGTTCGGAGCCGGCATAAAACTGTAGGTCCACCCAATTGGTAGGAAAAACAAAAAGGAGCACACCTCGAATTGGGAGAGAAGCTCGGCCATAAAACTCGTCAGAGTTATAATAGCGCCATTGATTATATTATTAAGGTGCAACTATAGTTTTTGTATAATTGTTTGTTGTTATTGTCACTGTTACTATTTTATTATTGTTCCTGTTGATGCTGCTCCTTTTGTTGCTAATGTCACCGCTACTATTTTGTTGTTGTTGTTGGTGGTGTTGTCGTTACTTGTCTTCACAATTCTCCTAGATATGAACTTCTATCTATCTATTTCTGCTCTTTTCTTTCCTAAATTTCTTTCCTACTTATTCTTTCTTATTCTTTCTTATCCTTCTTATTACTTGACTTTGTGTTGTACTCAAAAGCATACAACAACAACCACACGGGAATTTTCCAACGACGATTGTGGGCGCATTTTCCAACCAATTTTAATGAAAATTGGCGCAGTTCTATTTGAGAGCAATACCTTTCTAATGGTGTGCTTAGTTTTAAAATCGGTTCAGTAGTTTCGACGGAGAAGAAGGAACAAAATTTATGTTAGCGTATTAATAATATAGATTATTATATTTCATTTCATATTGTTTATAAGACCCTGTAGACACAGTTGATTCTTGTGACGCAAAATTTTAATTGCATGTTAGTTTATACTTAAATAAATAAATAGAGCCGAAATTTTAGCGGAGAACCACAAGAATCTACAGAAATTTCGAATTAAATCAACGGCAAAATATGATTATTTATTTGTTTTCATGGCGACAACAAATTTTTGTCGTTAGTTTTTTCTTAAATCAAACACGTCAAATTAACTCCCTGATTTGTTTTCTTGTTTTTAAAAGTCAAAGTATTTCATTTCATATTGTTTATAAGACGCTGTACACTAAGCTGTTTTCTTATTTGAACATGAGCATTTTTTTGTGTGTCATTCCCACTAAAACGTTAATTTTCTGCGAAAACATACTTAATAAAATTAACGAAAACATTTGCTTTTGTCTGCCTACATATGTATGTATTTGTACTTTTCGACAAATAATAGTTAGTTCTTTGCCTTTAAGTGCATTAGGATTTTATAGCAATTGAACTCAAATTTTGGTATAAAAGGGGCTATGGAATCAAGAGCTGCTATAACTGTTTAAGTGTTCTCCAAACATAACAAGTACGTGATAAATAAAATGCAGTACGCAAAAGTTATTTTGACTGCCTTTGTGGTATGTTACCTTTTAGTCCAGCAATGTGCTGCTCGGGAGATCGAAAGAGGTATTAAGAATATGCCCAACGGAGCGTATAACGGCGTTGAGTTTCGCGGTAAAGGCGCAGGATGTTGTTTTAGTAAACCTAGAACTGAAGGGGAAGACACACCACCCGCAACTTCAAATCCACCTGCAAATACGCAACCACCGCAACGAAGATCGTCACCACCACGACGACAACCACCACGACGACCACCGCCACGACGACCACCACCACGACGACCAGTACAACAAAGAGTGCCATCTACAGGAGTAGATTTTCCTTTTTCCGGCCCTCTTCAGCCTAGATAATTTCACATCAACTGTTCATCACAGTTAAAAGATTTATGAAAAGCAACATCCGTACACTCAGGGAAAAATATTATAAAAACATATGAAAACGTGCTTAATATGGGCAAAAACGTATTTAAAAGTGATGTAAACACCACCACATTTTTATTCTAAAAATATTCATTGTAAAATTTTTAAATCAAGAAAAAACATTTTAAATTTAAACATGTTTATTTTTATTCTAAGCACTATGAGAAAAAAATGCTGCAGTTTTCTCTATATCATTTTCTCTTCCGGATTCGAAACTGTATTCAACGGCATTCTCTTCATCTTCTCTCAATCCGAGTCCCAACTACAAAAATATAGCGTCGGCTTGTTCTCCTCTTCTTTTCTACTTCGTCTTAACTGTTTGCTATCTTTATTTCTTATTCTCCTTATTCTCTTTTTCTTCTTTATTTTATATTCTCCTCCGTATTCGAACCATGATATCAACCTGAAATTCAATCAAACGCCATCACATAGTGGAACATTAAATATTATATTGAATTGTAGTAACCTATTTATGCTTCCCTTTTTCTAAAAAAGAATCCATGAATTATATGAATCATTGTAAAAACAAAATTAAAAAAATCGATTCTCATTATTGTTTTTGTTGGATTTCTCCCAAAAAATATTTTCTCACAAAAAAATTTTGAACAAAGAGCGAGTTTTTGAATCAACATTCATTATAATTTTTAATTTAAGTATGTTTCTTTTTAAATCCAAAATGCATTTTTACTTCAAAAATTTCGTTCTTAATTCAAAAATTTCATTCGTAATTCAAAAATTTCATTTTTAATTTAAAAATTTTAATTTTTAAAATAAAAATGGTTTGGTTTAAAGCAGGGCTGCTCAACGCTCTCGTATTGAAAGTACAAAACTCATTACATCTACAAATTTTGTATATGCACTGAAAAATTTGTTTGCTCATTTAATTTTTTTTATGAATTCCAATAAAATATTATTTTAGAATTTACTTTCAAAAGGTAGTATCAAATACATAAAATTTTGTTTTATTTTTTATATGAAAAATTTTTGAATACAAATTTTTTACAGTGCTTTCATTTTTTGAATTTTTTTTTCATTACAAATTTGTTATTGTAAATTTCGATTTCTTACGGCAGTGCTCGAGCTCCTATACAAAGTTCCTTTGATCTGCACATTCAATATGAATCATAGGCACATTCATATAAAATTTTATTATATCTGAGTACTTATGGGAGTGCAAAGAAAATTTTATTTTCATATTTGAAGTGAAAATATGTATCTGTGCCTATGATTCAGAACAAAACAAAAACAATTGTGCTTTGAGTGCCTATGAGGTGAGCAGCCCTGGTTTAAAGCGTGCATTACGAAAACAAAAATTTCATTTTTGATTTTAAAATGCTGTTTTTCTCTGAGTGTACATACATAGTTACATAGTTCTATGCAACTAAATACATATCGTCGGTCTCCTGCCAGAATCACGAATGTGAAAATTTTTTTAAGTGCGATGTCTGCTCTTTATCGGCTTTATATTGAAGTAATAACAATTAATCTATATATATATAACAAGTAAGGAAGCCTAAGTTCGAGTGGAATCGAACATTAGATACTCAGCTGTATGCTTTCATTGTTTGTTTGCGTTTGATGGAAACACGGTGTATTTTATATGAAACGAGTGCTGCATAAACAGGGCGCAGCCACACCCATTTTCAAAATTTGTATCAATCATCCAAATAAGCATATAAATATTATTATTAGTGCAAAATTGCATCGCTCTATGACTTTTAGTTACAAAGACTTCACGTTACAAATTCCAGAAGGGGTTTCCAGAAATATCTTTGTTAAAAAGTAGGCGTGGTCATAAACCGATTTCAATACATTTTTGCGTGTCTATTAACACATGTTATAAAAGTGTATAAACCAAGTTTCGTCATAATATCTCAGTTATTTGTCGAGTAATAGGCTCATAGATTTCTTTGTATAAAAAGAGGCGGTGCCACGCCCATTTTATAAACTTTTTTTATTTTTTGTTTCCGGTCTATTGTAGAACTCATGTCACAAAATTTCAATGAATTATCTTTATATTTCACAGAGATATCGCTAAAAATGATTTTATTAGGTCACTTTATAATACCCATATATAAAAGTGGGCGTGGTCGTCAACCGATTTTGGTAATTTTTCGTCCACACATTTGGCTAAGTAAATATATCACGCGTACCAAATTTCATCGATATATCTTTAACGGTTTCTGAGTTATGGCTTATAAAACTTTCAATATTTGCCCCTTAATAAGTGGGCGTGGCACCGCCCATTTTCCAAAATTTTTATACTTTTTGTTTTATGTACGTAGTTGGAATCCTGCCACAAAATTTCAGTGATAGATCTTTATATTTGACAGAGATATCGCTTAAAATGGTTTTATTAGGTCACTTTATAATACCCATATATAAAAGTGGGCGTGGCCGTCAACCGATTTTGATAATTTTTCGTCAAAACATTTTACTAAGTAAGCAAATTACGCATACCAAATTTCATCGATATATCTTCAACGGTTTCTGAGTTATGACATATAAAACTTTCAATGTTTGACCCTTAATAAGTGGGCGTGGCACCGCCCATTTTCCAAAACTTCATCAAATTTCTTCATAACGGCCTGAGCTCAATACGTGGGTAAAATTTTATCACTCTAGCTATATTAGTGGCTGAGATACCAAATTTCCGATTTTTTCTATATAGGAAAAGTGGGCGTGGTCATGGTCCGATTTCGCCCATTTCCAATACCAACCGTCCCAGTCTCGATACCAACTTGCATTTCAAATTTCATCAAAATATCTCAATTTTTACGCGAGTTATCGTGCGTACGGACGGACGGACGGACGGACGGACGGACATTCCTCAATCGATTTCTCTTTTCACCCTGATCATTTTGATATATAACTCAATAAAAAGACCTCTTGTTTTGGCTGTGACAATCAGAAAACTAAACTTTATTTTCCAACCTAACCTACCATCTGCCCTAATTCCCTACTGCGGCGTTGCGGCGGTTTGTAGTGATCGGTGAATGCGCTGCCAGCGATAGCTGCGGTTGTCTGTTGGTATGAGTGCACTGCCAGCTGTGTTGCCGAAAGCTTCCCAAAGACACGTACGTGGTGTCAGGTGTCCGTCTTGGCATGTTGCCAACGTCCAAGAACGGCAAAGTGAGCGTGGGAGTTATTCTAATGAATTGTCGATCTGCTTCGCACTCTACAGCTGTGAAACATGCAAGCGTGGGAGTAATTCAAAGGAATCGTCAAACTGATATTGTGGCGTTGCATCTGTGCAATACGCTAACTTATATAAGTCCATATCTATCTCGAATATTTCATTATGTTACAATCCACCGTTATGAAATCAAAATTATAATACTCTGTGTACTAGTACAGCTGAGTATAAAAATCGAGCCCATTTCTTTGTCGCCGGCTTTCGCCCAAACGCGTGGAGGGATTTGACCAAATTTACACACCAGCTTAGTACCTTGCCCTAGATGGTTTATATACATATTTTTTTCAAATCCGGAAGTTGGTTCCCGAGATATAGGTCAAAAGGTCAAAACGAGGATCCGGCTTTCCCCTGAATATTTTTGGACGATATTGGTATCAAATGAAAGGTATTGAGCAGAGAATTCACATAGAATAGTACTCATTGCGATTCCTAGGTCCGGTCTCCAGATATGGGTCAAAACGTGGACCCGGATGAACCTCGAATGTTTCTGAGCGATATTGGTATCAAATGAAAAGTCTTGATGAGGACTTGAGCACAGAACTATTATAATTGTGATGCCTAGCCCGGGTCTCCAGATATGGGTCACAACGTGGACCCGGATGATCCTCGGATGTTTTTGAGCGATATTGGTATCAAATGAAAGGTCTTGATGAGGACTCCAACATGGAACTATTTTGTTTGTGATGCCTGGAACGGGTCCCCAAATATGGGTCAAAACGTGGACCCGGATGACCCCGGATAATTTCTCAGTGATATTGGTATGAAATGAAGGGTTTTAAGCAGAGATTTTACATAGAAATGAACTCATTACGATCCCTAGGTCGGGTCCCAAGGTGTGGGTCAACACGCGGACCCGGATAACACCGGGATATTTCTCAGGGATATTGGTACCAAATAAAAAGTGCTGAGCAGGGCCTTTACACAGAGATGAACTGATTATGATTCCTAGGTCTGGTCCCTAAATGTGGTTCAAAAGGTGGACCGGGATGGCCCCGAAAAATTTCTGAACGATATTAGTGTCAACTGAAAGGCAGGGCTTTTACATAGAGATGAACTCATTATGATTCCTAGGTCAGGTCCCCAGATGTGGGTTAAAATGTGGATCCGGATGGCCGCGGATAATTTCTTAGCGATATTGTTATTTAATCACGGCGCATGATGATTCCGGGATATATCTTAGGGATATTGGTACCAAATGAAAGGTGTTGAGCGGACTCTCATGTAGGGCCGTACCCATTACGATTTCTTGGTCAAGTCTCCAGATAGCGTACCCATTATGGCTCCTAGGTCAAGTTCCCAGATGTGGGTCAATAAGTGGACCCGGATGAGCCCGAGATGCTTCTGAGCAATACTGATATAAAATGAAAGTGCTGGCCGGGTCTGCTATATAGAGATATTTTCATAGTGATTCTTAGTTTCGATACCCAATTATGGGTAAAAGAGACGATTTGGACGCCACGGAATGTTTTTAAGCAATGATGGTATAAAATGAGAAGTGGAATGCAGGGTATTATATGCTAAACCCAGTTCCCTAGGGAAGGGGGAAGAGTAATGAGACTGGGAAAGGCAAAGGGATGGAAAAGGAGAGGGAGAATAAAATAAAAATGGAATGAAGAGGATGGGGAGAGAGACAGTAAGACAGGGAATTAGAGAAAGAATAAGAGGGGGAATAAAAAGGAGACAGACAGAAAAGGAGAGGTAAGAGAGAGCGGTAGAGAAAGAGAAGCGGAAATGTGATGTGAAAGGAAAAAGGAAACGGAAATGAAAGGAAAGATAAACGGAAAGGGAAAGAGAAAGAGAAAAGTAAAGGGAAAGGCAGTTGGAGATTAATACGAAGAAAAATGGGATAAGAACATGAATAGGGCAAACTTTTGAAAATATCAATTTTTTCCTTCACTTTTTTTTAACTTATCTGAATTGCACTGAGCTCTGCAGACCGAAGTAATTTCGGTTTCTAGATACTTTCAACATATTTTAAAGTGTGCCTTTTTTCGCTTCAAGTACCTATAATAGGAAGTGGGCCAAAGCAAAGCTTGGCCGGGTACAGCGAGTATTTGTATAAATCAAGGGTCTTCACAGCTATCGCGCTTCCGCGCTTTTTGTTTTTGTGCCGCGCTTAAGCATAGGCAAGCGCGCTGAAAATCACCGCGACCGCGCATTCTATCCTCTCGCCTACAAACGAAGTTTAATGCGATACCCATTAGGAACAGCGGCGCAAAATTACTATTAATTCATGTGAAATTACTTATAAAGGAATAATTTTGGAATTTTTTTTGTATCAAACAATTTTTTCACTATCAGACCTGGAAGACAAATTATGGTGTTAGTTTATTTTATTATATTGACACCTTTAAAAGTATTTAATGAAACCTGAATTTTCAAAGCAATCAATTCCGACGGGGTTTTTTATTTTCTGCAGAAGCGGGCTACAGCGAGTCGCCGCCTACACACTGAGACAAATTGTTGTAAATTAAGATCTGATACGGAATTCAATAGTGTGATATGTATGTACTTATGTAGATTTTTTTAACACATTTTTATTAGCTTCACCTGTATGCATATGAGTTATTTCTTTGTGCCTAAAAATATGCAATATATTTACTAATGAGATTAATTCAATCAGATGGCGCTGTTTTAGCTATAAAACTTATACTATAAAATTTATAGTATAAATTAAACATTAACTATTAAAGCGTGCGCTAATAATGAAAAATATAAAACGCACAACATCAGCACCATAAAACAAGTAAGGAAGCCCAAGTTCGAGTGGAATCGAACATTAGATACTCAGCTGTATGCTTTTATTGTTTGTTTGCGTTTAATGGAAACACGTTGTACTTTATATAAAGTGAGTGCTGCATAAAGTGGGCGTAGCCACGCCCATTTTCCAAAATTTTTATCAGTTATCCAACTAAGTATATGAATATTATTATTTGTGCAAAATTTCATTCCTTTACGAGTTCTAGTTACAAAGATTTCACGTTAAAAATTCGCAAAGGGTGTTTCAGAAATATCTTTGTTAAAAAGTAGGCGTGGTCATAAATCGATTTCAATAAATTTTTGCGTGTCTATTACCACAAGTGATAAAAGTGTACACACCAAGTTTCGTCATAATATCTCAATTATTTGTCGAGTTATGGGCTAAGAAATCTCGTATATTCCTGCTTCTAAAAGGAGGCGGTGCCACGCCCATTTTCCAAAATTTTTGTGTTTTTTGTTTTATGTCCATAGCTGGACTCCTGCCATAAAATTTCAATGATATATCTTTATATTTGACAGAGATATCGCTTAAAATGTTTTTATTAGGCCACTTTATAATACCCATATATAAAAGTAGGCGTGGTCGTCAAACGATTTTGGCAATTTTTCGTCCAAACATTTGCCTAAGTAAGTATATCACGCCTACCAAATTTCGTCGATATGTCTTCAACGGTTTCTGAGTTATGACTCATAAAACTTTCAATGTTTGCCCCTTAATAAGTGGGCGTGGCACCGCCCATTTTCCTAAATTTCACCATATTTCTTCATAAGGGCCTGAGGTCAATACGTGGGTAAAATTTCATCACTCCAGCTCTATTAGTTACTGAGATACAAAATTTCGGATTTTTACTATATAGGGGAGGTGGGCGTGGTCATGGTCCGATTTCGCCCATTTTCAATACCATCCGTTCTCGTCTTGATACCAACTTGCATTCCAAATTTCATCAAAATATTTCAATTTTTGCGCGAGTTATCGTGCTCACAGGCGGACGGACGGACAGACGGACGGACATGGCTCAATCGATTTCTCTTTTCACCCTGATCATTTTTATATATATAAGTCTATATCTATCTCGATTATTTCATTCTGTTACAATCCACCGTTAGGAAATCAAAACTATAATACTCTGTGTACTAGTACAGCTGAGTATAAAAATATCAATTTTTAAATTTTCGAAATTTTTCGGGTGTACTTTTAATAATGGAGGAAGTGGGCGGCCGCAATTTTTTTGCTCTTATTGTCGGCCATGATTTTTATTTCAAAGTAACGGTGTCCGCGCCTCCATAAGGGCTTTGTGGAGATCACTGGTATAAATGCTTGTGTAAACATACATACATAATATGTGCGTGTATGTACATAAGTATATATAGCAGTGGCGGACCTAGCATAAATTGTCTGGGCAAGCCTATGTGTGAAGCATAGGCATTAGTCATTTATGTAATTTTCTTTGCTGTATTATCTAGAAGTCTGATTGCGTTCCGTCATTGAATTTGATTTAGAGCTCTCGCCTTTTTTAACATTTTCGAGTAGCCCGAATAAATGCTTTTCAAATTCTCGAACACTCCTTTGTTTGCTTGTTACCTGTATGTTTGTACGGGCATTCAAACAATTCGGGTATTTGAAGTTTGTTTTTTCTCGTTTATTTTTTTTTTTGTTGCCTTCATATGTATTTTTTTATCTTTGTTTTCCTGATACACATTTTTTTGTTTGTACACTCAGAGAAAAGGAATTAAAAATAAAATTTTTATTTTTATAATGCCCGATTTAAACCAAGTCATTTTTATTTTAAAAATGAAAATTTTTAAATTACAAATTGAATTTTTGAAATTAAAATGTATTTAGGATTTAAAAAGAAACATGTTTACGTTTGTTTTTACATGGCCGTTTTAATTCTAATAATTATTTTATGTGAATTTTATATGAGCTATTGGCCAGTTTATAATTAAGAAAAATTGAAAAAATTTTGTTGGTAGAAGTTATGGATCCATTTCGAAGTCTGATGAGGGGATGTGGTGGTCTCCGAAATGGATCCATGACTTCTACCAAAAAAATTTTTTCAATTTTTCTTAATTATAAACTGGCCAATAGCTCATATAAAATTCACATGAAACATGTTTAAATTAAAAATGAAAATTAATGGAATAAAAACGAAAGTTTTTGATTCAAAATCTCATAGTGCTTAAAATAAAAATAAATATTTTTAAAGTTAAGATATTTTTTCTTGATAGATATAAAAACGTGTTTAAAAATAATGTAAATGCAATACATTTTCAAATTTAAAAATCTTTATTTTTATTTTAAGCACTATGAGATTTTGAACCAAAAACTTTCGCTTTTATTTCATTAATTTTAATTTTTAATTTAAAAATTTTTCTTTTTAAATCCTAAACACATTTAATTAAAAAAATTTTATTTTTGATTCCTTTTCTCTGAGTATAAGCTCGAATGTTGGTACAGGAATTTGAACAACGGGCTTCAAATAAACACGATCTGTTCGAATTGCTCGATACCCGGGTATCTAGAGCTCTACTTCGATTAAATTCGGTTTGCATATTTGCTTTGTTGTTTATATTCATAACATATGAAACTGAATGCATTGCATTAAATCGAGAAAATGAGGATGATACAGAATTTTTAAGTTTTTATATACAATGGATATTATGAAGATATCTACATATCTACATATGTATGTAGGTACCTATATGACTTTTGGTATTTTAGCTGTAGCTACTTTTGGTCAGCATATCAACAAGCCTGGCTAAGTCGAAACTAAATTCAAGTTTTTTACCATCACAATTATCTACAACAGCAGAGGAGAAATTATTAGAATAAATTGGGAAGAACTCAATTGAATTGATTATGACGCCAAACTTATAGGGAAATCTCACACGAAAGCGCAGAGGTATTTTTAGTTTCCTTGTACCGACGGAAATTTTAGTAGTAGCAAGTGTATTTGCTTATTATCTAATATCTAAAAAGTGGGTGCTTTAGTGTTTGAAAAACTGAGGTCCAATTACCAAAAGTCGTGAAATTTTATTTGATTTTGATTTCCGTCGCTTTTTAAAATTATCTTGATATTGTGCCAATAGTCGCCAAATATCACAATCAACGCTTTTATAATCTGGTATTTGATATTTATATTTGCATGTACATGCACATGTAAGAAATTACGTGCATAAGTATGTACATGCAAACGAAAATCAAATCAAATATGCATATGGCTGTGAATACTGAATGCCGAAGCCAGCTTCACATTCGCATACAAATTTAATGTGAAAAATAAAATAAGCACATCTCACACTGAAAAACTTCAGTGTATGAATACCCACGCTTTCCCCTAAAAGTATGCAATGTTTACATACATACATACATACATACATACATACAGGTGAAACTAATAAAAGCGTGTTAAAAAGTGCTTTGCTAGTTTTTTTCAATTTAAGTCTGAAAATAGGCAATTGATTTCTCCTTAGAGAAAGCGAGAAAACAAGCTATGTTATCCTGTTTTGAAAGCCAGGTAAAAGCTAATGTGTTGAAACGTTAAAGCATGCTAACTGTGCTGTGATTGGCTGTGCAAACAAAATACACATTGTGAGGTCAAAGAACGTATTTACGTTCTTTGGTGAGGTGGATTGGTGGTGTATTTGCGCTATTTTCTTAGAATACTTTTAGGCGCCGTATGTTACAGTGGGGGCTATATTATTGAGAATAAACACATTTAAAACGTAAAATAACCAGATTTTAAAGAAATTCGTAAAATGAAATGAACGAAAATATGTACGCAAGCCGGGCTTCTCTGCTTGTATGAAGCGCCCGCCTCTGATATATAGCAATCCCTGCTAGAATTGTGTGACCGAAAGTACTAACACTATTACAAAAATATAATATTACCACCACATTTGCACTCGTATGTGTTTCTAGCCAAGTTCAAAACCAATGAGATAGATAAGGATGAAATGGAATTTGAAAATACACATACGGGAACGTGATGAATGAAACGGTCACAAAAGTTCCCGATGCCCTTAAGATTGTGATAGGAAATATCCCAAAACTTTTGGTCATTCCTGTCGGTCATATGACCGGTCAAATGACCTGCACAGTTCTTGCAGGGATATTAATGGTTATTATATCAATATACACCCGATAAAAAGCAGACATCACACTTAAAAAAATTTTCACATTCGTGTTTCTGGCAGGAGGCCGACGATATGTATGGAAGTATTATAGAAAACCTGTGTTTTTTTTTTATAAATCAATAATAAATATGAGCATTCTAAAAAAAAAAATAATCTTTCTCTTTTACAATATGTAAATATGTAACAACCCTGTAGGACTTGGGAACATCATTTCATTAAGCCGGAAGTACTCCCATGCCAGTACCACAGTACTCCCCATTACTTCCTATACTTCTGTGTATAAAAATACAATTTTGTATACTCGCTTTTACCGGCTGAGAATTTCAGACAATTTTCAAAGCCGCATGCGAATGCACAAACGAAAGCTATACAGCATAAGTTGCCAAGAAAATATTTTTAACAAAGATTTCAAAAATTTTACATTAATTTGTATGAACAAATATCAAAACTTGAGTACCTAAATAAAAGGTCGGTAGTCTTAAGTAAAAGCAAAGTCTTGGTTTTTATTAATATGACCCAATATATCGTATATTATTACTTATTACCATCGCTCACACTATCGCGCTTAAAAGTTGTATTTAGTGCAATTGTTCAAGAAAGGTCAACACGAGTGATGAAACTTCAAAAAAGCTCAATTTAGTACCTCTTGCGGAGTGGTCATACTTTTGTAAGCTGGGATATGTCGATATCTTAAAATGTAGGTAGCATGTGAAAAGTATTTTGCATATACTGCATACATTGCAACCAGCTATCAAATGATGATGGTTATTTTCTTTCATAATTGGATTTGTCTGCACACTCATTATAATATAATAATAATACAATGGCGCTATTATAACTCTGACGAATTTTATGGCCGAGCTTCTCTCCCAATTCGAGGTGTGCTCCTTTTTGTTTTTCCTACTAATTGGGTGGACCTACAGTTTTATGCCGGCTCCGAACGGCGAATGCATTTTTTGTGAGAAGCTTTTTCATGGCAGAAATACTCTCGGAGGGTATGCCGTCCACTGCCGAGAGGTGACCGCTGCTCTTAAAAAACCCAATAATTGGATTTTTACTAATTAGAAAAATTGTTTTGGTGTTTGGCTCGGACCGTGGTTTGAACCCGAGACCTCTGGCATAGCAGGCGAGCACTCTACCCACTGCACCACAGCGGCACACTCATTAATATTTACAAATGAGTTGAGTGCAGATGCACAAACAAACATAGTGGAATGCATAGACAGACAGATTAAGCGCATACAAACAATAAATGCGGATATGCGTTCAACAGACACACATTCAAAATACATACGACAAAGAAAAAATGCATTGAAACATATGTTGAAGTTCTCAGAAGCATTCGCTGAAAATCTATACATATACACATAGAGAAAATTATATTGATGTCAAATTAATACAAATTGATAATCCTCTATGATCAATAAACTATGAATGTCTTCCATGACATCCATTATATACATACATAGATATCACATGCATTCCCAGCAGTATTCGAGCTAAGGAGCTCCATGTTCAGTAGAATATTCAGTATAAGAAATACTCCGAAACTGAGTTCAAAATACATTGGTGAAAAATGAACTGAGCACGCAATGAAGACATCAGGTATACTGAAATACAAGGCCGTATTTAGGAGGGGGTTTGGGCGTTTGAACCCCACGAAATTCTGGTAGATAAATTTTACTTCTATCATATTCAAAGCTATATGTTGAAAACACTAGTTTACAAATAATTAATTTGAGAAAATACCAAGAATTTCAGGTACAGGGGAGGACTGGTATGAACCTGCTGAGGTCAAAACCATTTTCTTATGGTTAGGGTTTTGAGATAACGTAATTTGAGTTTTTTTAATTACAACTTTAATCAAAAATTCTTTTCGCTGAAGTTACAAATACCCGCAAACCGTATCTACTCCTTTCGAAAAATAATTAAAGTACGCTTCTAACGACATACCACTTATAAATTAAATTATGTTACATACATTTTCTAAAATTTTAGCATATTTCCTTATAACTGCATAAAGTCATTGCATGGCTGAAAATTCATTACTCGGGTTATATTAGTGTCTGTATTATAACATTTTGTGTGTTTTTTGAAAGATCCCTTATATGGGATGTGTGCGTTGTTATAATCCGATTTCACATATTTTCAATACTAAATTTTCAAAGTCAACATTTTATTGACTTTTTGCGATTATTGAAAAAATTTGGTTTTTATTGGGGTTTTTATAAGAAGTTGTCTTTTTAAAATTATTCTGTTTTATTGCAAACATTTTAAGCGTAATATTAAAAAGATCCCGATGAATACTTTATTTTTAGCGATTTTTTTCAAGTGAAACAAAAAGGATGTTTTTTGGTCGAAACCCTCGGCTAGGTGACCCAACTATATGAAAACGACTTCACAGTTTGCCAGCATAACACCAACAGTCTCAAAAAATAAGCTGTTGCTGTTCTGCGAAAGTAATCATAATTTTTTGAGAACTTTTGAATTTCGATTTCCTTTGAAAATATCTGAAGTACATTACAATTTCGATTGTGTTCCCATAAATTAAAAAAAACAATAACAACAGTGCTGTAAAAACTCGAAATTATGTTTGCCCTTTGCTGTGCTGTACAAATTTCCACAATACAGCAACAGTCGACTATAATTTTTTTAAACTTTTCAGTACAGTAGAACTTTTTATTTTTTATACTTCTGCTGCGCTGTTTAGTCTTTAATTTTCAAATGAAAATGAAATTCAATGGAAATGAAAAAAAATAGTTCAAAATAATTTCAAACCCTGCTCAAAGACTAAAATAATGACATATGTATCTATCAGTTTTAAAAATCGGATGTCAAATAACAAAGTTGCAAAAAAAAAAACAAGTTAGAGTCTCAATATAAGCTAAAAATCTTGAGGCTGAAAACAGCTAGGTAATCTTACCGAGCTTTCGTCCATAAAATATTTTTATTATATTATATATCACCAAAAATAAAGTATTCATCGTGTTTGCACAGTCTAATTTTTAAATGATTAAAAGTTTACTGATTTTTAAAACTTCTTATATAAACTCTAATTTGAAAATCAAAAGTTTCGTAAAAAAATTTTATTCTAAATAGCACTTTAGAAACCAGATTTTTTTTTTATTATTTTTATTTAGTGCATTAAATAGGTAATATATTTTTCTCAAAAAAAAAAAAAAATCCACAACGATGAAACCCCCCACGAAATAAATTCCTGGCTACGGCCCTGCTGAAATACATATATGCTATGGAAGTTCTCCCTGTGTATTCAGCTCTTTTTTCATACAGAAACTCACCCTTCTCGTTCGGCAGTTTTTAGATAGTTGATTTTCGACGCCACCTAATTATAAAAAGGAAAGGGAAAGTTATGTGCTGTTTTCCAGCTGATAAATACTGCTGGGTTGTTTATTGATTAGACAGTATTATCAATTTATATGCATGTGACATCAACGTAGTTTTCTCCGTGTACTAAATGCAACTTTCGCACATCGTTTTTTGCGCGCACCGTAGATTGGTATGCGCTTTCAATTCGCAAATACACAATCACATAGCGTTTTACTTTGCCAATTTTCAATTTCATTCATCGCCAACTCGACCGCACTAATTTAACCACCACATGCAAAATCACCTAACCAAAAATTAATATGAATTAATAATTTATATGAGAATGAATGAATGAATACGGCATAAGCAATTATTTTAACGCCACGCACAAAATGGCTAAGCCATAAGCCCAAAAAAAGTGCACGCCACCTGACAAATAATGCAACTTTTCCAGTAGAAAAGTGGTTCATACTATGCTTGTTAATGGGGCGCTTCTGAGCTGTACAATACTTCGAATAAAACATGCTCTTGAAGTTTTATATAAAGCGTAACCTAACTTAGATGACAAGTTTTGATATTGACCATTCAATCCAAACAGAAGTTGCAAGTGAAGATATACATACGTAGCATCAGTGTTGCCGCAGGCTCAAAAAATTTGCTATCACAAATTGATACCTTCATGGTTTTTTCGTGTCGCCGAAATTTTTTTGAAAAAAAAAAAAACGATTTATATTAATAATATAAGCTGCTTTCGGGTTTATAACGATGCTATCGTTTTTTTATTACATTTAACAATATAAAAATATAAAGATAATGGATTTCAGCTTAAATTTTACATGCCAATACGTATGAATGCTTAGGTATTGTAGCGAGTAAGTAATATAAAAGTTCCATAAAATTCAATAGGACAATTGTGCTGGTTGATCTAGTTGCCAGAGTTGATTCTTGAATTGAATTGGAGTCATTGAATAAGTACTTAAATATATATTTATTGCGCTGCCCGCCTCTAAGTCAAAATGCCTGCAATGGGCAGTTATGCCTAATGGTAAAATGCTTGATAAATTGTTGCCCATTTAAGATGCACCCATTTTTGGTATTTCGTGGTTGTTAAAATTTTTAGGAAAAATAAAAAATAATTAGTATTATTTGATATAGATTAATGGCATCAAATTTCATTAATATTATCTGAAGCTGATTAAAAAGGTATCAAGTTTGTTCCAGTGGTGCCAGATTGAGGGAAATTTCCCTTTTTGAGGGATATTTTACTGCAAAATTTTTAAAGAGGGAAAAAAGGGACATTTTGTTGTCGTCCATATAAAAAAAGGGATTTTTTGGTTGCAGAACTACATATGTATATTTTACAGTATAACGTAAATTAAGGACCTCTCACACTGAAAAACCCCCATTGAGTGTATGATCACACACGCCTTCGCGTTAACTTGTGCAATGCAAAAAGGAGTCGGTTACATACATGCGTACAAATAAACATACAGTGAACTACACTGCGTATACGTAACTTGTTTACATAAATACATATATACAGGTGAAACTAATAAAAGCGTGGTAATAATCGCCACTCTTAGGTAATTTATTTTTCATTGTGCACATTCGTACTGTATTGTTAATAATCGAAAGAATTTGGAGAATTGGGAGCCACTTAAAAGCTATTTTCGCCTGGCCTCATTTGAAGATAAGCGTAAAAAAGCAGAAACTATTTATGAAGAATTGGAAAGAACGAAACAAGGCTTATTTTAGATTTTTGAAGTACGTTGTTAACTTTTTCAATGAATTTAACGCATTGTTGCAAAGCAGAAATGTACTTATACACAGACTAGGGGAAGAAGCTGAAACACTTATGTTGAAAATGGCAAGAAATTTCTTAAAACCCGACTTTTTTACAATTCCGTGGGAATTACAGCTAAAAGTTTTGGAACTTCCAACTCCATATTTACTTGAAATTGTACTCACGTTACCCCATTCAAATGCTGAATCAGAAAGAATATTTCCAATTGAAACGGATGTTAAATGTAAAAAAACGAAACAAACTTTCTAGTGATATGTTAAATAGTATAATAAAGTGTGAATAGCCTTTCAATATAAAAAATATCAATTGCTCCAACTTTAAAATCAACAAAAATAATATCCACTTGCACAATGCAAATAACACTGGTCGACAAGTTTTTGTTACAGAAATAAAATTCCATTTTCCTAAAGGATTTCCATGCGCTGAATCCGAATCGGAACTCAGATTTTCGCTGATACGTACAGTTTTTGAGATATTCATGTCTAAAGGGGCCAAAAACGCGATTTTTGGCTATATTCACTCCTCAATATCTTTTAAATTACTTACTTTTTTTTAATTGATTAAAGCTATTGGAAACGCGGACATTTCTCTTCAAGAAACCGTTTTAATATTTCAGATATCTTTCTTGTAACTTGCAATATTGCATATAAAGGTTCATTAGTTTTGCAATATTTTCTCCATACAAAAATAATTAAAAATTTTGAAGCACGCTTTTAGGCAGTTTATTATATTATGGACGTATGTAAGTGGCTTCGTAAAAAAATTGTTCTGCTGAGCAACTACAAAATTTGATTGCGCCTATAACATGCTACAAATGCTGCCGTTGTATTCGACGACAAACATCTTATTGTGCAAAAACATATATTACTACATACCAAAATTAGATATCCGAAAAATTAAAACGTTGTCTTCTAGAGAAATGGCCGAGCTTTCAATAGCTTTAATCAATTTTTAAAATAAGTAAGTAATTTGAAAAATATTGAGGAGTGAATATAGTCAAAAAACGTGTTTTTCGCCCATTTGGGCATGAATATCTAAAAATCTGTACGTATTACAGAAAATCTGACTTCAGATTCGGATTCAGCGCACCGAAGTCCTTTAGAAAGGTAGAATTTTATTTCTGTAACAAAAATTTGTTGAAATTTTGTCGACCTGTGTAATTTGAACAACTCATACCTTTAGCTATTAAAAAAACTGTATTTTCCTGTTATATATTCTTATATTACTGAAATAAATGCTATAAATTCTTTTGGAATTTTGTGGGATTTTTTTTATTTAAAATGTGGGAAATTAGGGATTTTTTTCCAATTACTGTGGGAATTTTAGCTGAGATTATCTGGCATCACTGGTTTGTTCTAGACCAAAATAAAAATTATCTCCGTATCTTTGGCCTAAAAAAGTATTCCATTTGATAAGAATGCATCAAAACGGTAACACTTCCTAGCACATAACTGAAGTATCTTATCGAATTTAGACTGTGAGAGGTTCCGCTGCAAAATACAGTTTTTAGACTAAGTACAGTATTGCGTGGATGCGTCGATACGGTTTGAACCAAAGCAAATTCATTATATGGTAATGGCAGGGCGAATTCGGCAATATTCGCCTCGATTCGCTTTAAGTTTTTGTCCATCAGAATGTCAAACTCAAAGTCAAATATTTCTTTGTACGACATTCTTCTGTGTCCGGCGAGTTAAAAACGAGAAGAAGCAGAAATCAGCTGTTCATTTACCATTACCATATGAATGAATTTGGTTTGAACAAAAAAAGCCAACAAAGAACGCTCACTAAATGATTGCAAAGAAACAATAGGAGATCGCAAATGAGAAAAGCTACCCTGCATGCTTGAAATGAGCGATTTATTCTTGTTCATCACGTGAGCGCACTACATATTTTCTACTGGGTTTTTATAGTGTTGTTGCATATTTAACGTAACAGGTTATCAATAGACTCGGTATCATTTAATTTTGATATATTTATAATGGCATTGGAATGCAACTCAGGTACACATGTAATAATTAGCAAAAAGTTACTCAAATGTGTGCTACATATAAATGCCTAAAAATATGTTAAAAATAAAGCTTTTTACAGTCGCTTAACCCAAATGCTGTAGTTAATATGCAATCAAAAAATAACAATATGCCAATTGCGGTACATACATATAGCTTAGCCTTAAGCCGCTTAAAGTTCAACAACAATTCACATATGTAATACCGTTTTTATTAATTTATTACATGGCTGTAATATGACGCCCCATTTTCAATGCAATAGTAAAATTTGTGCGTATTTTTCAATCTAGACACGTAAAATTGCGCCCAAAAGTGCGCATTAAATTTCATTTGTTGGCTTTCACAGAAATTGCGTGTTTTGTAAAAGAGCAGTAGGTAGGTATACAACTAGCTAACTCAATTACGCGCTTTTGACAACACCTACAACAAAATGTGCGATTAATACCGAAAGAGATTTGTCCCGGATTGATCTCTTTCGAGAACAATCGGTCCAGAATTAGTCCCCGATTGTTCCCGTACGGGTATAAATGTAGACTAATTGTAGACCAATTGTTCCCGAACGGGTATAAATGTAGACTAATTGTTGGCCAATTGTTCCCTAATGGGTATAAATGTAGATCAATCGCTTTCATCCCGAACGGATATAAATGTAGATTAATCGCTTTCATTCTGAACGGGAACAAATCTAGATTCCTTAAATGTAGACATTTTACACAAATATGCAATGTATTTAAAAAATTGTAGAACAACCGGTAAAACGAATTGAACACCCTTTCTTTTAATAACAATGATGAATAATAATTTTAACAAAATGTTTTCTAAAATATTCTATGAAAAAATCCTTTACATTACGCTCATATAATGCATACTCAAAACTTACAATTTTTTTTATTTATTTATTAAGATTTTTTTTTTCAAAAGTAAAACATTATATAATCTTTATTTATATATGCATGAAAATTTACAATTTTTTAAAGATTGTTATTAACAAGTAAGGAAGCCTAAGTTCGAGTGAAATCGAACATTAGATACTCAGCTGTATGCTTTCATTGTTTGTTTGCGTTTGATGAAAACACGATGTATTTTATATAAAGCGAGTGCTGCATAAAGTGGGCGTAGCCACGCCCATTTTCAATATTTTTATCAGTCATCCAACTAAGCATATGAATATTGTTCTTTGTGCAAAATTTCATTCCTTTATGACTTCTAATTACAAAGATGTCACGTTACAAATTCCCAAAGGGTGTTCCAGAAATATCTTTGTTAAAAAGTAGGCGTGGTCATACACCGATTTCAATAAATTTTTGCGTGTCTATTAACACAAATTATAAAAGTGTATAAACCAAGTTTCGTCTTAATGTCTCAATTATTTGTCGAATTTTGGGCTCCGAAATTTCGTATATTCCTTTGTCTAAAAAGAGGCGATGCCACGCCCATCTTCCAAAATTTTTATATTTTTTGTTTCCGGTCTATTGTGGAACTCATGCCACAAAATTTCTATGAATTATCTCTATATTTGACAAAGATATCGCTTAAAATATTTTTATTAGGCCCCTTTATAGTTCCCATATATATATATATAAATCTCGTATATTCCTGCTTCTAAAAATTGGCGGTTCCACGCCAATTTTCCAAAATTTTTGTGCTTTTCGTTTTATATCCGCAGTTGGACTTCTGCCATAAAATTTCAATGATATACCTTTATATTTGACAGAGATATCGCTTAAAATGTTTTTATTAGGCCACTTTATAATACCCATATATAAAAGTGGGCGTGGTCGTTAACCGATTTTGGCAATTTTTCGTCCAAACATTTGCCCAAGTAAGTATATCACGCCTACCAAATTTCATCGATATATCTTCAACGGTTTCTGAGTTATGACATATAAAACTTTCAATGTTTGGCTCTTAATAAGTGGGCGTGGCACCGCCCATTTTTCAAAATCTCACCAAATTTCTTCATAAGGGCCTGAGCTCCACACGTGGGTGAAATTTTATCACTCTAGCTCTATTAATGACTGAGATACAAAATTTCCGATTTTTACTATATAGGGGAAGTGGGCGTGGTCATTGTCCGATTTCGCCCATTTTCAATACCATCCGTTCCAGTCTTGATACCAACTTGCATTCCAAATTTCATCAAAATATTTAAATTTTTGCGCGAGTTACCGTGCGTACAGACAGACAGACGGACAGACGGACGGACATGGCTCAATCGATTTCTTTTTTCACCCTGATCAATTTGATGTATATAAGTCAATATCTATCTCGATTATTTTATGGTGTTACAATCCACCGTTATGTGATTAAAACTATAATACTCTGTGTACTAGTACAGCTGAGTATAAAAATTGTCTTGGCGAACAACTTGGAAAAATCTACATTTGTACCCGTTCGTGCTGGAAGCGATTGATCTACATTTGTACCCGTTCGGGATGTAAGCGATTGATCTACATTTGTACCCGTTCGGGATGAAAGCGATTGATCTAAATTTGTACCCGTTCGGGATGAAAGCGATTGATCTAAATTTGTACCCGTTCGGGATGAAAGCGATTGATCTACATTTGTACCCGTTCGGTATGTTAGTGATTAATCTACATTGGTACCCTTTCAGGTATACAAGTTGAACAATTAGTCTCTTCATAGGACATGCTCGAACAAATGCGATCAATTCACTCCATATAAAAGGATGTAAAATTGTATTAGTCGCATGCTCCCTTGCGATTGATCTCGGACACGTCCCGGATTAATCGCATTTTTTGCAGGGACATTACTCGCACAACACGCACACATACACACACAAAGTGAATTTACATACAAATGCACCAGAAATGCTGCATCCCTTAATGCAAATATTCATTTGACTGCACTTGGAAATTCGTTACTTGTGTTGTTATAACAACGAAATCCATACATTTTTGGGCGTTATTTTTATTGCTTTTGCTATTGCAGTTCTGCACAGTTGGGCATTTTCGTATTCTGGTATTCGATTTTGCATTTCAAAGCGCATTTGATTGTTTTGTAACAACAATAACAGCAGCAGTTCTAGTGTGAAATAGCAACGCACAAGAGTACATATGGCTAGCGTAGAACTAAACTGGTCTATCTAACAAAATATAAAAGTGGAGAAAACAGATGAAACGCGTTTTAATGCGGTGTGCGATTGTTGATGTATGTTAAGTGAATATTGTAAATTATTATGTTAGCTTAATAGTTAACTTGACATTCTGCATTAAAAAAAATTATTATAGAAACGTTGTTTATATAATATTTATTTGTAACTAGAAAACTTGTTACATAGACCACTTTACAATTTTTAATTTTTAAGGAAGCTTGAACTACAAATTGGAAATTATATGAATAGAACCACAACAAATATGTGAAAGGAAGTACTTTACTTAATTACAAAAATAACATACACGTGTTCGTAAATGATCACCTCTACATTAAAAGTAACAGTAACCTAGTTTTCTCCACGGCGGGCTGGTAGAAAATCTTCTGGATTGTTTTCTGTTTAATTTCTGCGATTTACATGTGGAAGAGAAAGGTAAAAGGGGTGAATCGGTGCACACTGGGTGATAGCGGCCAAAAATAAAATCGAAATGAAAGTATTAGCAAATCAAATTTTTTTGAAAGTAATTGACAGATATAACAATTTGTAAAAAAAAGCTTATATAAAATTTTTTGAGTCTCGTTTTGTTTAGCCGTACAGGGTGTTAAAAACTGAGCAAAAAGATAGGTCCTTTTATTTCTCAACAATTACACCTTATACAAAATGCTGTAACTCATTCAATTATTAACGTATGTAATCGAGTGATACATCATTACATAGATATTGATTTGGCCTTTTAGAAACAATAAGCCTTTTGTAATCAGCGGTAACTCTTAGATTTATATGAACTTTCAAATATTGACAAAAAAAGTCGTAAAAAAAAAATTTTGCTCAACTTTAAACAAAAAAATAAAAAAAATAACAAATATGACCTCCCCAATTTTTTCATATGTTTTGAAATGATATATTTTTAATCAAACTGCATTTTAATTCTTGAAATCCACCTGCGCTTTTCGCTTAAATAATCTTTTTCCCATTTGACTAAAAGTGCCTTTTTCAAAACGCAATAATTAGGCTACTTTTGACATTATGAAAAATCTTATTCTTAGGCGACTAATCGAATAGTTTGTTCACCGTGTTGTAGGCAATGGTTCACACTTTCAAATTGTGAAAGAATTTTTTTATCAGCGTTATCATTATTTTTTTGCAGCCTTTTTCTTTTCGAACAGAAAAAAAAATTGTGTAAAAATTGGAAAATTTCAACATGAAATAAAAAAAAAATACAAAATATGACCTCTCCAAATTTTTAATATTTGGTGCTAGTGAACGTGCTTTATAAACAGGTGAAGAAATCTTAAAAATTCGTTTGCGCTTTTTTGTTTTATGAACTTTTTTATGGAGTGAGTTTTTCTAAGTTTTCATACATTTTTCCCATACAAAATCCCCAAAAGTATGCTTCAAAAAGTATTAATAATTTTGTATGGGGAAAATTTGCCAAGTTAATGAAACTTAAACAACAATTTCTCCAATTCTAATAAAGATATCTGAAAAATTTAAACGCCATATTCAGGGGGATGGTTTATGCTTTTTCTAACGGTGTATTTGATTTTGAATAAAAAAATATTACATACAAGATATTAAGCAGGGAATATAGTCAAAAACGTGTTTTTTTGCCTAATTGGACATGAATATCTCAAAAACTAGAACCAGTTGAAAATTCTGACTTCAGATTCAGATTCAGCACACTGAAATCCTTTAGAAAAGTCTAGTTTCATTTGTGGTATAAAAATTTTTTTAAATGTGATTTTTTTGAAGGAAAATTTTATGATGAATGCTTATAAAATGCTCAAAAGTGCATATATTTTTAATTTGAAAACCATGGAATACTTTGCGCTTTTTCCAAAATGATTACTGTATATTATTTATATTTAAAAAATGTGTGCTCTTATTAAAATTGAGCATTTTAGCTATAATAGTTAACAAAATATTGAAATTTCAAAAATACCGTTATATGGGAGGGGGGTGTATTTGTGGGCCGATTTTGTTCAAATTTTCACAGTTCACTATCTTCAATCAAGAAAGCTTAAGTTTTTGGCCGCGTTTGTATGGAGGTGCCCCCACTGTGCGGTGGTACAAATTTCAACATTTTTTTATGTCCTGAATTTTTTTGAATTTCAAAACGCGTATGTCGCTGCCCTGATCTGGTGTAAGATTCTGCAAGAACTCTATGAAATCATGTAGCGTCACGCTAGATTTCTTTATATCGACGGATTTATATGTTTCAGAATAATCATCATTAAACTGCATCACAGATTCACCCTTAACAAATTTTGCCTTCCGCATTTGGGAAACTTTTGCACCGTCGTCTACTATACTCTGGTAGTCCCTGAATATTGGCCATAGTTCGTCAAATGACATAAATTTCCCCACCATATTATTAACATCAAAAGGAGAATGCTTTCTACATTTTTTAACCAATTCCATCCACTCATCTGGTGTAAGATCATACTGGTCTGTGGTAGTCTATGCTAGTTGGACCACTTTAGAATTTCTTGAAATGACAAAAGGACGTGAATTCTAAAGTGACATTTTTATCGTTTGGACACTTTGGTGCAGAAATAAGACCTACATCAATTTTGCACGGATAAATTTATGATTTTCAAGTTCAAAAATGTACATAACTCGATTTCTGAAAAAATTTTAGATAGACCAGTTTAGTTCTACGCTAGCCATATATTTGTATGTACTAGAGTGCGATGTTAAATGCGGCAGGACAATGTACTTTTAATGAGCTAAAGCCATTTGTGTTGGTACACGGAGAAAAATATATTGATGTCACATCCATATAATTTGATAATCTTGCCTGATCAATAAACTACATATGTACGACATATCATATTTCTTTATATATAACAATTTTTTTGGATATGACCCATTATAGTTTATTAATAAGACAGCATTATCCATGTAACAATATTATAATTTTCACCGTGTACAAAAATGTACATACATATTGTTCAATTTGTTTTTTAAACTTTTGTGTTTTAAAATTAGTTTGCAAATTCAATTTTTAATTTTTTTACATACCTTCAAAGTTGTTATTGTAAAATGCATTCCCAGTTTAAAATCTATGGCAATTGATCACACATTCAAACACGGCTGAAAGTGTAAAGAAGCATGAAAAGCAAATTAATAAGTGCAACTAGAGTACAAGTACTTAGAAATGGCATAAAAAATATGTATACATTAAAAGTAAACATAACATTTTTTTAGTAATATGTAAACATAGCAAATTTTCAGTACGAAATGGTCATGCCACTTGCTTTTAGCAAAAAGTAGACATCACTTTTTTCAATGAAAAATAACACTTTTTGGGAGTAAATAGAAAATGGATGTTGTACTCTTTTTTTAGTATAAGTAAAGTAAGCATAACTTTCCAGTAGGCCCAAAGGTACTACAATCATCAATACTTTCCTTCTTACATTTCCCTTAGGCAGATAACAACTTCCGTGGCTATACCGCATGACTTTCGCACGACGATGGCCGTCTTCACATGAATGACTTTGTAAAGTAAAAAAAGCAATGAAGCATTTATTCCAAACCGCATGCTTTTTCATATGGTCGTTATTATAATCTGTAGCCCGTTTCTGTAACCTTGCGATATGAATTATAACGCAAAATACAACCCGGTTTCATATTTATCGTAAGGTAGTGTTTCTGCATATGTGGTGAATTTTGGTTTTCGTTATTTCTTGCGATATTCATATCACCAGCTTTGAGGGTAGTGAAAACAGATACATTTAAAAATAATGAGTGAGGTTTGTATTAAATTTCTTGCATTATTATTTATTACATTAGTTTGTGTTTTGTAGAATAAAACTATAAGAGGGAATATTTCCGAGTTGCAAAAGCTCATGGAAGCTATGAAATCCAATATGTAAGTCGCGATGGGAACATTTAGTGGGCCGAAGAGTGACTAACTCGCAGAGCTTGCAAAACTGTGGAATAATTGAAAAGGATAATATTTAAGTGAAAAAAAGAATGTATGTATAAATAGGTATGCATGACAAGACGAAAGACTGACACTGTTTTACCTTATCGTTTTCGTTTTTTATTATTTTTAAATAACAAAAAATTGTTACAAATTTTTCTTAAAAAGTGTAATTTTTATATGCAGATCTGTAATTTTTTACGAAAAATTCGTAAAATTTTGTTTGTTATTGAACAGAGCTAATCTTACTGGGTATTTAGTTTTTTTTTTAGGGCTCTATGCTCGGTATCCGAAATGGTTTTTTTCTTGTAAGTTTGTTATTTAACATTCCCCATTTTTAAAATTGATACGTCATTAGTTTCGTATTTTGAAGCTCTAGACTTCCTTCTAATGTCCTTTTGAGCCCTGAAGTCGTTTTCACATAGTTGGGTCAGCTAACTTATTTGTATGTTCATGAATTATCCTTTGTTTTGTCAAATGAAAGTGCTTCAAAATTCATGACAATGTTACCTTGAAACGGTTTTACTAAATTGATAAACAAAGAAGTTACGTCACGACGAATATTTAACGTAGCTATTATTTAAATAATTTTTTTTTAAGCAATTCAGTATATGTAATAACAAAGTTACAATAAAAAAAATATTTCGGCGGTATTTCGCGGGATCAAAAAAAAAGAATAAAAATTTTGTCTTTAATCCTCTCAATATAAGCTTCAAACTTAGGGTCGGACTTTTACAACTTATTTTAATTTTGATGATTTCTACGACTTTAGTATGTTGCAGCAACAAGTGTTACATAACACAACTTTAAATACACAAAAAGAGGGCGTTAAATGGTTGAAAATTAAATGGTTAAGATTTCAAAAATCTGAACCATTATAAATAAAATATAAATTCGGTGTATCGGATGACGGGTTCATGGAGATAAAAATAAATCAGCCAACAAGAAAGAGAAGAGGAGTTAATGAAGATCCACATTTTGAATGGAACACAATAAATTTAAAACCAAAAAATTCGAGCCCCCTCCCTATTTCAAGTGAAAACAAGAGAGACCTGATTTTTTTACTATCAAAGGGCGTGATTCCTGCAATTTATGAAAACTTTTTCGCCAATTTACCGACAAGTAATAATTTTTCAAATGATGAAAATTGATTTTTTTTTTAGTTTAACTATGTTAGCATGGCAAATAACCCATAAAAATGTACTATTTGAATTTAATAACTATATTAGTATTTTAAATGAACAGTAAAATATGTACTAACAGAAATAAATTGAATACATTTTTCATAGAAGAGCTCTAACAAAAATATTTGAAATTAAAAAAAGTTAGCGCCAAATCGGCTAAGTGCCCAACAAATTTTAATCACTAAAAAAATATTATAGGTACTGAACACTAAAAATAAAATTTCGTAAAAAAACTACGAAAGAGTTTCGTAGTCTAGAGTTTCGTAAAATGTACGAAAGTTTCGTATATATTACGAAAGGATTTTTCTCAACAAAATCTAATTTTACGAATCTTTCGTAAATATTACGAAAGGGCTTTCGTAAACCATTTTCTAATATTTTTTTCGTATATATTACGAAATATTTCGTAAATATTACGAAACACTTTCCTAAATTTTCTTAAAATTATCTTTACGAATAATTTCGTATATTGTACGAAAGTTTTCGTAACATTATCAAAGGATTAAGAGATTTACGAAATACTTTCGTAACATTATCAAAGGTTTAAATGATTTACGAAATACTCTAGTAATATATACGAAATACTTTCGTACAACAATATTTTACCGTACAAGTCTTCTTTCATTGTAAAGTGTTGAGTCGGTGCAATAATAACAAAAACTATTTTAAGTAGTATTATCTTTATCTTTATCTTAGTCTTAATTTTTATACTCAGCTGTACTAGTACACAGAGTATTATAGTTTTAATCACATAACGGTGGATTGTAACAGAATGAAATAATCGAGATAGATATAGACTTATATATATCAAAATGATCAGGGTGAAAAGAGAAATCGATTGAGCCATGTCCGTCCGTCCGTCCGTCTGTCCGTCCGTCCGTCTGTCGTCCGTCTGTCCGTCCGTCTGTAAACACTCTAACTCGTGCAAAAATTGAGATATTTCGATGAAATTTGAAATGCAAGTTGGTATCGAGACTGGAACGGTTGGTATTGAAAATGGGCGAAATCGGACCATGACCACGCCCACTTTTCATATATAGAAAAATCGGAAATTTGGTATCTCAGTCACTAATATAGCTAGAGCGATTAAATTACCCACGTGTTGAGCTCAGGCCCCTAGGAAGAAATTTTATGAAATTTTGGAAAATGGGCGGTGCCACGCCCACTTATTAAGGGTCAAACCTTGAAAGTTTTATATGTCATAACTCAGAAACCATTGAAGATATATCGATGAAATTTGGTAGGCGTGATATACTTACTTAGGCAAACGTTTGGACGGAAAATAGTTAAAATCGGTTGACGGCCACGCCCACTTTTATATATGTATATTATAAAGTGACCTAATAAAAACATTTTAAGCTATATCTCTGTCAAATATAAAGATATATCATTGAAATTTTGTCGCATGGGTACAACTATGGACATAAAACAAAAAACACAAAAATTTTGGAAAATGGGCGGTGCCACGCCCACTTATTAAGGGGCAAACATTGAAAGTTTTATGAGTCATAAATCAGAAACCTTTAAAGATATATCGATGAAATTCGGTACGCGTGATATACTTACTTAGGCAAATGTTTGGACGAAAAATTTTCTAAATCGGTTGACGACCACGCCCACTTTTATATATGTGTATTATAAAGTGGCCTAATAAAAACATTTTAAGCGATATCTCTGTCAAATATAAAGATATATAATTGAAATTTTATAGCAGGAGTCCAACTGCGGACATAAAACGAAAAACACAAAAATTTTGGAAAATGGGCGTGGCACCGCCTCTTTTTAGAAACAGGAATATACGAGATTTCTGAGCCTATAACTCGACAAATAATTGAGATATTATAACGAAACTTGGTTTGTACACTTTTATAACTTGTGTTAATAGACACGCAAAAATTTATTGAAATCGGTTTATGATCACGCCTACTTTTTAGCAAAGATATTTTTGGAACACCCTTTGGGAATTTGTAACGTGACATCTTTATAATTAGAAGTCATAAAGGAATGAAATTTTGCACAAATAGTAATATTCATATGCTTAGTTGGATGATTGATAAAAATGTTGAAAATGGGCGTGGCTACGCCCACTTTATGCGGCACTCGCTTTATATAAAATAATCCGTGTTTCCATCAAACGCAAACAAACAATGAAAGCATACAGCTGAGTATCTAAGGTTCGATTCCACTCGAACTTAGGCTTCCTTACTTGTTTATTTTTCTTTTTTTTCTTTTTTTTTTCTTTTTCTTTTTTTTTTCTTTTTCTTTTTCTTTGTGTTCTTTCTTTCTCACAGGGTTATCTATTTAAGTGGATCGGAACGACGTCCACATTTGCAAAATGTGATTTCCAAAGTTTCCTATGTTTGTCAGTTTCCTCTTATTTTATTAGTTACTAAAATTAATATTAATATAAATGTAAAATATTATATATATATATATATATATATATAATTGAATAAATTACTTTTAATAGATATTTAAAACTAAAATTAAATTATCTAAACTTATTTCTTATGCATATATAAAACATCTTTCTCTTAGCATTATTTTATTGATATACATATTTCGAAAAAGTTTTCAAATTTCGTTGAAATATACATCATATGTACATAAGTATATATATGTGTGTAATAATAACGAAATAGCTTTCGTACTATTTACGAAACCATTCGTTGCTCAATTTTACGAAAGAATTTCGTAATATGTACGAAAGATTTCGTAATATTTACGAAATATTATTTTGAGTGAAGCCATCAACATAATTTTAGCACATTTGGATTCTACATACTCCAATTAACTATTCGTAATCGTTATAACTGAAAAAAATGTGACAGTTAACAAGTTATTGCTATTTAAACACAAAATTTGCTCTCCTGAACATTTTTCAAAATATCACTTATCCGGTTTGTGCACTAGCACATGGATATGAAGCATGGTGAAATAAGAGAAGAAAAAATAATAATAAACAAAAGAAAAGAACAAACCTCAAAATACCCGAATTTTTCAAATGCCTGTACAAACATACGGGTAATAAACAAACAAACAACTGTTCGAGCATTTTAACAGAATTTGTTCGGGCTACTCGAAAATGTTCAGAAAAAATCTGGAGCTCTAATATTTACTTGTATATTATTGACTAGCAAATACCCGTTGCTTTGCAATGAGGAATAATAGTTAACCAAAGTCGAGTCAAGCCATGTTAAGTCAAGTCAAGCCAATTCAAGCCAAGTTAATTTAAGTTAAGTCAAGTCAAGTCAAGTCAAGTCAAGTCAAGTCAAGTCAAGTCAAGTCAAGTCAAGTCAAGTCAAGTCAAGTCAAGTCAAATCAAGTCAAATCGAGTCAAGTCAAGTCAAGCCAACTGAAGCCAAGTTAATTTAAGTTAAGTTAGGTCAAGTCAAGTCAAGTCAAGTCAAGTCAAGTCAAGTCAAGTCAAGTCAAGCCAATTCAAGCCAAGTTAATTTAAATTAAGTCAAGTTAAGTCAAGTCAAGTCAAGTGAAGTCAAATCAAGTCAAATCAAGTCAAGTCAAGTCAAGTCAAGCCAATTCAATCCAAGTGAATTTAAGTTAAGTTAGGTCAAGTCAAGTCAAGTCAAGTCAAGTCAAGTCAAGTCAAGTCAAGTCAAGTCAAGTCAAGTCAAGTCAAGTCAAGTCAAGTCAATTCAAGTCAAGTCAAGTCAAGTCAAGTCAAGTCAAGTCAAGTCAAGTCAAGTCAAGTCAAATCAAATCAAGTCAAGTCAAGTCAAATCAAATCAAATCAAATCAAATCAAATCAAATCAAATCAAGTCAAGTCAAGTCAAGTCAAGTCAAGTCAAGTCAAGTCAAATCTAGTCCAGTCAAGTCAAGTCAAGTCAAGTCAAGTCAAGTCAAGTCAAGCCAATTCAAGCCAAGTTAATTTAAGTTAAGTTAAGTTAAGTTAAGTTAAGTTAAGTTAAGTTAAGTTAAGTTAAGTTAAGTTTGGTGAAGTTAAGTTAAGTTAAGTTAAGTTAAGTTAAGTTAAGTTAAGTTAAGTTATTCTGGGGTACCTGGGTCCACTTGATGACCTTGTCTAGCCATCGCTACAGCTCTATGTTGAAGCCGTTCCCAACACTTTTTATTTGATACCAATATCGCTCAAAAACATCCGGGTCCGCATTTTGACGCATATCTGGGGACCCGGTTTAGGAATCATTATAAATAGAACTCCATGTAAAAGCCTTGTTCATTTCATACCAATATTGCTCCGAAACATTCCGGGTTAATCCGGGGTCACATTTTGACCCATATTTGGGGAGCCGGCCCAGGCATCACAAATAACATAATTCTACGTCGAAGTCCTCATCAAGACCTTTCATTTGGTAGCAATATCGCTCAGAAATATTCGAGGGCCATCCGGTCCACCTGGAGACCCGTCCTAGGCATCGCTATTAAAATAGCTCTATATTGAAGTACAGATCAAGACCTTTGATTCGATACCAATATCGCTCAGACACATCCCGACGTCATCCAGATCCACCTTCTGACCCATATCAGGAGACCCGGCATGGAATCACAGTGAAAATAGGTCTGTGTTAAAGCCCTGCTCAACACCTTTCATTTGATACCAATATCGCACGTGTAGGTGCAGGCGTTCTTGAGTTATAGCATAGTATGCATGCATAAACAGGTTTTTGATTGCCACCGAGACAAACAACAAACTGTGCAAAAACAAACATGGGTCGCCTGCGCTGCCCTGCCTGGCACGACTGCGACGCCTCCACTGAACACGGCAAATGACCAAACGAATCTGTCTAAAAGCCCGTCTCCACATAACTTGATTCACCAGAGAAACATGTAGCAAAACATCTCGCTCAATAACCCGTCTCCACGTGGCTAATCGTGATTCAGTTTGACATTTCTCTTTCTTGTTCTTCTTAAATGTTTGTATGTGTGCTTATTTTTGCGTCTTTGTGTTGGTCTGTGTGAGATTTCGATAGATTTTCGATACAAAATTAGAGAAGACATCGACATCATCGAGGTTGGCAAGATGATTCAGAATGAAACAGTGTTTCAATCTTCACTCGCTCTCAGAAATTTGTATGGAAATTGGCGAGTTTCGGCACTGGTTTCCGTGTCGAAACAAGATTGAGAGAGAAATTGCAGAAAAAAAGAGCGAAACACGTTATGTGGAGACATGGTATATGCTTGCGCTTTTTTGAGTTTTTCGAAATTTAAAACCGGGAAAAAGGTATTAAAGTCTGCGCAAAATAAAGTACATGGTTGTCGAGAATTTACCATTTGTGACATTTTAAAAAAAACGTTATCGCGTTACATACATTTTCCATACAATCAATTTTATATAATTAGTATAGATAGTATAGATAGATAATTAGTATAGAATTATAGATTTATAAAAAAACACAGTTTTTCTATACAAGTAATACTTATATACATACATATGTAGTTCCATAGAACTATGTAACTATGTATGTATGTATGGATGTTGCTTTTCATAAATCTTTTAACTTTGATGTACAGTTGATGTGAAATTAGAAGAAGGCCGGAAGCGGGACGGAAAAAGGAACCTCTTCTCCTGTAGATGGCGCTCTTTGTTGTGGTGGTCGTCGTGGTGATGGTCGTCGTGGTGGTTGTCGTCGTGGTGGTGACGATCTTCGTTGCGGTGGTTGCGTATTTGCAGGTGGATTTGAAGTTGCGGGTGGTGTGTCTTCCCCTTCAGTTCTAGGTTTACTAAAACAACATCCTGCGCCTTTACCGCGAAACTCGACGCCGTTATACGCTCCGTTGGGCATATTCTTAATACCTCTTTCGATCTCCCGAGCAGCACATTGCTGGACTAAAAGGTAACATACCACAAAGGCAGTCAAAATAACTTTTGCGTACTGCATTTTATTTATCACGTACTTATTATGTTTAGAGAACACTTAAACAGTTATAGCTGCTCTTGATTCCATAGCCCCTTTTATACCAAAATTTGAGTTCAATTGCTATAAAATCCTAATGCACTTAAAGGCAAAGAACTAACTATTATTTGTCGAAAAGTACAAATACATACATATGTAGGCAGACAAAAGCAAAAGTTTTCGTTAATTTTATTAAGTATGTTTTCGCAGAAAATTAACGTTTTAGTGGGAATGACACACAAAAAAATTCTCATGTTCAAATAAGAAAACAGCTTAGTGTACAGCGTCTTATAAACAATATGAAATGAAATACTTTGACTTTTAAAAACAAGAAAACAAATCAGGGAGTTAATTTGACGTGTTTGATTTAAGAAAAAACTAACGACAAAAATTTGTTGTCGCCATGAAAACAAATAAATAATCATATTTTGCTGTTGATTTAATTCGAAATTTCTGTAGATTCTTGTGGTTCTCCGCTAAAATTTCGGCTCTATTTATTTAAGTATAAACTAACATGCAATTAAAATTTTGCGTCACAAGAATCAACTGTGTCTACAGCGTCTTATAAACAATATGAAATGAAATACTTTGACTTTTAAAAACAAGAAAACAAATCAGGGACAGTGTTGCCAGAACTTTTCCAGAGTTCTAGCTAGATTCTCAGAGAAAAAAAGCTAGAAAAAGCTAAAAAAAAATGTTTCACACATCAAAAAAAAATTTAAAGCTACAAAAAGAAGCTAAAAAAAAATTACGAAATTCGCAGTCCGCTCATAAGTTAGAAGTGGCATTTAACAACGTCACGCGCTACGTGTTTGGGCTAGGGAGATTCGAACATATCTCTGGCTGGAGGAGCAGTCTCTTGGGCTGTAAACTTGAAGAGTATCTTAATGTTAGAAATTGTGTTTTCCTCTTCCGCCTCATAAATCAAAAAACACCCAGCTACCTCTATGACAAACTAACGTTTGCAAAATCTGCACGTGTACATGGCCTTATTGTTCCGCAATATAACTTTATTCCATCTGCTAGACTATTTTCCATCAACGCTATCCGTTTATGGAACTCTGTTTCTGCCGCTATACGTAGTAGCCTAAACAAAAGCAACATTAAGACCATCTTGTCGTCGTACTTTCGTCAAAATTAATGTAAAAATTAAATTGTCCTTATATAAAACCCCGAGATGTGCTACCTATAATTAAGCTTATTACCCTTTCTCTTTTCCCTTTTCTTGTTTTTCCTTTTTCTTTTCTTAATTCTTCTCTTCACTCTACTTTATTTTACTTTTCTCCTCCTGCCTTCGCCATCTCTACCTTCTTTATCTACCTACATATTTTTTTTTTTTTTTTTTTTTTTTTTTTTTATAGTAGGGGGAAGCATCGAAAGCCGAAAAGTGCGAGACTTTAACCCGCTAAACCTAACCTACTCCCGCCCAAAGCCACTCCTACGGAACCACCGGACAGGCAATACTTCGTAGGAGGGCGGTTAGACATAAAGTCTTCATTCAACAACCAGGACAAAACAGGACACCTAACGCCTACCTTGGTCAGTGTATCTCAGTTGGGCTAATATTGACGACGATGCGTCGCTAACTGCCTCCCAAATATCAGAGGACTCACACATAAGTGTAGTCAAATTTTCCACCGTAACTCTAGTTCCCGCTATTTGATTCAACCGTGAACGCATGGCTGAGAAACGAGGGCAGTGAAAAAACACGTGTTCTGCATCCTCTACAACATCGCAACACACTGGACAAAAAGGACTATCGTCGCGCTTGAATCTATAAAGGTACGCCCTAAAGCACCCATGCCCGCTAAGGAACTGAGTAAGGTGGAAGTTGAGGTCACCCTGCTTTCTATCTGCCCAGCTGTTTATGTTAGGAATTAATCTGTACATCCACCGACCTTTAAGCGAAGTTTGCCAGCGTTCCTGCCACAATAGGCGGCTTTTCCTCTTTTCCTCTATTCTGCATGACATCAGAACCGGTTTCGTTGCATTGTAAATGTTGCTGCATTCTCGAGCTTGAATGTCTATCGGCGGCATATTTGCTAAAACTTCTGCGGCATCCCCTGAAACTGTTCGGAATGCGCTTATAACTCTGAGAGCGGCCATGCGGTGTACGGCCTGTAACTCCTTTGCATACGAGCTATAATTGAGAGCATCGGCCCAGATCGGTGCAGCATAGAGAATGGCAGAGTTTATTGCCCTCGCTAGCAAATGTCGTCGAGTAGAGCGTACACATCCTTTATTTGTCATCATCCTCGCGAGACCGCCACATATTTTTTGCGCCTTTTCTGCGGCATAGTTCAAGTGCTCTTTGAAGCTCAATCTGGGATCAAGTACCACGCCAAGATATTTTAATGATGGCTGCGAATTTATCTCGCATTCCCCCACTGTGATGCATATATTTTCACGCACCTTTCTTGTGCTTACTAGCAGTACCTCTGTTTTTTGTTCCGCTAGCTGTAGGTCCATGGTCGAGAACCACAGTCGTATTCGGCTTATTGCATCACTGCAAATACGCCGCAGATCTTCTATGTGCTTTGCGACTCCTATTATTATGAGGTCATCTGCATAGGCAATGAGCTCTACTGATTTTGGTTGTTCCAACTCTAGGACACCATTGTACATCACATTCCACAGGAGGGGGCCTAGCACGGATCCTTGTGGTACTCCGCTAGTAATCGCATACCTTTTGGCGCCCTCATCGGTGTTATAGACTAACACTCTCTCTTCCAGATAGCTCAGAATTATATTTATAAGATACTGTGGGGCTATCTACCTACATATATCTTCAGCTATTTGTTACTAGTATTAATTAGTTTTAAGTTATTGTTAAGTAATTGACTATATTATTGTCCAGATTGTTACTGTTGTACAAAAAAAGATGTTTGTTCTTAATGTACTAATGATATATGTTTAATAAATATGAAATATGAAATATGAAAATTACCCAGTAGAACTGTGAGCGAGATCTCCCCAAGCGAGAGCAGAAGAGTACTCTATTTGATATCCTTTCCGAGCAATATCAACATTTTTTCAGTTTTCTTTTATTTTGTTTGTGTTGAATGAGTAAATTGAATTGAATTACTTCCCTTCCTAGGACATACAATGTTAAAAGCGAGTATACAAAATACTATTGACAAGTACTCCCGGATTAATAAAACGATGATCCCAAGTCCTACTGCGTATTTCAATGCGTTATTAATAGGTGATTTCTCGTGGCAGTGATCGGGTCAAAAAATTTGCAAGCAACTGCAACAACAATTTTTTGATCCTGATGTTTATCTGGATCAAAAAATCTATTACAATCTATACGGACCAATATGGATCCAGATAAACATCAGGAGCACAAAATTGTTGTTCCATTTCCATGCAAAATTTCTATGCGGCTCTGGATCACAGCCAGGGGAACTCGCCTAATGTGTTTTTAAAACACACATAAATTCAAGGTCAATTTAACAGGTGGGTTCAAGATACATACACACATACACGCCGTCAGCTTAATGTCGAATTCTCGTAACCGAGATGTCAAAACTGTAAAGAGGACGAAATAGTTTGACACTCAGCTCACGGGCGAATGATAAATAAACTCAGAGAATGAAGAATTTGACGATTGCATGTATAGAATATGAACAAGAACAAGAAGTCAGCTGATCTGAAGAACCGACCTGTTTAGTGGAGCATGCATTAGTTATTTATTTCCATATACTATATGTACATTTGTACTTCAGTGTCAACAAAAATAAAGAAATGTTAAACAAAATGTTTTACATTCAAATAATGGTAACTATTATGACTGTATGTATGTATATGAGTAGTGAGCAGCGCTCATTTTTTGGGGAGTTTTAGCAAATAAAAAAGCTAAAAAAAAAGCCAAAGCTAAATCAGAATTTTTGCAGCTAAAAGACAAGAAAAAAATCTAAATCTGGCTTGAAAAAAGCTAGAATGGCAACGCTGATCAGGGAGTTAATTTGACGTGTTTGATTTAAGAAAAAACTAACGACAACAAGCAAGGAAGCCTAAGTTCGAGTGGAATCGAACATTAGATACTCAGCTGTATGCTTTCATTGTTTGTTTGCGTGTGATGAAAACACGGTGTATTTTATATAAAGCGAGTGCTGCATAAAGTAGGCGTAGCCACGCCCATTTTCAACATTTTTATCAGTCATCCAACTAAGCATATGAATATTATTCTTTGTGCAAAATTTCTTTCCTTTATGACTTCTAATTGCAAAGATGTCACGTTAAAAATTCCCAAAGGGTGTTCCAGAAATATCTTTGTTAAAAAGTAGGCGTGGTCATAAACCGATTTGAATAAATTTTTGCGTGTCTATTAGCACAAGTTATAAAAGTGTATAAACCAAGTTTCGTCTTAATGTCTCAATTATTTTTCGAGTTATGGGTTTCGAAATTTCCTATATTCCTTTGTCTAAAAATAGGCGGTGCCACGCCCATTTTCCAAATTTTTCTATTTTTTGTTTCCGGTCTATTGTGGAACTCATGCCACAAAATTTGAATGCATTATCTTTATATTTGACAAAGATATCGCTTAAAATGTTTTTATTAGGCCCCTTTATAGTTCCCATATATAAAAGTGGGCGTGGTCGTCAACCGATTTCGCTAAAATTTTGAACATGTATTACCACAACTAATAAAAGTGTACACACCAAGTTTCGTCATTACATTTAAATTATTTGTCGAGTTATAGGCTCAGAAATCTCGTATATTCCTGCTTCTAAAAAGAGGCGGTGCCACGCCCATTTTCCAAAATTTTTATGCTTTTCGTTTTATATCCGCAGTTGGACTCCTGCCATAAAATTTCAATGATATACCTTTATATTTGACAGAGATATCGCTTAAAATGTTTTTATTAGGCCACTTTATAATACCCATATATAAAAGTGGGCGTGGTCGTTAACCGATTTTGGCAATTTTTCGTCCAAACATTTGCCTAAGTAAGTATATCACGCTTACCAAATTTCATCGATATATCTTCAACGGTTTCTGAGTTATGACATATAAAACTTTCAATGGTTGGCCCTTAATAAGTGGGCGTGGCACCGCCCATTTTTAAAATCTCACCAAATTTCTTCATATGGTCCTGAGCTCCATACGTGGGTGAAATTTTATCACTCTAGCTCTATTAGTGACTGAGATACAAAATTTCCGATTTTTACTATATAGGGGAAGTGGGCGTGGTCATGGTCCGATTTCGCCCATTTTCAATACCATCCGTTCCAGTCTTGATACCAACTTGCATTCCAAATTTCATCAAAATTTTTCAATTTTTGCGCGAGTTATCGTGCGTACAGACAGACAGACGGACGGACATGGCTCAATCGATTTATTTTTTCACCCTGATCAATTTGATATATATAAGTCTATATCTATCTCTATTATTTCATTCTATTATAATCCACCGTTATGTGATTAAAACTATAATACTCTGTGTACTAGTACAGCTGAGTATAATAATAATAATGGCCGAACTTCTCTCCCAATTCGAGGTGTGCTCCTTTTGTTTTTTCTACTTATTGGGTGGACCACTAACCATCTGCGAATTGCACAGATATACAAAGTTGAAGGTAAATGCATGAGCGAAAAATTTTCTTAGAATTTTTGTCACTTCGAAATTTCAGGCAAATCAGAGTATGTTTTATAATGGTCACTCCTTCTAAACTGGTGAGGGCCCAAGCACAATTGAGCTACTTCTTTTTGACACCTTTTCGCTAGTTCGGAACTAGAAATTTTACTCACTAATTATTGAGTTCCCTGCAGGAAAACAGAAGTGTGCATACATGTATGTACCCAGCAAAAATCTGGTCATCGCTATTACCTGGCAGGCATGGCAGAAGGCCTTGCCATGGAACATCTGACGAGTTCATCACTTCTTTCACGCATTGCCAGTAATGCAGAGTAGAATGGAGCGCGAAAAATTAACTGGAATAAATACCGTTATTTTCAGTGGAAATTTCCATCATGCCTTACATTTTTCGCCTTCTTTCTCTGCTTCCGTGTAAGGTATTCTTTATTTGATTCGCTAGAATCCTTGCGGTATTGCGTGATTTATTCGTTCGGCGGTAATGCAGTGGGCAAGTCCTTTCCTCCAATGACAAGTCCATGCTAATGTCAGGCATTCTGTCAACGAATGTGGAAGCGATCGCCAGGGTTTTTCTGGATTACCCTCTTAATTCCACGGTCATCGAGTTTTTTGATGGGTAGTTGCATATGTTCATGTGCATGTCAAAACATGGACAACATGTCGTATATATACGTTGTATATATGTATACCTCGGTATGCGCTTTGAAAACAAGTAATTACATACATATGTGAAAATCAAAGGAATGCAGCAAAACAAAGAAGAAATAAATTGTAGAGAGTTGCGGAAGTGCTGCTGTTTAGTATAATGAAATATCAATAAACATATTTTTTAAAGATATTTTCTTCGTCATACACAACCGTAAAGTATTTTATGTTCGGAAAATGCTTTTGTGTGCATTTTTTTTACACAACAAACAAGTGCATTTGAATTCTCCTACATACATTCATACATACATCATTGACCGCCGAAATATTTTTTCAGCTGTTTCAAGCTGTTTATGCATTCAATAAATCGCTTTGAGATTCTCGTTTTCAATGCCCCTTTCATAATATTTTTTATGTATTAATTATGCACATAAATATGTGTTGGCAATTATTGGTAAATGCTTTAAAAAGCATAAATGCAATTATGCATCTTAATTAAATACAAATACAAATATGCCAACGTTTGTATATTTTTCCAGTCACTGCGTAAGCGCTGATAAAACTTATAGGAAATGTTGCAAATTTTTTTTGGTTTTTTTTTGTTTTTAAAAATTTTTAAATGGAAATATAAAAGGTATATGCCATACTCATAATTCGCAACAGTGTGGGTTGTAGTAAAGGATTTTTTCTCGAGCTGCAGTTAATGTGCGAATCAAATAGGACGCACACTGGGGCCGAGCGTGCTCAAAATTTAGTTTTTAAATAATGAGTTTTTCAAAAAAATAAAAACGCAGTATTGTTCCCCATAAAATTCTACACTTCTGGCCCAATTTTCAACTTTCTATCGCTTTTCAGTTGGGAGTTATCCATACACAAACATGGCAAATTTTCCAAAAAATAATTTTTTTCCAAAGTGAGAAATTTTAATGTGTATTTGAAATAGTTGGTGTAAGACAAGGATATAAAATTTTATTATTCTGGTTGTTCCATAACATTAAGTGAAGCTTATATAATCGATGAGTGTTTTTTTTTTGAACTAGATGTTTTAAAAAATTAATTTTTAGTATAAAACTAAACGTACCTCTTTTTTTAAATATTTTTTTTCAAAATGGATTTTTTTTAATTTGCGCAAACACGTAGCAAATATAAAAATGCAGAAGTAAAATATGGTCCTTTGTGACAAAGAGTCCGAGTTCATAACCAAAAGCAAAGTGCGCATTTTAAAAAAAAGTGAGTTTAAAAATTGCATTCCAATTTTAGTTAAAAAAAAACACATATATCTGGTTGAATTTGATTCTGTTCTATCTTAAATTTAGTTGATCCATTATTTACTGGTTACTTTAGTTACAAATTGTGGTTAAGGTTACTTGTCAAGCCAGGTTTCTTTAATTTAGACTTGTAAGTTGGATTATAATATGAGTTCTTTGAAGCACAAGTTGTGTTACCCCAACTTTGTTTTTTTTTATGTTTGGCATGTGGGGAAATACGTGTTCTGCTTAAAACGCTAACGGTGAAACTCCTAATTCCCATATAAACATACTTGTGACAACAGAAAACTTTTAATATCTCGAAACAACAAATTGGAGAAAACCACTTTTGTATACATACATATGTACCTGCACCTGCATATTTCATCAATGGGTTAATAAGTAGCCGCTAATGGTTTAATATAATACACATTGGCTATTTTTGTACAGACATACTAATATAATAATAATATAATACAATGGCGCTATTATAACTCTGACGAGTTTTATGGCCGAGCTTCTGTCCCAATTCGAGGTGTGCTCCTTTTGTTTTTCCTACCAATTGGGTGGATCTATAGTTTTATGCCGGCTCCGAACGGCGAATGTATTTTTTGTGAGAAGCTTTTTCATGGCAGAAATACTCTCGGAGGGTATGCTGCCCACTGCCGAGAGGTGACCGCTGCTCTTAAAAAACCCAATAATTGGATTTTTACTAATTAGAAAAATTTTTTTTGGTGTTTGCTCGGACTGGGGTTTGAACCCGAGACCTCTGGCATAGCACGCGAGCACTCTACCCACTGCACCACAGCGGCCACCACACCGCAGACATACTAATTGTGATTTAAATAATTTGTTTACAGATCTTAAAAAAACTGGTCACCAATGGGTTAATTCATGACCGTTAATGGGTTAAGATTCCAGAGATTACTGGTTTTAGTGTAGATGCAACTAATATGATATGATGATGTAGATACAACTAATATTAATTTGAAGTGAAAAAATTTGGTTAAAAATGGGTTAATGCGTGGTCGTTAAGGGGTTAAAATTCTTGGGATTTGCTATTTTAGTATCGATATACCGATTCTGATTCAAGAAAATTAAACTCGAAACTAAAATAAAAAACATAGGTCACCAACGGATTAACTCATGACCGTGAATGCAGGGCCGTTCGCACGGGGGGGGGGGGGTGTTGGGGGTTAAAACCCCCCAATGACCAAATCTAAGTTGCAATGATTTTGCAAAAATTTTCAAAATACAGTTTATAAATTTTATAATTATAATTTTACGGAAGAAGAATTGGTAAAAGTTGCAAAAAATAAGGTTGGCCAATACATAGGTTCGGCACTTTGAATTGCACTTGGAGCTTTCCGAAATTACAAAATTGTGTAGCATATGTTCGTTTGGCATTTTTAAAAAAATTGTACTGATAACAAAAAATGTTCATTTTGTGAAAACAGTGAGCAGTTTCAATTAACAAGTACTGTAAACAGTACACGGAAAGAAATTTGTATACTTGAATCAAGAAAAATGCTTTCTTGAACTCAATTTAGAAATTTTTTTGGGGAAATAAGAAAAATTGACTTAATTATTACTGGAAATAAGAAATTGAGTTTTCCAAAAATGAGACAATTATTTTCTTATTCAAGAACACTAATAAAATCTATAGAAAAAAAATGTTGAAAAAAAATGTTTAAATAAATAAGGGCCGATTTCATAATCAAATTAAAAGTTCCTTTAAATTCTAAAGGAGCCTTTAATTTTCTGATCGATTTCATAAAGTCTTTTTGAAGATAAAAGTTCATTTAAAATTAAATACCCAAAAACGGGCATTTAAGTTATTTAAAGGTTCCTTTTGCCAGAAAAAAATTTCATTTCTGTAATGTGTCAAAATCAAATATCAAAAATTTATTAAAATTTTTGAACCGATTTTGTTTGTTGTTTTGTTTGTTGAGTCGTATAATGCAATATTCATCTTCTTCTCTTTTGTGATGTTGGATGACCGCTTCCTATATTTTCTGCACTGGGTTTCCAAATTATGCTTCTTTGTTCTTTTTCTTTTTTTCAAAAAAAAAAAAAAATAAAAAAGCCATAATCAAAAAATTTATTTATTTTCAGAAAAAAATAAAAGTCAAATTTCAATATTTTTAAATTTATGAAAATTATTTGACGTTAAAGGAGCCTTTTAATATTATATTATTATGAAATCACTCCCACTTTAAAGAACTTTTAAATGGCTCTTTAACTAAAAGGCTCCTTTAAGGAAAGGAGCTTTAAGAATTTCATTATGAAATCGGACCTAAGAACATCTCTTCTTAAATTTACTTAAATGAAGAAAATCTTTTTGCTAATATGAAGAAGAATTTAAGAAAATTGTGTTTCGACGAATTGGAACAACAAAATACAGCGAAAAAAAAATGTAAAATGAATAAGAAAACGTTTTCTTGAGCGAAGTAAAATTTTTCTTGCTGAATTTGCATTTCCAAAGTTACATGTATTTTTTTTCATTTGCCATCCGCTTTGCATATTTCTGAATATTTTTGCAATTCTCAGATTGTTAGTGAAGCATTTGGTATAAGGAGTTCACTATTTGCATCTTCATTTATATTAAATAAAATGTTGTCATTTCAATAAACAAGTCCTAGGAAAATACTAGTTGGCTAATTATGGTTTTCTAATCCCTCATGATTAGTTTTCATTTTACTTATTTTTTACGTTTTTAATATTTTTAGAAAATATTTGCTTAATTTAATATTTAATATTTTCTTATGCCTCAGACACACATGTGGTATGAATATTAGAATATCAATATTATGATTTGGCTATGCTATGAAAATTTTCAATTAAACTACAATATGAGGGTGACACATATGTGGTATAGATCGAAATATTATTACTATACTACGATGTGTGTCTCTCGCATTACCTACTTAAGCTCGTATAAGAAAAGTTTTACTTGCAACAAAAAAATAATTTCTTAATTTATTTCAAAAAACAAGAAAAAAACACTTACCCTAAGTAAATTATTTCTTATTTATTTAAAATCCAATTTTACTTGAAGCAAGAAAATGTTTTCTTATTTATTTAAAATCCAATTTTCTTGGATTTTCTTGATATTAAGAAATTATTTTCCAAGTTCAAAATCAAGTCTAATTTTTCTTTCCGTGTACTATTCAGGACCTGGTTAACTAGGTTTTGATGAATCAGAATGAGTTTCAGAAAAGTTAAAGAACATTTAAATTTATGGTGTATGGGTCTGGATATCTGTTTCAGCAAATATGTTTATCTTAGCGAAAAATATATGCGAATGCAAACCAAAATTAAAACCCCCCCCAAGGCTAATTCCTGCGCACGGCCCTGCGTGAATGGGTTAAGATGCTATAGATTAACTGCTTTAGTGCAGATAAAGCGATTCTGATGTAAAAAAGTTGATTTCAGAATTTTGAGCGTCCTCATATATGTATATAAGTAACCCCAGTGTGGGACGTAGGAGAATCATCGTCATTCGATTCAATCTGAGTTTCTCAATTCTTCTACTAGACGAATCTGGTCGAGTCCAACAAAGCCCGCCAGTCGTTTCTGTTTCGTGCTGCCTGGCGTCAATTGGAAATACCAAGGGAGCACGATTCAATCTTCAACTGATCTTCCCATCGCAGTGGAGTTCTTTGCTTTTTTTGCTGCCTTTAGCGGGGTTAGATAGAAATACTTTCTAGGCCGTAGCACTTTTATCCATTCTCAATACATAACCTGCCCAACGCAGCCGCTGGATCTTTATTCGCTAAACAATATCGATGTCTGCATAAAGCTTGTACAGCTCATCATTAAGGCTGAGTCGTTATTTGCCCCCGCCAACGCGCAAAAGGTCCATAAATCTTCCGAAGAACTTTTCTGTTGAATACTCCAAGTGCCGTCTTAATTGATTTTGACATCGCCCATGCTTCCGCGCCGTACAATCGCCGAATGGAACGATAAGCGTCCTGTAGAGCGTGATTTTTGGTTGTACAGAGTGCGACCTTTACTTCTCAATTGCCTACTTAGTCCAAAGTAAGTAGGTAGCACTTGTTGGCAAGAGTGATTCTTCATTGGATGACCATGCCGACATTATTTTTGTTGTTAATGCTGGCTCCGCAATAGACTTATGGTTCCAACAGTCATCAACGCCCGCACATACCCGTGTCAGCTGACACGATCTATCTTATGGGAGTTGCACGTAAACGAAATCTCACCGACGCTGACATAAACGCCCATAGCCGCCCGTATCGAACAAATCAAACGAGTTTTGATTTTTCCCATAACAACGTGTCAGCTGATTGCTTTTGCTCAACGCGGTGTTGCCGAACGAACTTTTTTAGCCACTAAAACATTTGAACGGTATTTTTCATTGTATTATTAAACGAAATCAAGGCGAGTGTAAAATGTAATAGAATATATCTTTGTTCATAGGAAAAACCGCTTAAGTTTACTTAAGCGAAATATGAGTTATTAGATAATTGTTTAGCTCATTTATTGAAAATAATTATCATTTCTGTATATGTTATTAATTCACATGCAACCATTTTTAATGCCATTATTTTAGTTTCAAATAAACTTAAAATCGATATTATCCAGTTATAACTTTTATGTTTTGCGGAGCATAACTTTTCGCACAGGATGAAATAAAAAAGTTGCATAAATGATGTTATATTTGAAAAATGTACATGTTTGAATGAAATAATAGTTATTTCATATCCCTGCTACATACACTCAAAAAAATTTCTCTCGATCAAAGACATAATTTTCCTTATTTTGAACACGCGTCCCAATACAAAATTTTCTTTGTTTTGTGTAATTTTTCTCAAAAATGTGGAAAAAACATAAAAAAACATTCAAACAAATTCGTTGCCATGGGGATTTGTATGGGAATTTAATTTCTCAAAATTAAAGAAATCAAGTCTTCAAAACAAGGAAAGTTGGGAATGGAATGGCGCTTAAAGAATTTTTCATTATTTTAATGTATGAATTTTTTCAAAACAAGTATATGAAACCATGGCAACGCATGTAACAACAATATTTTATAAACCTTTTAACATGTTTTAAGGAAAATTTACTCAAAACAAAGAAAGTAGTGTTCAAAATAGGTAAACAATTTCTTTGACCCCTCCATATATTTTTGTTCTCTCAGTGTAGGAAATGGATAGCGTATTTTTCAAATAAATGAGAAGTTAGGCAATGAAAATAAAAGAGTAATTTACGATAAATAAAAGTAATTTTTATTTCAAAATTATCCCTTTTACAATTTTTGAATGGATCAACGGATAGCGGGCCAGCGGGTAATGAACAACTGATATTTTCCGTCATAAAATCCACACAGGCAAACAAAATTGCGACGAAGGCAGCTTTTAGAAAATTGTTTGTGTGAGCACGAAATAAAAAATGCGTATGGTTATTCCTTTATTTATTGCGAAAAAAGTGTATTTTCTTTTACTTATTTTTCACTGTTCAACAAGAAAATTACAAAATGCATCAGAAATGAAACTCTGACTCCTGAGGAGGGACGGGACCACACCACTCAAAAAACTGTTTTTACCCCGCCGTCTTTTGTTAACAATTTTTTATTGCGTTAAAAAATTACGCCGAAACTCCACAAAACAAAAATTATGTTAATTTTGTCTACCAGAATCATGTCTAAAATCCATGTTTTCATATGCCTGGGCACTTCATTATGTTAGATATAATTTGCAAAATGGCGCCGAAATGGCATGCCGTGTACGCAGAAGCACTTAGAAAGTTAAAAAAAATTGTTTAAAATTGGCGATGATGCTCGGAGAAGATGAAGAGAATGCCGTTGAATACAATTTTGAATCCGGAAGAGAAAATGATATAGAGAAAACTGCAGAATTTTTTTCTCATAGTGCTTAGAATAAAAATAAACATGTTTAAATTTAAAATGTGTTTTCTTGATTTAAAAATTTTACAATGAATATTTTTAGAATAAAAATGTGGTGGTGTTTACATCACTTTTAAATACGTTTTTGCCCATATTAAGCACGTTTTCATATGTTTTTATAATATTTTTCCCTGAGTGTACGGATGTTGCTTTTCATAAATCTTTTAACTGTGATGAACAGTTGATGTGAAATTATCTAGGCTGAAGAGGGCCGGAAAAAGGAAAATCTACTCCTGTAGATGGCACTCTTTGTTGTACTGGTCGTCGTGGCGGTGGTCGTCGTGGTGGTTGTCGTCGTGGTGGTGACGATCTTCGTTGCGGTGGTTGCGTATTTGCAGGTGGATTTGAAGTTGCGGGTGGTGTGTCTTCCCCTTCAGTTCTAGGTTTACTAAAACAACATCCTGCGCCTTTACCGCGAAACTCGACGCCGTTATACGCTCCGTTGGGCATATTCTTAATACCTCTTTCGATCTCCCGAGCAGCACATTGCTGGACTAAAAGGTAACATACCACAAAGGCAGTCAAAATAACTTTTGCGTACTGCATTTTATTTATCACGTACTTATTATGTTTAGAGAACACTTAAACAGTTATGGCATCTCTTGATACCATAGCCCCTTTTATACCAAAATTTGAGTTCAATTGCTATTAAGTTCTAATTAACTTAAAGTCACAGAGCTAACTAACTGTTGTTTGTGGAAAAGCGCAAATACGTACATATGTATACAGGCAGACAAAACCAAATGTTTTCGTTAATTTTATTATGTATGTATGTTTTCGCAGAAAATTAACCTTTTATTGGGAATTGCACTCATAAACAAGTAAGAGCGCGGCTGTCTTCGGCCGTACCGGAGACTTCATACCTTTCATGGACGGGTCTGATTTTGTTTAGATTACCTATATTTTGACCTTGAAAGTTCATAGTAACATCGTTTATGTCCATATGGGTACGAACACAGCAAAGTTTCAAGTCCTTATCCGTTTAGATGGAGAAGTTAAACCCCAAAATGTCCATATCTGAACAATCGGTTGTATGGGAGCTATATGTAATAGTGGTCCGATCTTGACAAATTTCGGAGACATTATTTAGGTCTATATAGGTACAAATACTTCAAAGTTTCATGTCCTTATCAGTTTAAATGGAGAAGTTATACCTCAAAATGCCCATATCTGAACAATCGGTTGTATGGGAGCTATATGTAATAGTGGTCCGATCTTGACAAATTTCGGAGACATTATTAAGGTATATATGGGTACAAATACTTCAAAGTTTCATGCCCTTAGCTGTTTAATGGAGAAGTTATACCCCAAAATGCCCATATCTGAACAATCGGTTGTATGGGAGCTATATGTAATAGTGGTCCGATATTGACAAATTTCGGAGACATTATTAAGGTATATATGGGTACAAATACTTCAAAGTTTCATGCCCTTAGCTGTTTAAATGGAGAAGTTATACCCAAAAATGTCCATATCTGAACAATCGGTTGTATGGGAGCTATATGTTATAGTCTTCCGATTCGGCCGATTCCGACAAATGATCAACTCCTCCCAAATATACACTCACTTTCGAATTTCATGCAGATATCTCGAAAACTGAGGGACTAGTTTGCGATCAAACAGACAGACGGACATGGCTTAATCGACTCAGCTCATGATCCTGATCATATTGGTATATATTTTGGTAGGTCTGCCACGCCTCCTTCTGGTACTTTCACCATTCGTGTTTCGGCACAAAGTTATAATACCATTTCATTTCCATGAAAGGTATAAAAATGCTCGTGTTCGTAAAAAATTGCCCGTTTTTAAAAAAAAAGTTCCCGTGTTCAAAAAAGAAAACAGGGAGTTAATTTGGCGTGCTTGATTTAAGAAAAAATTAACGAAAACAAGTAAGGAAGCCTAAGTTCGAGTGGAATCGAACATTAGATACTCAGCTGTATGTTTTCATTGTTTGTTTGCGTTTGATGGAAACACGGCGTATTTTATGTAAAGCGAGTTCCGCATAAAGTGGGCGTAGCCACTCCCATTTTCAACATTTTTATCAGTCATCCAACTAAGCATATGAATATTATTCTTTGTGAAAAATTTCATTCCTTTTTGACTTCTAGTTACAAAGATGTCACGTTACAAATTCCCAAAGGATGTTCCAGAAATATCTTTGTTAAAAAGTAGGCGTAGTCATAACCGATTTCAATAAATTTTTGCGTGTCTATTAACACAAGTTACAAGAGTGTATAAACCAAGTTTCGTTATAATATCTCATTTATTTGTCGAGTTATAGGCTAAGAAATCTCGTATATTCCTTTGTCTAAAAAGAGGCGGTGCCACGCCCATCTTCCAAAATTTTTATATTTTTTGTTTCCGGTCTATTGTGGAACTCATGCCACAAACTTTCTATGAATTATCTCTATATTTGACAAAGATATCGCTTTAAATGTTTTTATTAGGCCACTTTATAGTTCCCATGTATAAAATTGGGCGTGGTCGTCAAAACGATTTCGCTAAAATTTTGAACATGTATAACCACAAGTAATAAAAGTGTACACACCAAGTTTCGTCATTATATATAAATTATTTGTCGAGTTATGGGCTCAGAAATCTCGTATATTCCTGTTTCTAAAAAGAGGCGGTGCCACGCCCATTTTCCAAAATTTTTGTGTTTTTCGTTTTATGTCCGCAGTTGGACTTCTGCTATAAAATTTCAATGACATATCTTTATATTTGACAGAGATATCGTTTAAAATGTTTTTATTAGGTCACTTTGTAATATACATATATAAAAGTGGGCGTGGCCGTCAACCGATTTTAACTATTTTCCGTCCAAACGTTTGCCTAAGTAAGTACATCATGCGTATCAAATTTCATCGATATATCTTCAATGATTTCTGAGTTATGACATATAAAACTTTCCACGTTTGACCCCTAATAAGTGGGCGTGGAACCGCCCATTCTCAAAAATTTCATCAAATTTCTTCCTAGGGGCCTGAGCTCAACACGTGGGTAAAATTTCATCACTCTAGCTATATTAGTGACTGAGATACCAAATTTCCGATTTTTTCTATATAGGAAAAGTGGGCGTGGTCATGGTCCGATTTCGCCCATTTTCAATACCAACCGTCCCAGTCTCGATACCAACTTGCATTTCAAATTTCATCAAAATATCTCAATTTTTGAGCGATTTAGAGTGTTTACAGCCGGACGGACAGACGGACAGACGGACGGACATGGCTCAATCGATTTCTCTTTTCACCCTGATCATTTTGATATATATAAGTCTATATCTATCTCGATTATTTCATTCTGTTACAATCCACCGTTATGTGATTAAAACTATAATACTCTGTGTACTAGTACAGATGAGTATAAAAAATATATTGTCGCCCTGAAGCAAATAGAACGGTTAATTAATCATATTTTGCTGCTTATTTAATTCGAAATTTCTGTAGATTCTTGTGGTTCTCCGCTTCAATTTCGGCTCCATTTATTTATTCAAGTGTAAACTAACGTGCAACAAATATTTTGCGTCATAAAAATCAGCTGTGTCTCCAGCGTCTTATTGAAATGCGTTGACTTTTAAAAACGTGCCAGCAAACAAGAAAAGGAGACAGTCACCACCAAAGCATAAGTAGTGCTCATTAAAAATAACACTCCGTGGCTTCTTTCGAAATGTATGAGCAATTTTGAAGCGCAAATGGGACTGAAACTATGTATGTATTTTAATGACATTTGTCATTTCCTTTTCATGATATTTCGTATATATATTTCGTTCCATATAGAACACTATTTTCTTTGTTTTGAATAACTTTTCCCTAAAACATCCCCCTAGGCCCATTTACCTTAGATGCGAGCTTTATTCATGCCAGGATACTTGCTTTTGTTAGATATACCACAGGTATAACTAAAGTATGTAGAACGGCACATACAAATTGAGCTCAGATCAATTCTGCACTGACTAAAGTAGGAATTAAGACGAGTAAACCGAAACAGAAAAATTTATACGAATGTAGTACATAACAATTTTTTTTTTTTTTACATTTGTGAAGTTATCCAACCAAATAAAACATTCACTAATAACCCAAAAAACCGCCTTCAAGAGCAAAATTGTTAAAAAATTTAAGAAATTTTAAGATATGTTACCCTTTTATACCCGACTTTACTTCATTTAGGGCCGATTTCATAATGAAATTCTTAAAGCGAAATCGGCCCTTAAACTTGATGAACTCATCCAAATTTTATTCGATTTTTAATAGCTATACATTTCTGGAAAGCGCATTAAATAACGCAGCCTACCGTGTGATTTAGTTAAAAAATAATTTCCGATTTCGGGAAGAGTATAGGGCAAGAAATTGAAGATTCATGAGAAAAAAAGAAAATTATCACTTTAGACCGCGATATTACCTTCCCTGGGTAGTGTACCAAAAAATGGAATACGCCACTCAATTTAGCGGTTAATTCTACGTACGGATGGATATAAATTTTTTTTCTCGTGCAAAATCCTAACTTTTTTCAGACATAAATCTAAACATACCTTGAAATTCTGGGAATTTGCGTGGTTTTCGGTGTAGCTCCATCCAGTTTTTGGAAAAGTTAAATTTTTTTTTCAGTTTACTTCAGAGATGTAGAATAATTATTATTTCATTTTGAAATTATAAAAAAGTCTTACAAATTTTCTTCAGGATAATAAAAGTCTTTTGATAATATTTTTTTCCTGATGAAAATGATAAAAATTTTCTATAATTATTATTCAGAAACTTATATTTTAAAAATTTTTCCATAATAGTTATTTTAAATATATTTTTTTTACGTCTTCAAAGACTTTTATATTGAGACAAATTTGAAAAAAGTCTTTGCGTAATTATTATCAGTAACAAATTATTTTTTATATCTTCAAAGACTTTTCCATTGAGACAAAGTTCAAAAAAGTCTCAGAAAATTTTCAATAACTTTCATATAAGTATAAAATAAAAATAACTTTCATATAAGTACTTCAAAATTCAAGCAAATTTCCAATTTGAAATCGTATGAAAGATTTTTATCGAAGATATAAAAAATAAATTTGTTACTCAAAATAATTACTTAAAGATATTTTTGAAATTCGTCTCAATGAAAAAGTCTTTGAAGACTTAAAAAAAAATTTGTTACGAATAATTACTCAAAGACTTTTTTCAAATTTGTCTCAATATAAAAGTCTTTGAAGCAGCGTTGCCGTTTTGTGGGTAATTCCCCAAATTTGGGGAATTTTTTAATATTTGGGTAATTTTTGGGGAGTGCTATGATTTGGGGAATTTTGGGGAATTCGCCTTTTAATAGTTTTATATGAATAATAATACCTATAAAAAAAATAATTATTTTCATGAGTTTCTATTACATTCGCATTGTGTGAAAGTGTGCATGAGTTTTTGCAGCATTTATTTAATCTTAAATTACCGGCTGGTCGAACATGTACAAGCAAATTTCACAAGCCCATTAAAGTAAGAAGTTAGCTAGGAAAAAAATAAGCAACTTTATACCTTTCATGAACATGAAATGGTATTATAATATCGAGCCAAAACAGGTTTGTCGAAAGTTCCAGAAGGAGAAAAAGTAGACCCACCAAAATATATACCGATATTATCAGAATCATAAGCTAGTTCTTCAGTTGTTAAGATACGCTGATCATTTGTCGGAATCGGCCAAATTCGACCATTATAACATATAGCTCCCCTACAAGCAACCATATATTTTGGGGTAAAACTTCTCCACTTAAATTGCTAAGATCATTACAATATTTCTTTTATAAATATTTGCATAAACAACCCATAGAATTGGAGGTACCTATAAATTAAAGAAAATCGGACTATTTAATGTTTCATTTCTCCCTTACTTGTTTTATGTTTCTTTATAACTTTTTTTAACCACACATATATGTACATACATATATGCACATGAATTTAAAAATACAAACCGTTATAAAGTAAAATAAATTTGAAAATACTTGTTTTTGGAAATCTCTTGATGACACTACCCGACAAAAAAATATCCTCGACATTTGATTCCTATGTATTCCTGCTAATTCCAAATATGTAATCAAATGGTTCAAAAGTAGAACAGTTTTCGAGATATTTTGAAATTTCAGTTTTCGCGCTAAGAAGAAAAGGAGGATTACTAATCTGTCAATATCTCCGTCATTACCATCTTGAGTTTTATGTTATTTCATTTCATTTCATTTTATTTCATTTCATTTTGAGAGGATGAAATACCCTTTCCAACTTCACATAAAATCGACGTTAAAGTGACGGAATTATGGCGGATAAAAGATTTGTTTTTATGCAAAAAATAAGTTAAATACAAGACGTATAAAATGTCGAGGATATCAAAATTTTTGAAATTTTGTCGGGTAGTGTAATTTGAAAATTTGTATGGGGAATTTTGGGCAATTATGGGTAATTTGAATATTTTTTTGGGTAATCTCAAGAATTTAAAACGGCAACGCTGCTTTGAAGATATAAAACAAAATTTCTCATTTATAATAATTACAAAACGACTTAAAAAAAATATTTCAGAAATAACTATTATGGAAAGACTTTTAAAATATGTTTCTTTCAATAATAATTATTTTTTGATTTTTATTTTTTCTCTTATAATAATTACAACTAGGGTTTACTTACTTTAAAACATCCTATTTTCATATACCGGTGCCGGAGGGAATATCTAAAAAAAAACTCATCTAATATACATACATACGTTTTACATGCTTTACTATAAAATATTTCCTTAATTTACAATTTCACAGGCACCCAACAACATACTTACACTTGAATGTGGCGGAACATTTTTACAACATCATAACTTGCATTTTTTTAAATTTTGTTTGTGCTGATGGTCACATCTGTCCACTAACTTGTCTCGTACGCTTGTCTTCTTTATTAAGCATGAAAGTATGTCGTTGTCAGAGGTTTATGCGGAATTTTTGGAATTTGGAATTTGTGTGTGCGTTGGCCTCACATTCTTTGGTTGCCGCATAAGTTTTACTTTCTTGTTTGCTGTTCTAATGAACTCAATTTTGCCTTTAAAATGTTTGTATATATCGTCGTACCATACACTCAGAGAAAAGTTGCGGGCTAAAAACAAGCTGTGTCGTACTTGAATTAAGAATTACAGAAATTTATAAAAAATAAATGAAATTTAAGTTTCCACAATTTTGAATCAAGAATAGCATTCTTGAAACAAGATAAAAAACTGAAAAAATCTTGGTTTAAGAATGAAATTCCTAATTTAAGAGCACCAGAGCCAAATGTTTACCAGAAAATATATAATTTTCAATAGTTGTTGACTTTTGTGTGAAAGAGATTAATAAAACAAAAAAAATAGCTATTCCCCCGCTGGGATTGTGAATCGAGCTTCGCGTGAAATCATTTGCTAGGAAACAGGAACAGGTAAGAGTTATCGCGCTGATGAGAATTTTGCTTATGTTTTAATATGGCTTTTAATAATTTGATATAGATGAATAATTGCATCCAATGTGGAGGAGTGGCCAAACAAGTAAAGTGGGCATGTATGTATAAACCGCGAAAGCAAAACTTGAATAATTTGGAAGCCGTTGACTTTTTTAAATCGTGGCCAAAATTGTTGGATTCCAGACAATCGGTGTTGGTAAGAACCAGTTCAAAATTGTTTTGTATAGGGATATTACCACTCAAATTGGGTGGTGAAAATCTGTGTTGGTAGTGGAAGTATTGACTGGGTTTTTTTTTTAAAAAGATTACGGAAAAATGTATACACTTTTCTAAAATGAGTTCGGTATAAGATATGTATATGTATGTAGATCTTTCTTATTTATAAGTATGTATGTAAAGACTAAATTATATATGTATATGTAGTGATAATAAGGATTGCATCTCCTTACATGTATATATGACTCATCCATTAAAAAAATAATAAAATACAATGCAAAGAAATAAAAAAAATGTTCTCTCCAATTTTTGTTAGGTGGGTTAAATGATTTCGAAATTTGAATTTCGAAAAAGTGGAAAGCAAGTATAAGCATTCTTAAAACAAAGTTGAATATCCTGAAAATAAGAACGCACTTTCTCAAATCAATCATGAGCAATGCTTAAAATAAATTTATTCAAACTTGTTTCAAACCGGAAAGTTCTTAATACAAGCTTTTTCTTCTCAAAAATGCCGTTCTAAAATTAAGAATATACTTATTCTTGATTTTAGCATTTTCAAGCTTATCAGACTTTCATAACGTTTTCGGCTTGATTCAAGCCCGCTATACTGAAATTTAGGTTGCTTTTTCTCTGAGTGTACGAAAACTAGCACATTTAAAACAACAATAAACAAATTCTGTACGAAAAGTACCACATTTAACTTTTGGCCGACGAAAAGTATCAGTATTTATATACTGTTTTTACATTAAAATTGTTGTTGTTTAAACGAAATTGATAGTTTTCGTCAGTCAAAAGTCGATATTGTTACTTTTCGTCAGCCACAAAAAGTCGTATGCTAGCTTTCGTATGGTACGACGATATGTACGTATGCGTAAGATATGTTTAACCCAAAACACCCGACTGAGCAACCGAGAGTCCGAAAACCCTTCCATTGAGTTCATTGTTTCTTAGTTTATTGTAGCCGCTTTCGATTCACAATTTCTCTGCTGGCTACAAATTTCCTTCTGTCAAATTTATATGTGAATGCTAGCGAGCAGAAGGAAATTTGTATCGACCAGTTAGCGAGTATGGCTACTACTCATTATGGGTTCAAACTTTTTTGTTCGATCCGACCTCGCTTGTGTGATGGCGAATCGAAAACGACATGTGTTTATGGTTTAGTTTTTATGGTCTAGTCAACACATGTCAAATAAGATTTGCACAATTAATTATTTATAAACAAACATTTATGTTTGAGTTTGAGTTGACTTTGGTGAGCTTTGTGTGTTGTTTGTATATTAATTTTCCATATGCCTAAATCATAGATGGCCATCCAATAGGCATGCGTGCCAATTTTTTCTCTTCTGTTTTAACCAGGGACGTAACGGTTATAAGAGAAATGGGGTAAAAGTCATATTTAACCATTATCATGAGAAACAAAATTTATTGGTCCTTAATAACCATTATAAAAACCAAAAACCCGTTTTGGGCCTGAATAACCGTTATGGCAACCAAAAAAGTGTTTTGGGCTTGAATAACCGTTATGGCAACCAAAAAACTGTTTTTGGCCTGAATAACCGTTATTCAGATTTTTACGTTCTTTATGGTCAGCTATAAAAATCAAGCCTATTTATTTGTCAATATTTCTGGACGATATTGGTATCAAATGAAAGATGTTGAGCAGGGATTGTAGCTCTTTTCATTTGATACCAATATTGCTTAAAATATTCCAAGGCATCCGGGTCCACTTTTCACCCATAACTGGGAACCCGACCTACGAGTCTTAACAAATACACCTCTATATAAAAGCACTGCTCAACACCTTTCATTTGATACCAATATCTTCCAGAAATATTGACAAATAAATAGGCTTGATTTTAATAGCTGACCAAAAAAAAATTAAAAATCTGAATAACGGTTATTCAGGACCAAAACAGTTTTTTGGTTGCCATAACGGTTATTCAGGACCAAAACAGTTTTTTGGTTTCCATAACGGTTATTCAGCCCCAAAACGGTTTTTTGGTTTTTATAATGGTTATTAAGGACCAAAAGAAGATAAAGGTTATTTTTGCGTAACCTTTTCACCACACTAAAAAAAATAACCGTTACTCTCGGTCCCTGGTTTTCACACGTACACAAGATAAGCTTCACTGCTAACGCACACATATAAGCATTTTGTATGAACCAGTGATGCCGACACTACGGTTTTGTTGTGATCGTGCTCATTCGACGCGCTACTGTCAAGTAATCAGGTTGCTGCGAAAAATGTTAACGTAAATTGGGGAAAAGATTTCTTAGTAATTAGCAATGGGGAAAAGGGGGTAAAATGTTTGGTGTGTCATAGTGATATCGCCCAGGCGACCAAATTTTTTCTCGGACGTTATTATGGGACAATTCATGCCAGGGATTATGATGGCGTATTAAATATGAAGAGAGAAAGCTTGGGTTTGCGATTAAAAGGAGCGTTGAAAGCAGGACTTCCCAATACGATTTGTAAACCAAATTGGAGCAAACAAGTTAAAACAGCCTCTTACGTGATTGCTTTAGCTCTTGCGAATATTCGATTATCGCTTAAGCGAAATATTTATCCATTTTATTATTATTTTTTTTTTATTCTTACTTAAGTTAACTATCTGAGTTCCCGAATATTGAGTTAATGAGATATGTGTACATAGTACATACCAAGCCGTATTTTCGAGTATATCTTTAGCGATGATTTTATTAATTTTTTATATAATCACGGAAACCAGAACCACATATGTATACAATTCATATAAAAAAGTAAGAAAAGGATGAACAAACTTTTTCACTACTTATTATAGGCGCATTTCTGTCGTACCCAAGCATGAAAAGAATATTCGCTTATTCATAAAATTACCTTCAAAGCAACAACACCAACTCGACTATTTTTAAAATAGTCGAGTTGGTGTTGTTGCTTTGAAGGTAATTTGATGCATAAGCGAGTATTCTTTTCATGCTTGGGTACGACAGAAATGCGCCTTATTTAATTTTAAATCATATTTTAATAGATATGTACGTTAAGCCGTTTAGCATTACGGTCGAAAAAATTTACTTATCGCACTATTTGCATTATAAAAAGTCCCTTCTACTTAAAATTCCCTTTTCCGCATAAATTGGAAATGTTGGCAACATTGTTTTGACGAGACGCGTTAGCGACTTATTCTCCTCATTCTCTCATCGCTTTATAAAATAGAAATGTTTGAATGTGATAGTTTTGGCCATCTATGGCCTAAATTTTATATTTTGCTTTAGCTTATGTGCGTACAAGTAAGTTTGGCTAAGAATAAGCACTTATGTATGCAAGGTTGTAGTTTATAATAAATGAATTTTGGGCAAAGGGTTGTGTGTAAAAAAACATTTGTCGTTTTCGATTCGCCATCGAATAAGCGAGGTCGGATCGAACAAAAATGTTTGAACCCATAATGAGTAGTAGCCATACTCGCTAACTGGTCGATAAAAATTTCCCTCTGCTCGCTACTATTCATATATCGTCGGTGATACTGCAAACCGTGCTATGTCGCGGTGATAAAATATTTTTGGAGGGATAAAAAACTTTATATATTTTTACTTTTCGCAATGTTTTTTACATTCTTATAGTATATATAAAAGCAAAGTTATATATCGAAGCAAAATCTACACTGAAAAAACAACTTACTCAGATTATGGAAAAGTGGGAATGATTCGGCGCTAAAGACATATTTCCATATTTTGATGTACGATTTTCTTCAAATCAAGGAATAATAACCACGTTTTAAAGAAAATTGTACATCAAAATATGGAAATATGTCTTTAGCGCCGAATCATTCCCATTTTGCCATAATCTGAGTAATTTTTTTTTTGAGTATATGTGATTGGTAAAAGAGTAAGCACGTTATTTTCGTGTGTCCAGAAAGAAGTGAAAAGTGACATGGAACGTATTGCAGTATCACCGACGATATAAAATTGGCAGATACAAATTTATAGCAGGTAGAGAAATTGTGAATCGAAAGCGGCTTTTTTTTCCTTAATAAAGACGTTTGCTTGTTTTCTCTTTTTTGCTCAAATTTAAGCAATTTATAAAATAAAGGAGTTGTAGAATAGAAGCAATTGAAATACAGTCAGGCATGAAATCTTATACAACAAACAAGTACAAATTGAATTCAATTCAATTTAATTCAATATTGACGGCCAATTCAAAAGACTTTTGTGCTTGTTATGATATCTTATTTGATATTTTCTGCAATTTGGATCAATTACTTAAGCAAATCTTTATTATGGTTTGATATCATTACCATAGATGTTATGCTAATAATTTCTGGTCTGCTGATTGGGTTGCAAATAGCAAGAAGAATCATTGAAAATGATAATAATAAAAAAAAATTGTTTCTTTTCATATTTTTAGATATGTATGTACGTAAATATTCCGACCAATTTGGAATTTGTAATACTTCGAAATTATTAGGATTTTTTTTCGATTAAATTTCGATGCCGGTTAAATTTATTTACAGTGTAAAAAAAAAGTCTTTTATGATTCTCAAGAAAATTTGTAAGACTTTTTTATAATTTCAAAATGAAATAATAACACTGTCCAACAGTACTTTCTCAACACGAACAAACGGTATTAATTATGAAAGAGGATGTCTCCCAGACCAACTTTGCCGAACAGAGTACTAGTCCAGAGGGTCTGAGTTTTTTTAGAGGGGGTTAAAGTTTTATGGTTTTAGCTGGAGGTGCAATTACTTTATCGAAAACATCTTATAAAAAATTACCTCAAATGAAGTTTTTTAGCTCGGACTTCTTCTACAGAATTTAATAAGAAATTTCTTTGTGGAAGACGTTAAGCCTCTAACACCCACGAAAATGGCTGTTATTACCCCTTGTTTGGAAGCACATGTAGAAAATATCAATTTACAATGCAGATAGAGGGTTAAAATGTTCTAGAAAATTATTCGCCGTAAAATTTCACTAGGGGTCCCCTCAGACAAAATCTTTGTACAAATAACTCAAAAGGCCACAGGATATAATAATCACAAATTACGCCATGAAATATGCAACAACTTTTATATGTATATATGTACATTAGATGCACTTTTTGTTCTTTGGATCCTCCCTCCGGTACCGGAATATGAAAATAGGGTATCGTAGAGTAGAGTTCACTTTTACAAAAACTGAATGGGGCTACTCCAAAAACCGTGCGATTTTCTGGAATTTCAAGTAAAGTTTAGATTTATGTACGAAAAGTTATAACTTTGCACAAGAAAAAAACTTTATATCTACCTATACGTAGAGTTAACCGCTAAAGCGAATAGCGTATTCAGTTTTTAGTGCACTTCCCTGGGAGGGTAGATAATATCGCGGCCTAAATAGAACATTTTCTTTTTTTTTTTCTCGCGAACGTACAACTTCATGCCCTATATTCTTTCTGACAGCGGACATTTTTTTTATCTGAATTACACAGGATGCTGTTTAATTTAATGCGGTTTTCAAAAACTCATTCTGATTAAAAATCTATTATAATTTGGATGAGCGCATCAAGTTTAAGTGAAGTAAAATATACCCTAATATGGATGACATGGATTAAAATTTCTAAAAAATTTAACAATTTTTGCTATTCAAGGCGGTTTTATGATGGTGGACAACTCCACAAATGTAAAAAAAGGTAGAAAGGTCGAGACCGTGGATAGCGGAAAAAATATAGACCCGGATGGCCCCAAATATTTTTGGGCAATATTGGCATCAAATTAGGGTTTGAATATTACCTTCACTGGGGACTGTACCAAAAAACCGAATACGACATTCACTTTAGCGGTTAACTCTACGTATAGGTAGATGTAAATTTTCTTTCTTGTGCAAAATTATATCTTTTTTCATACATAAATCTAAACTTGCCTTGAAATTCTTGAAAATCGCGCGGTTTTTGTAGTAGCCCCATTCAGTTTTTACCAGGGATCGTAACGATTATGACTTTTATCGAAAACGTCAAAAAATAACTATTAAATTTTGACTTTTATTTTTTACGTCAGAAAATAACGATTAAACTTTGATTTTTATTTTTTACGTCAGAAAATAACGATTTAACTTTGATTTTTATTTTTTACGTCAAAAATAAAAATCAAAATGGCGTAGGTCAATGAATATTGGTATCTGGGTCATATTTGGTATATAGGTCGATGGGTATACCAATACGGAAGCGAATGCGAATACCGAATATCGAATACGAATACCGAGTACCGAGAACCGAATATGCATACGAATATGCATATGAATATGTATGAATATGAGTATGAAAAGTGTGTGAAGGGGAATACGGATACCAGTATGAACACGTACATATACCGAATACCGACCACGAATACTGCATATCGAAACGAATACGTATAGTGAATTCGAGTCCCGAATTCAAATATCGAACACCGAGTACCGAATATTAATATGAATAAAACAAAGTAAAAAAAATTTTTTAAAAAGCTTTTATTTAATATTAATATAAAAATTTACTAAAAAGGAAAAAAATAATTTTTTTATATTTTTGAACAAGATTTATATTAGTCCTTAGTTCATTTGGATCTTAATTTCAATCTAAGCATACATTTAACGTATTTCTTCAAAGCATTTCTGTATATGTATGAACATAAATAAAAGCGCGGGTGCTCTTTACGTAATGCATATCTTACGTAATTGGAATTTAAAGTTTTAATCGCCTCCTTCCATTTCACCAATACTGTTTTATAACATGAATATCTAATGAGTACCCGCGCTTTTATTTATGTCGATACATATACAGAAATGCTTTGAAGAAATACGTTAAATGTATGCTTAGATTGAAATTAAGATCCAAATGAACTAAGGACTAATATAAATCTTGTTCAAAAATATAAAAAAATTATGTTTTTCCTTTTTAGTAAATTTTTATATTAATATTAAATAAAAGCTTTTTAAAAAATTTTTTTTACTTTGTTTTATTTTTGTCATTTTAGTTTTACAATGCATATTACATCTAATATTTGTCAACACTCCCACTATCAATATAGTCCAACAGTTTTTAATATGAAGTGCACTATGTTTAACATTTTGATGGTTTCTGCTCAGCCAGTTTTTTTATTATCCAATTCCTGTGGAGTCTTTTAAGTGGTTTTACTATACTCATTTGTGAATAGATTACTTCGTAATACGTGTTCAAAATAGGAACAAAATTGGTTCATAAATACTAATTTTCTAAATATCTTGACACTAGCGCCACCTATCGGCGATTTATTTCCACGGATATATTTACTTTCTCATAAGCAATATATATACCGAATATGAACAAATTCGGTCGGTAAATACGAATTTTACAAATAACTTGACACCAGCGCCACCTAGCGGCGATTTTTTTCCACAGATGTATTTACTTTCTCATAGGCAATATATATACCGAATATGAACAAATCCGGTCGGTAAATACAAATTTTACAAATATCTTGACACCAGCGCCACCTAGCGGCGATTTTTTTCCACGGATGTATTTACTTTCTCATAGGCAATATATATACCGAATATGAACAAATTCGGTCGGTAAATACGAATTTTACAAATATCTCGACACCAGCGCCATCTATCGGATTTTTTTTATTTCACATTGCATTGTCTTCGGGTCCTGAACTATGTTCCAATTTTCAAGTACCTAGCTCAACTAGAAGTATCTTAAATATTCGTTGCAAAATTCCATGACATACATACCCCAATACATACAAAAAGTGAAGTTAAATAAAAGCTTGTAATAAAAAACAAAGTAAAAAAAATTTTTTTAAAAAGCTTTTATTTAATATTAATATAACAATTTACTAAAAAGGAAAAAAATAATTTTTTTATATTTTTGAACAAGATTTATATTAGTCCTTAGTTCATTTGGATCTTAATTTCAATCTAAACATACATTTAACGTATTTCTTCAAAGCATTTCTGTATATGTATCAACATAAATAAAAGCGCGGGTGCTCTTTACGTAATGCATATCTTACGTAATTGGAATTTAAAGTTTTTATCGCTTCCTTCCATTTCACCAATACGGTTTTATAACATGAATATGTATTGCATTGTGGCCGCTGTGGTGCAGTGGGTAGAGTGCTCGCCTGCTATGCCAGAGGTCTCGGGTTCAAACCACGGTCCGAGCCAAACAAATTTTTCTAATTAGTAAAAATCCAATTATTGGGTTTTTTAAGAGCAGCGGTCACCTCTCGGCAGTGGGCGGCATACCCTCCGAGAGTATTTCTGCCATGAAAAAGCTTCTCACAAAAAATGCATTCGCCGTTCGGAGCCGGCATAAAACTGTAGGTCCACCCAATTAGTAGGAAAAACAAAAAGGAGCACACCTCGAATTGGGAGAGAAGCTCGGCCATAAAACTCGTCAGAGTTATAATAGCGCCATTGTATTATATTATATTATATTGCATTGTCTTCGGGTCCTGAACTATGTTCCAAATTTCAAGTACCTAGCTCAACTAGAAGTATCTTAAATGTTCGTTGCAAAATTCCACGACATACAAAAAGTGAAGTTAAATAAAAGCTTGTAAAACAAGTAAGGAAGCCTAAGTTCGAGTGGAATCGAACATTAGATACTCAGCTGTATGCTTTCATTGTTTGTTTACGTTTGATGGATTTTATATAAAGCGAGTGCTGCATAAAGTGGTCGTAGCCACACCCATTTTAAAAATTTTTATCAGTCATCCAACTAAGCATATGAATATTATTCTTTGTGCAAAATTTCATTCCTTTATGACTTCCAGTTACCAAGATGTCACGTTACAAATTTCCAAAGCGTGTTCCAGAAATATCTTTGCTAAAAAGTGGGCGTGGTCATAAACCGATTTCAATAAATTTTTGCGTGTCTATTAATACAAGTTATAAAAGTGTACACACCAAGCTTCGTCCTTATATATAAATTATTTGTCGAGTTATGGGCTCCGAAATCTCGTATATTCCTTTGTCTAAAAAGAGGCGGTGCCACGCCCATTTTCCAAAATTTTTCTATTTTTTGTTCCGGTCTATTGTAGAAATCATACCACAAAATTTCAATGAATTGTCTTTACATTTGACAAAGATATCGCTTAAAATGTTTTTATTAGGTCACTTTATAATACCCATATATAAAAGTGGGCGTGGCCGTCAACCGATTTTAACAATTTTTTGTCCAAACATTTGCCTAAGTAAGTATATTACGCGTACCAAATTTCATCGATATATCTTCAATGGTTTCTGAGTTATGACATATAAAACTTTCAATGTTCGACCCTTAATAAGTGGGCGTGGCACCGCCCATTTTCCAAAATCTCATCAAATTTCTTCATAAGGGCCTGAGCTCAATACGTGGGTGAAATTTCATCGCTCCAGCTATATTAGTGGCTGAGATACCAAATTTCCGATTTTTTCTATATAGGAAAAGTGGGCGTGGTCATGGTCCGATTTCGCCCATTTTCAATACCAACCGTCCCAGTCTCGATACCAACTTGCATTTCAAATTTCATCAGTGTTTACAGACGGACGGACGGACGGACAGACGGACAGACGGACGGACGGACGGACGGACGGACGGACATGGCTCAATCGATTTCTCTTTTCACCCTGATCATTTTGATATATATAAGTCTATATCTATCTCGATTATTTCATTCTGTTACAATCCACCGTTATGTGATTAAAACTATAATACTCTGTGTACTAGTACAGCTGAGTATAAAAATGAGAGAGAGAGAGAGAGAGAGAGAGGGAGAGAGAGCGGGAGTGCACACTCCCACTCTCAATTTTGACCTTGAAGCGGGATTCATCGTTCGAGTTCTGAAGTTCAGAATCTGAACTAAAATTGAATTTGAGTTAAATAAAGGCGGATTCATCGTTCAAGTTCAGAACTTTTTTGCCATGTGGTTGTTGTTGTGTTTTCGGAGTGTGAGAGGAATTCCGAAAAGTTCTGAACTATTTTTATTAGTTAACTCAAATTCAACTTTAGTTCTGAACTCGAACGATGAATCTGCCTTAATAATAAATAAAAAACACAACAACAACCACATGGCAAAAAAGTTCTGAACTCGAACGATGAATCCGCCTTGATTCGGCGCTGACACCGAACGTGCAAAGTCCGTCACACAACGAATCTCTCACAGAGAGTAAAAATCCAAAAATGAGAGAAAAAGTGTATTTGACCATGTTAATTTTGATTTTGGCGTAAAGGCGGCTATAGCCAGACAATAGCTCTTTTAGCTCTCTATATCCCACAACCACAAACAAACAAAGCGCGCATATGCACAAATGAAGTATGTACATATATAGAAATGGTACTGCTGAGGATCATCCCTTATTTTGTTTTGTATCTATTGTCTTGTTCGCGATTATTCGTGATTGTTCTATTGTCATTGATATACCATAGTACTTAAACATTGGTAGGCTTCAGTCGCTGCATCCCAAGCAATGCGATTTCCTTCATCCATACAAATTTATATACGCGGACGGGGAAATTCCCACATGTGTTTTAACAAAAAGAATGCATATACCCCAATTCATTATATTAAATACATATACATTTGTATTGGCGAGCATGCATCCCAAAATTAATTTCATATTATTACCACAGATGCATACCTACATATGTATGTGTGTGATGAGTTTTATACGCGCTGGAGAAAAACATAAAGTATTTTATATAAAGTGTGCATAGCCACGCCCATTTTCTAAAACTTCATCAACCATCGATCTAAGATTTTAAAGCTTCTTGTCAATGCAGAGTTTCATCCCTGTCCGAATTTTACTTACAAGGTTACCAAAATGTAAACTTCTAAATGGCGTTATACATACATATACATAAGTATATAACTAAAAAACTAAGTCGAATCGAACATTAGATACTCAGATGTTTGCTATAGTTATTTGCGTTTGATGGAAACACGGTATATTTTATATAGAGCGGGTGCCGCATAAAGTGGGCGTAGTCACGCCCATTCTCAAAATTTGTATCTATCATCAGACTAAGCTTACAAATATTCTTGTTAGTGCAAAATTTCATCCATTTATGACTTTTAGTTACAGAGATGTCGCGTTAAAAATTTCTGAAGGACATTCTAAAAGTAGGCGTGGTCATACGCCGATTTGGCTTTATAGTTCCCATATATAAAAGTGGGCGTGGCCGTCAACCGATGTCTCTAAAATTTTAAACACATATTACCACAAGTTTCGTCATAATGTCTCAATTATTTGTAGAGTTATAGGCTAAGAAATCTCATATATTCCTTTGTCTAAAAAGAGGCGGTGCCACGCCCATTTTTCAAAATTTTTTTATTTTTGTTTCCGGTCTATTGTGGAACTCATTCCACAAAATTTCAATGAATTATCTTAATATTTGACAAAGATATCGCATAAAATGTTTTTATTAGGTCAGTTTATAACACCCATATATAAAAGTAGGCGTGGTCGTCAACCGATTTCGCTAAAATTTTGAACATGGATTACCACAAGTAATAAAAGTGTATACACCAAGTTTCGTCATAATATATCGATTATTTGTCGAGTTATGGGCTCAGAAATCTCGTATATTCCTGCTTCTAAAAGGAGGCGGTGCCACGCCCATTTACCAAAAGTTTTATGTTTTTTGTTTTACGTCCATAGTTGGACTCCTGCCATAAAATTTCAATGAATTATCTTTATATTTGACAAAGATTCTGCTTAAAATGTTTTTATTAGTCCACTTTATAATACACATCGTCGTTGAAGATGCATTTTTGCGTAAGAGGTATTTTCATTTTCGAGTAAGGGACATTTTTGCCAAAAATGAGATTTTCCAACCCTGAGTTCCTGACGCTCACCTCTATCGATCCATACCAAAACATTGCAATTCTAACAACAAAAACGCATAATAACAGTAAATTGCATAATCGCGTATGAAGGGTATTGTTAAAATTTGGCAGCATTACCGCGTATGATTTCAGTTCATTCATATAAGCGAAGTTATATGTTATTAGATAAATAAATTAAATGGCGAATTTTTATGAAAGGGAGCAAAAGTTAACTTATTTCAACAAATAATGTCAGGTAAATATCAAGCAGGTATTATTTTAAACAAATTAATGAAGTTGCTAATTGGTAAGCTACGTTTTTTTGCTACAATCTTTACAATTTTCCCAACCAAATTATGACTAAAGTTATCAAAAATTAAAAAACAAAACAAGAAAGGAAGCCTTAGTTCGAGTGGAGCCAAATATTATAAGCTTTCATAGTTTTTTTTTTACGTTTGCTAGATACACGGTGCAATTTAAAAAAGGCCGTGCCGCATAAAGTGGGCGCAGCCACGCCCATTTTGAAAATTCGTATCAATAATCCGACTAAACGTATAAATATTCTTGTTATTATAAAATTTCATCCCTTCATGACTTTTAGTTACAGAGATGTCACGTTACAAATTTCTGAAGGGCATTCGAGAAAAATTTTGATTAAAAAGTAGGCGTGGTTATAAACTGATTTCGCTAAAATTTGCACATATACTACCGCAAGTGGTAGATATAAGTCCACCAATTTTCGTCATAATATCTCAATTATTTGTCGAGTTATGGGCTCCGAAATCTCGTAGAGTCCTTTGTATAATAAGAGGCGGTGCTACGCCCATTTTCCAAAATATTTCTGTTTTCTATCTATCGTGGTACTTTCATTGAATTATCTTATTTCATTGAATTATCTTTATAATTGGCGCTCAAAATGTTTTTATTGGGCCCCTTTGTAATAATCATATATAAAAGTGGGCGTGGTAGTGGTCCGATTTCGCCCATTTTCAACCGTCCCAGTCTGGATAGGAACCTATATACGAAATTTCATAAAAATATTTAAATCTGTGTACTATTACAGCTGTGTATAAAAATTAATGTATTACATTGCGATAAAAACATGTTTTTTGTAGGCCATGATTCTTATGCGAAAATTTATAAGACATTCAAGTCAGGTTATAAACCAGATAGACATGGATATTCCTAATCCAATCCACAAAGGTCACCTCAATATTACAAAACGTAAATATCAACATTTACAAGAACTTAAAAGAGTGATGCCGTCCGATTGTCATAGCTTTTATGACAATTTACCACATTTACCTTAAGAGTTCTCCACCTATGTGTAAACAAACTTACGTTTTCTTAATTAAAAATATGAATTTTAGTTTAAAATGTAATATATGTACAAGTTTTGTAACTTTTTTTCTTTATAAAATGCTAAAATAAGAATTATATTGAACATTTTGCCATTTCATAACCGATTGTGCGTGATTTTTGTGCCAAATAAAAATTGCACAACCGCACATGAAACAAGTAAGGAAGCCTAAGTTCGAGTGCAATCGAACATTAGATACTCAGCTGTATGCTTTCATTGTTTGTTTGCGTTTGTTCGATATAGGGTGTATTTTATATGAAACGAGTGCTGCATAAACAGGGCGCAGCCACGCCCATTTTCAAAATTTATATCAATCATCCAAATAAGCATACAAATATTATTGTTAGTGCAAAATTTCATCCCTCTATGACTTTTAGTTACAAAGACTTCACGTTACAAATTCCAAAAGGGTGTTCCAGAAATATCTTTGTTAAAAAGTAGGCGTGGTCATAAACCGATTTCAATACATTTTTGCGTGTCTATTAACACATGTTATAAAAGTGTATAAACCAAGTTTCGTCATAATATCTCAATTATTTGTCGAGTTAAAGGCTAAGAAATCTCATATATCCCTTTGTCTAAAAAGAGGCGGTGCCACGCCCATTTTCCAAACTTTTTTATTTTTTGTTTCCGGTCTATTGTAAAACTCATGTCACAAAATTTCAATGAATTATCTTTATATTTCACATAGATATCGCTTAAAATGGTTTTATTAGGTCACTTTATAATACACATATATAAAAGTGGGCGCGGTCGTCAACCGATTTTGGTAATTTTTCGTCCACACATTTGGCTAAGTAAATATATCACGCGTACCAGATTTCATCGATATATCTTTAACGGTTTCTGAGTTATGGCTTATTAAACTTTCAATATTCGCTCCTTAATAAGTGGGCGTGGCACCGCCCATTTTCCAAAATTTTTGTAGTTTTTGTTTTATGTCCATAGTTGGACTCCTGCCACAAAATCTCAGTGATTGATCTTTATATTTGACAGAGATATCGCTTAAAATGTTTTTATTAGGCCCCCTTATATTTCCTATATATAAAAGTGGGCGTGGCCGTCAACCGATTTTGATAATTTTTCGCCAAAACATTTGACTAAGTAATTATATTACGCGTACCGAATTTCATCGATATATCTTCAACGGTTTCTGAGTTATGACTCATAAAACTTTCAATGTCTGCCCCTTAATAAGTGGGCGTGGCACCGCCCATATTCCAAAATTTTTGTGTTTTTTGTTTTATGTCCATAGTTGGACTCATGCGACAAAATTTCAATGATAGATCTTTATATTTGACAGAGATATCGCTTAAAATGGTTTTATTAGGTCACTTTATAATACACATATATAAAAGTGGGCGTGGCCGTAAACCGATTTTGATAATTTTTCGTCAAAACATTTGTCTATGTAAGCAAATTACGCGTACCAAATTTCATCGATATATCTTCAACGGTTTCTGAGTTATGACATATAAAACTTTCAATGTTTGACCCTTAATAAGTGGGCGTGGCACCGCCCATTTTCCAAAACTTCATCAAATTTCTTCATAAGGGCCCGAGCTCAATACGTGGGTAAAATTTTAAAACTCTAGCTATATTAGTGGCTGAGATACCAAATTTCCGATTTTTTCTATATAGGAAAAGTGGGCGTGGTCATGGTCCGATTTCGCCCATTTTCAATACCAACCGTCCCAGTCTCGATACCAACTTGCGTTCCAAATTTCATCAAAATATCTCAATTTTTGCGCGAGTTAGAGTGTTTACAGACGGACGGACGGACGGACGGACGGACAGACGGACGGACGGACGGACGGACGGACGGACGGACGGACGGACGGACATGGCTCAATCGATTTCTCTTTTCACCCTGATCATTTTGATATATATAAGTCTATATCTATCTCGATTATTTCATTCTGTTACAATCCACCGTTATGTGATTAAAACTATAATACTCTGTGTACTAGTACAGCTGAGTATAAAAAAAGAGTCCTAATAATTCAATTTGTTTCTTTTTTTACACTAAGTTGATGTTATGGCTAACAAACTGATCTACGTAACTATTTAAATTTGAGTTTGTACGCAGAAATAAGTAACGGTTTTGAAACGAAATAGTTTTTATGCTCTCCTGTAAAGTTCATCCAATGTCCGCTACGCGAAAATGAAAATACCTCTTACGCAAAAATGCATCTTCAACGACGACATATATAAAAGTGGAAGTGGCCGTCACCCGATTTTGACAATTTTCCGTCAAAACATTTGTCTAAGTAAGTAAATTACGCGTACCAACTTTCATCGATATATCTACAACGGTATCTGAGTTATGACTCATAGAACTTTCAATGTTTGCCCCTTAATAAGTGGGCGTGGCTCCGCCCATTTTCCAAAATTTTTGTGGTTTTTATTTTATGTCCATAGTTGGACTCCTGCCATAAAATTTCAATGATATATCTTTATATTTGACAGAGATATCGCTTAAAATGTTTTTATTAGGTCACTTTATAATACACATATATAAAAGTGGGCGTGGCCGTCAACCGATTTTGACAATTTTCCGTCCAAAGATTTGCCTAAGTAAGTAAATCACGTGTACCAACTTTCATCGATATATCTTCAACGGTTTCTGAGTTATGACTCATAAAACTTTCAATGTTTGACCCTTAATAAGTGGGCGTGGCACCGCCCATTTTCCAAAATCTCATCAAATTTCTTCATAGGGGCCTGAGCTCAACACGTGGGTAAAATTTCATCGCTCCAGCTATATTAGGGACTGAGATACCAAATTTCCGATTTTTTCTATATAGGAAAAGTGGGCGTGGTCATGGTCCGATTTCGCCCATTTTCAATACCAACCGTCCTAGTCTCGATACCAACTTGCATTCCAAATTTCATCAAAATATCTCAATTTTTGCGCGAGTTAGAGTGTTTACAGACGGACAGACGGACGGACAGACGGACAGACGGACGGACGGACATGGCTCAATCGATTTCTCTTTTCACCCTGATCATTTTGATATATATAAGTCTATATCTATCTCGATTATTTCATTCTGTTACAATCCACCGTTATGTGATTAAAACTATAATACTCTGTGTACTAGTACAGCTGAGTATAAAAATAGGAGGATGCGAATACAATGTGATGTCATGATGTGATGTCATGATGTGATGTCATGATGTGATGTGATGTCATGATGTGATGTGATGTCATGATGTGATTTCATGATGCGATGTGATGATGTGATGTGATGATGTGATGTCATGTCATGATGTGATGTCATTATGTGATGTGAAGTCATGATGTCATGATGTGATGTGAAGTCATTATGTGATCTCGTGATGTGATGTCATGATGTGATGTCATGATGTGATGTGATATCATAATGTGATGTCGTGATACATATGAATATGTATGCATTCACCTACTTTTCAGATTAATATTCGGTACTGGTCAGTATTTGAATTCGTGACTCGAATTCGCTATACGTATTCGTTTCGATATGCAGAATTCGTGGTTGGTATTCGGTATATGTACGTGTTCATACTGGTATCCATATTCCCCTTCACACAGTTTTCATACTCATATTCATACATATTCATATGCATATTCGTATGCATATTCGGTTCTCGGTACTCGGTATTCGTATTCGATATTCGGTACATCTCTGATTTACACTTATTTCTTTGCTGTTCTTTTGTGCTCCACAATACATCATTTAGATATCTTTATAATATTTAACGGAGTAATCTAAAATTACATGTAAGTGTTCACCAAATTCTCTTAAATAAAAATTAAGTTCTGGTACTTTCGTGGCACTCAACTTTCCGCTTATGTACATATGTTCATTACCCAAGGCCATCCGTCAGAAGCTGTAAATACGCAGTTGAAGCAATAGCACCTTATGGCGTAACCAACTCACTCATCACTCATCTGGGTTTCCAGTCACATAAATATCGTAAACTAGCAAATACCCGTCCTTCTCCACTGCAGCTAATCACACAACGCCACTGCCTATCGATCTCCCTACAACTTTCTAACTCGCGTTCTCTTTATCTCTTCCTCACGCTATACTACTGTCTTGCTCTCTCCCGTTACCTATCAACAATATTCCGTTGCCATTCGGCCGGGTCTACACATATCGGTCTATATTATTTCATTCGGTTCAGATATCTCGGGAACCGAATGAGATATATATCCACATAGCATGAAATATATTCATATGGAAATCCTGATCGGCTCCTTTAATTTGATACAAATATTGTTCGAAAATATTTTGGAGCCATCCGGGTACACGTTTTGGCCTCTATCTGGAGAATCGACTTTAATGTTGGAATAGCTTGAACTTTTTCTTTAAGCTCTGATTTAAACCTTTTTTTTGGAGCCATCTGGGTCCTATACCTCGGGAAGGAGTTGAGATAGCGGAATTAATATGATGTAAATTGTCTAGCGGTTTCATTTTTGGAATAGACTTCTTCACTACATAACAAAAATACGTGATGAAAATTAACAAAAATGGACCATAAATACGGGCATAATAGATATAAAAAAAAATCCATTCCATTTAAAACCAGATGCAGAAGTCTTAATTAATTTAATTTTAATATTCGATTTTCTGACTTGTATACATTTTTCTTTAAAAGTAAATATAAATAAAAATTAATATAAAACTTGCAACTTTATTCTTGTTTTGCGTTCAATTAACAGCTGATAGACATAAATTTATAAAACAAATAATATTATACCTTTTTTAAATATATCTTTTGTTTATCTATTGTCATGTTTATCACTCTCCCCATTGTGCATAAAAATCTTAAGATTACGTTGTACGTAATAGTAGCTATGCAATCGGCGCTTCAATTATAGTAAACAATAGACAAATGCAGCCATTTTCAAAATAAGTTAACTTTATATTACTATTTAAGAACAAAAGGAGAATAAAGCTACAATTAATAATAATAATAACATAGTACTTGTATGTATTGATGAATATTTATTGTTTTCCTAATTGCATAGATTAATTGACTTGTAGAATATTCACACATAATCTATCTATATATATAAAAATGGTGTAAAAAATGTTACTAACCTCATCAGATGAGAACGGCTGGGCCGATTTCTGTAAAATTTTTTGTCAGTTGCTCGTATTCTCGAGGAGATGGTTCGTACGGAAGAAAATTTTGGGAAATCCCTCCGGAAAAGTCCGAAAATTGGAAAAATCGGTGTGTATGTGTGTATGTGTGCATCTGTGGATGTGTGTCCTTTACAAACTCCCAGAGTAACCAGCCGTTCTTTATGAAATTTTCACAGTATATTCATGTGGTGTTAGTGCACATAGTAGTGTATAGAGAATTTCTAAAAAGAGGAAGCTTCTCGGAATACAGGCCTAAATGAGGACCCAGATCGATCCAGCAAGTCTTCGAGCAATATTGGTATTAAATGAAAGGTGTTGAACAGGCCTTCAACATAAAGTTATTTTCATTGCGATACCTAGGCCGGGTTCCCAGATATGGGTTAAAACGTGGGACCGAGTGACCATGGAAAGTTTCCGAGCGATATTGGTATCAAATGAAAGCTGTTGAGGAGGACATCAACAAAGAGCTTTTTAAATAGTGATGCCTAGGCCGGGTTCCAAGATTTGGGTCAAAGCGTGAACCCCTGAATGTTTTCGAACGATATTGGTAGCAAATGAAAAGCGTTAAGCAGGCTTCCACATACAGCTATTTTCATTGTGATATCTAAGGCTGTTTCCCAGAGATGGCTAAAGTAGTGGGCCCGGATGTTGATGGAAGGTCCCGGTAGGTAGCTATAGGGATAGGGGTAGGGATAGGGATAGGGATAGGGATAGGGATAGGGATAGGGATAGGGATAGGGATAGGGATAGTGATAAGGATAGGGGTAGGGATAGGGATAGGGATAGGGATAGGGATAGGGATAGGGATAGGGATATGGATAAAGATAGGGATAAAGATAGGGATAAAGATAGGGATAAGGATAGGGATAGGGATAGGGATAGGGATAGTGATAGTGATAGTGATAGTGATAGTGACAGTGATAGTGATAGTGATAGTGATAGTGATAGTGATAGGGATAGGGATAGGGATAGGGATAGGGATAGGGATAGGGATAGGGATAGGGATAGGGATAGGGATAGGGATAGGGATAGGGATAGGGATAGGGATAGGGATAGGGATAGGGATAGGGATAGGGATAGGGATAGGGATAGGGATAGGGATAGGGATAGGGATAGGGATAGGGATAGGGATAGGGATAGGGATAGGGATAGGGATAGGGATAGGGATAGGGATAGGGATAGGGATAGGGATAGGGATAGGGATAGGGATAGGGATAGGGATAGGGATAGGGATAGGGATAGGGATAGGTATAGGGATAGGGATAGGGATAGGGATAGGGATAGGGATAGGGATAGGGATAGGGATAGGGATAGGGATAGGGATAGGGATAGGGATAGGGATAGGGATAGGGATAGGGATAGGGATAGGGATAGGGATAGGGATAGGGATAGGGATAGGGATAGGGATAGGGATAGGGATGGGGATAGGGATAAAGATTGAGATTGAGATTAAGATTGAGATTGAGATTGAGACTGAAATAGAGATAGGGATTGGATAGAGATAGGGATCGGGGGAAGTAGGTTTGTCGCGGCGAATATAACTATAACTTTTATTCAGAGAATAGACAATTTTTCATAATTCGCAGTCATTAAGATGGACTCTAAGATAATGGTTAGCAATACGGTAATCAAAGACTTTTCTTTAGGCTTCATAGGAATAAATTTTAGCAGAACAACGTCTGCCGGGTCAGCTAGTTTAATATAACTTGTCGCGGTCTGATCGCGACAAAATATTTTTCCTTTTGTTACTCCCACTATGTATGTATGCACTGGCAGAGCAAATTTTCATTTGTTGTTGTTTTTACCTTTTATCCTTTGTTCCCAACGGGGAGCGCACCCTGGCGGCGACAAATGAAGTTAATTGATATTGCCATGATGGGCAGTACTGGCGGAGTGTGTTGCGAGCTTTTGCCTTTTAGCGGAGTTCCCCACCAAATTGTTATACATATATGTAAATATGTAGGATGTAAATAAGGAAAAGCAATGAGCGCGGAAGGCGCAGAAAGGGGTGTCATCGTTTTCGTCCCTTTTGCGGTGCATTAAGGCATCCGCTAGATGAAGGCAGTTTATGTGTGTGTGGTTGTACATCATTGGTCGGGGCATCGGTGATGACCGCACAGGTTAGCGGTTCGGTGCGACCGGGTGGTTACCCACACATACAGCCTGATGGTATATACAAAAATGTATATGCTGGCGCGCAGCCTTCGGCCTGGCTCGCGGGTGCGCGTCAGAATACTCTTGTATGCGATTGCGAGAGGATCCTTTTCTGTGCGGGCGAATTTAAAATAATTGTAAAAGCGGTGTTTTTGGTGTTAGAAAAAAAAGAAGAAAATTTAATTTTAGTAGAATTGAGTGGTGGAAAAGTGGAAAGGTTTTGAAAAAAAAAAAGAGTTAAGGAAAAGTTTTGAGGCGAAGTTGAATTTAAAAGAAAAGAAAAAAAGAAAAAGGAAAATCCAAGTGCGGAAGGAAAATAGTGTGGGTTAGGGTGTGTCAATATAAAAAGGGAAGGGAAATTTAAAGGATCAAGTTGGATCGTGGCGAGTTGGTGGTGGATACTGCGGAGACCTTTAAGCCGGAACACACTCCGGCTCTGATAAGTATACTCTGTGTTGTTGTTGTTGTTGTTGTAGAATTTGTCGCCTCTTTGTTTCGTTCCCCGATTTCCTTAACCCATCCTTTTAGCATCCCGCACCCAGAGCCCAGTCATTTGGCGGCGGGTTAAAGTTGTTCCTGGCAGCTCAGGAACTGTGCGAGTGGGTTCGTAACCTTCCGGTTGGACCTTACCTCGGGTGCACCCATAAAACATTTGTTTGTCTTAGCTTTGGGTATTTTGGAAAAAATTGTTGGTATTTATTTTTGGTTGATTTTAGTTTATGTGTTTGAGTTATTGTATGAACCCACCCCGTCTCCACTGAGTGAGTCGGCAACTTATTTTCATTATTGTCACCTAGTGTTGTTGTTTTACCCTTTTTTGGTATTAAGCCGTGGCTGTGTTGTTGTTTGTATAAGCGGGTAGGTGACAAGGAAAGGAAAAATTCGAAACCTCTGTTTGTCTTAGTTTTGGGTATTTTGGAAAAATTTGTTGGTGTTCTATTTTTGGTTGATTTTAGTTTCTGTGTTTGATTTATTGTACGTACCCACCCCGTCTCCACTGAGAGAGTCGGTGCATTTATATTTCGTCACCAAGTGTTGTTGTTTTGCCCTTTTTTGTACTAAGCCGTGGTGTTTTGTTGTTTGTGTAAAAGGGTAGGTGACAAACTAAATTAGTACATATTGGCTTGACGGAAAATATCTGGCAAATTTGCCAATTGCATTTGCTCTTAGTAAATTTGTGGAAACTGTAGTGCATTTTATAGCATTTGCGGTGTAGGTAATGTTCGGAAATTTCGTATTAAATTTCGTACTAAACTTCGCAATAAATTTCGGGATGATTTTCTGAGTAATTTATAACTTTGTGAATGTTATAGTACTTTCGGTGTAATGTTCAGCAATTTCGGATTAAATTTCGGTATGCGTTTGGGAGTAATATAGAACTTTATGATTTTTATAGGACTTTCGGTGTAATGTTCCGAAATTTCGGAATAAATTTTGGATTGAGTTTCGAAGTAATATAGAACTTTGTGAATGTTACAGCGCTTTCGGTGTAATTTTCGTAATATTCTGAGTAAATTTCGGAGTAAATTTTGCGATTAACTTTAAGTTGCTAGATTTGAAGCGAAATATAAAATTATATTATATTAAATTATATTCGACATTTTTGATTACTGCAACTTACATACTCGTGCTAATTTTCTATTAAGTAATTCTCCTCAATTTGAGGTTATGCCACAAAATAATCGGCGGAAATTCGTTATTTTATTTTTCGGAATTAATCCGAAAATTTCGTAAACTTTTTATATTAAAAAAAGCTAACTTTTTTGCTTTTAAGTATTTTCATTTGGAAGCTACTACTAAAATTACGTCGAAAATTAAACAAAAAGTTACTCCGATAATGACTCCGAAAATATTTTTCCTTTCCACACAAAACTATGTACTATGTAATAAAAAAAATTTCATTTGTGCGATTAAACAAATTTTTATATAAATATCTACCATCTATTTCAAATCACGAAATAAAAACACATTTTTCAAATTAATAAAAAAAAAACTCATGTGTCAATAGATATTATATAGCAAATGTCTAAGGTGAAGTGCTACCAAAATAACTCTATTTATTTACGTTGAAAATAAATCTACGTATAAAGATAAATAACTACAAAAACTTTAAGTTCGAAGGTTGTCGGCCTTATGCTTTTATCTCACTAAATGATATATGATCAACCATCACTAACCTTCTGGAATTTACAACAAGTGTTTCTAATGGGTTTAGGGAAAATGCTAAAACTGATGTTATTTATACTGACTTTAGTAAAGCCTTTGACAAGGTTAATCACAATTTACTTATCCACAAGCTTCAACTACTGGGTTTTCAACCTATCCTCCTAAACTGGATTTCTTCTTACATTTCTAACAGAACACAAAGGGTTGTTTTTAAGAATGCCTATTCATTTACTATTGATGTGTCCTCTGGGGTTCCGCAGGGCAGCCATCTCGGACCGACTCTGTTCTTGTTGTTCATTAATGACATCTCATGTGCTATAAATTATTCTAAAGTTTTAATGTACGCAGATGATGTGAAACTTTTCAAGTCCTACACCTCACCGGAGGAAAGATCGCTCCTTCAAAATGATTTAAACGGTTTGGTTACGTGGTGCAATATAAATCTTATGCCACTAAATCTAAATAAATGTAAATTTATGTGCTTTTCGCGGAGTAATGTCGAACCCATAGCTTACGCCATTAATAATCATAATAATAATCTGGAGCGAGTTTATGAGTTTGTCGACTTAGGTGTAAGATTCGATTATAAACTTAATTTCAACCTTCACATCAACGTCATGATAAATAAAGCTAAAAGTGTTCTAGCGTTTGTAAAACGTTGGTCTAAGGAATTTAGTGACCCCTACGTAACTAAAGCCCTTTTCACAACCTTAGTAAGACCGACACTAGAATACGCATCTATAATCTGGAATCCGAGTTACAAAATTCATTCTGATCGACTTGAATCGATTCAAAAACAATTTTTACTTTTTGCATTAAGAAATTTGAATTGGAACCCTCATTGCAATCTTCCCTCGTACACTAGTCGCTTAAAGCTTATTAACCTTCCAACTTTAGCTAGTCGTAGGGAAACTCTGGGTATAATATTCGTAACAAAATTGCTGAAGGGATCAATAAATAGTCCATTTCTTCTTTCTGAAATAAGTTTAAACATTCCTGCCCGTCCATCAAGACATTACCAGCCCATATTTTTAAAACAATGTAAAACTAATTTTGAATTAAATGAGCCATTCCGATATCTATGCAAAAGTTTTAACACGTACTCTACCTACTTTGACATCTCTGACTCTCTATCCATTATAAGGAAAACTCTTCTATCAATTCTTAACAAATAACAATTTGTCTACTAGATATAGTTTCCTTCTACTAATTTAGGATTATATGTATTTTATTGTTAACTAAGTAATTGCTTCTAAGTGTATATATAAACTTATGTATGTGTAATCAGCTGATGAATTTCTATTCTGTAGCTGAGCAGCATAAGAACTCGACGTTTAACAAACTCCAGCCACTCAACACCTTGGCAAAATTAAAAAATATATATCCGTGCGTCATGCGGATTGCGCCCCTCGTGGCGGTCGGGCGGGATATGGAGGGTAAACCGTTGGGAATTATTATTATTATTATTATTATTATTATTATTATTATTATTATTATTATTATGAGAAATGGATGCACATAAATTTACGAACGAGCATCTTATATGGCTTAATATAAGGTCATGAACCCTATAATGCATGCTCTATGCGCACAAATTCATAATTTATTACAAGTTATAAGAAAGGTATCTGAAATATTAAAACGGTTTCTTCAAGAGAAATGGCCGAGCTTTCAATAGCTTTAATCAATTTTTAAAATAAATAAGTAATTTAAAAGATATTGAGGAGTGAATATAGGCAAAAATGTGTTTTTCGCCTCTTTGGGCATGAATATCTAAAAAACTGTACGTATTACAGAAAATCTGACTTCGGATTCGGATTCAGCGCACCGAAATCCTTTAGAAAAGTAGAATTTTATTTCTGTAACAAAAATTTTTTGAAATTTTGTCGGCCAGTGTTATCAATGTTTGGTTGGTTTGTTAATATCAAATCTGCTCTTTCAGAGAGCAAAACAAGGTATAAATAAAAGATAGCATTGGCTGTAGAAAAAGCATTAATTAACAGCAAGTGATGTGATGTTATATCATATGATCAAACCTTAGATATTATGGTCTTTTAATGGGCTTTTATTTACTTTAACAGCATGTTGTATTTGAAAATCACAGAAATAGTAACAAATACTAACTAAATAGCATAATAACTACATACTAAACAAGAAAAACGTCTAATAACTTCATAAAGCAACAAGTGATGTAATATAATATGATATGACTTTTCATTACGAGATTTCCCGTATATTTCGTATTTTAAAAAAACTATTCGTCACATGCTAGCAAATTTCAAAATAAACGTAAGAAAGAAATGTACAGCTGAGTATAAAAATGCACATTTTAATAGTTTTTAAAAGTAATTTTCAGTAAAATGTTCTCACATTTAAAAATGTATTATAATCCCCTCACATGCACGGGTTGCTAAACAATAAAATGGCGTAGCACAAATGTAATCTTACAATATGAAAAATTATTGTATGCAATTTATTAAGACAAACGTACATGCATGCATACATACATTTGTACCTATACACAAATGACTAAGTTTTCCAAAACACAAAACTATTAGAACAAATTAATTGCCGCAGTGATATGGCAATTTAAGTATGCTAATGCAATAATGTTTTATTCATGCATTTATATGTACATATTCTTTACATATGTATCTCTATCTACGCATGCAAATATGCAAACATTCAAAGTTATTTTCGTTTTTTGCCCGCAACAAACACACACGTGTTATTAGTGTTAAAGCTAAAGTTGTTATTATGTTTATTGTGTTGCCAACCAATTAATGTTTTGCCCTCGTAATCGCAGAACGCAAATAAATTAATTTCAAAATATTTACAATACTCGTAGTTATCAAAAGGTATTATAGTGCACAGACTCTGGATTTGGCTTCAAGGTAGTGGTTAGGGTGCTTATCTCTCATGCATGAGCCTTCATGTTCGATTATCCCTAGTATTTTTTATTTTTTTTTTTTTGTGGCCGCTGTGGTGCAGTGGGTAGAGTGCTCGCCTGCTATGCCAGAGGTCTCGGGTTCAAACCACAGTCCGAGCCAAACACCAAAACAATTTTTCTAATTAGTAAAAATCCAATTATTGGGTTTTTTAAACGGTTTTTAAACGGTTTTATTTAGCTCACCCCGTTTGTTTTATTCTTGGGTCAAATTTAGTAATTCAAATTTCACCCTCTTCCTGTCAACCGATTAATCTGAAATTTTGTACGCATGTATAACCCCGATGACAATGCAATATTATGAAAAAAAAATTCCGATAGGTGGCGCGTGGGTCGCTATATTTACAAAAATCGCATTTATGGTCCGATTTGGCTGAAATTCGGAACATGTATTACTACCTTGAAAAGAAATATTTTCTTAAAAAAAAATTCCGCTAGGTGGCGCGTGGGTCGCTATATTTATAATAAAAATAGGTAAAAAAACTTTTTAAGTTAAACGGTTTTATGTTATACATACATTGCAATGTTTAAGATAAATGTACTAAAAACCAAAAAATAATAAAATAGATACAGTCGTGGGAATTATAAACATTTGCATAGACTAGACTAAAATAAAACCGTGGGGCACGTCAATTGTCTACAAATTATCGACTTAATGCGCGATAGAAGAATCGTTTAATTCGTCGTTAGGCAGTTGGCCCGCAGACGGTGAGGAAATTACTTACTATTTTCTTGCTCATGGAAATTCCAATAGTTATACACTCCATGTTAATAAAAGAGATGTTTCAACTAGTTTATCGTTTCACTGCTCGTAGTTTGTCTTTAATCGACAAAACATATGATAAAAGTACTACTCGCTCACCACTATGAAACCCTAAAACTCGCTTATAATCGAGCTTGCTAGCTTTTTTCCACATTCTAGCCCTACTTATCACACGTCCATCGTTGTCGGTTGAACAACTGCCTAATTATAGTGTAACATTACAAAACAAACATTTTAATCAACGATTGTAGACAATTGACGTGCCCCACGGTTTTATTTTAGTCTAGTCTATGCAAATGTTTATAATTCCCACGACTGTATCTATTTTATTATTTTTTGGTTTTTAGTACATTTATCTTAAACATTGCAATGTATGTATGACATAAAACCGTTTAACTTAAAAAGTTTTTTTTACCTATTTTTATTAAGAGCAGCGGTCACCTCTCGGTAGTGGGCGGCATACCCTCCGAGTGTATTTCTGCCATGAAAAAGCTTCTCACAAAAAATGCATTCGCCGTTCGGAGCCGGCATAAAACTGTGGGTGGACCTACATTAGTAGGAAAAACAAAAAGGAGCACACCTCGAATTGAGAGAGAAGCTCGGGCATAAAACTCGTCAGAGTTATAATAGCGCCATTGTATTATATTATTATATGAGCGTAATCTAAAGGATTTTTTCATAGAATATTTTAGGCAACATTTTGTTAAAATTATTATCTTAACACATAGTAGCGAATATTCTGTTATAATTCTCAAAACTAACTTCAAATGTACTATACTCAGCTGATGATTTTATTTGTCTGTAGCTGAGCAGTTTAAGATCTCGACGCTTAACGAACTCCTGCCACTCAACACCTCGGCATTTTATGTAAATAAAAAATATCCCTACGTCATGCGGGTGCGCCTCTCGTGCGGTCGGGCGGGATTGGAGGGCGTGGGTTATTATTATTATTATTATTATTATTATTATTATTATTATTATTATTATTATTATTATTATTATTATTATTATTATTATTATTATTATTATTATTATTATTATTATTATTATTATTATTATTATTATTATTATTATTATTATTATTATTATTATTATTATTATTATTATTATTATTATTATTATTATTATTATTATTATTATTATTATTATTATTATTATTATTATTATTATTATTATTATTATTATTATTATTATTATTATTATTATTATTATTATTATTATTATTATTATTATTATTATTATTATTATTATTATTATTATTATTATTATTATTATTATTATTATTATTATTATTATTATTATTATTATTATTATTATTATTATTATTATTATTATTATTATTATTATTATTATTATTATTATTATTATTATTGTTATTATTATTATTATTATTATTATTATTATTATTATTATTATTATTATTATTATTATTATTATTATTATTATTATTATTATTATTATCATTGTTATTAAAAGAAAGGGTGTTCAATTCGTTTTACCGCTTGTTCTACAATTTTTTAAATACATTGCATATTTTTGTAAAATTTCTACATTTAAGGAATCTAGATTTGTACCCGTTCGGAATGAAAGCGATTAATCTACATTTATACCCGTTAGGGAACAATTGGTCCACAATTAGTCTACATTTATACACGTTCGGGAGCAATCGGGAACTAATTGTGGACCGATTGTTCTCGAAAGAGATCAATCCGGGACAAATATCTTTCGGTATTAATCGCACATTTTTTTGTAGGGACGCTTTTATTGGCTTCACCTGTATGTTTGTATGTAAACATTGCATACTTTTTGGCGAAAGCGTGTATAGAAGTTTTTCAGTGTGAAATGTGCTTGTTACACGTACACCAACAAAGCTAATGCAAACAATAAGAGCGCCAACTAAAAGTTAAGCAAAAGCAACAGAAAACTGCAAACATTTTAGTTTTTAACTGAAATTTTAATTTGATTCAACAGCAAAAGTATTTGTTTTTACAGCAAAGTTTTTGATCCAATAATTTATTCAAAAACGGGCGTTGTTGATTCAAAAACTTGCTTGCCTTTAAAAAATTTTTTGTGAGAAAATATTTTTTTGTGAGAAAACCAACAAAAAAAAAAAAAATAATGATGGAGAGAAGATGAAGAGAAAAATTAAAAAAAGTTTATTTTTAGCAACAATTTTCTCCCCGTTGTTGATTTAAAGGCAAAAGTATTTGACCCAACAGTTTCCGTTGTAAACAAAAGTAATGAGAACAATTTTTTTTTAAATTTTGTTTTTACAATGATTCATATAATTCATGGATTCCTTTTTGGGAAATGGAAGTATAAATAGGTTACTACAATTCAATATAATGTTGAATGTTCCACTATGTGATGATTGGATAGAATTTCAGGTTGATGTCATGGTTCGAATACGGAGGAGAATATAAAATAAAGAAGAACAAGTAAGGAAGCCTAAGTTCGAGTGCAATCGAACATTAGATACTCAGCTGTATGCTTTCATTGTTTGTTTGCGTTTGTTCGATATAGGGTGTATTTTATATGAAACGAGTGCTGCATAAACAGGGCGCAGCCACGCCCATTTTCAAAATTTATATCAATCATCCAAATAAGCATACAAATATTATTGTTAGTGCAAAATTTCATCCCTCTATGACTTTTAGTTACAAAGACTTCACGTTACAAATTCCAAAAGGGTGTTCCAGAAATATCTTTGTTAAAAAGTAGGCGTGGTCATAAACCGATTTCAATACATTTTTGCGTGTCTATTAACACATGTTATAAAAGTGTATAAACCAAGTTTCGTCATAATATCTCAATTATTTGTCGAGTTAAAGGCTAAGAAATCTCATATATCCCTTTGTCTAAAAAGAGGCGGTGCCACGCCCATTTTCCAAACTTTTTTATTTTTTGTTTCCGGTCTATTGTAAAACTCATGTCACAAAATTTCAATGAATTATCTTTATATTTCACATAGATATCGCTTAAAATGGTTTTATTAGGTCACTTTATAATACACATATATAAAAGTGGGCGCGGTCGTCAACCGATTTTGGTAATTTTTCGTCCACACATTTGGCTAAGTAAATATATCACGCGTACCAGATTTCATCGATATATCTTTAACGGTTTCTGAGTTATGGCTTATTAAACTTTCAATATTCGCTCCTTAATAAGTGGGCGTGGCACCGCCCATTTTCCAAAATTTTTGTAGTTTTTGTTTTATGTCCATAGTTGGACTCCTGCCACAAAATCTCAGTGATTGATCTTTATATTTGACAGAGATATCGCTTAAAATGTTTTTATTAGGCCCCCTTATATTTCCTATATATAAAAGTGGGCGTGGCCGTCAACCGATTTTGATAATTTTTCGCCAAAACATTTGACTAAGTAATTATATTACGCGTACCGAATTTCATCGATATATCTTCAACGGTTTCTGAGTTATGACTCATAAAACTTTCAATGTCTGCCCCTTAATAAGTGGGCGTGGCACCGCCCATATTCCAAAATTTTTGTGTTTTTTGTTTTATGTCCATAGTTGGACTCATGCGACAAAATTTCAATGATAGATCTTTATATTTGACAGAGATATCGCTTAAAATGGTTTTATTAGGTCACTTTATAATACACATATATAAAAGTGGGCGTGGCCGTAAACCGATTTTGATAATTTTTCGTCAAAACATTTGTCTATGTAAGCAAATTACGCGTACCAAATTTCATCGATATATCTTCAACGGTTTCTGAGTTATGACATATAAAACTTTCAATGTTTGACCCTTAATAAGTGGGCGTGGCACCGCCCATTTTCCAAAACTTCATCAAATTTCTTCATAAGGGCCCGAGCTCAATACGTGGGTAAAATTTTAAAACTCTAGCTATATTAGTGGCTGAGATACCAAATTTCCGATTTTTTCTATATAGGAAAAGTGGGCGTGGTCATGGTCCGATTTCGCCCATTTTCAATACCAACCGTCCCAGTCTCGATACCAACTTGCGTTCCAAATTTCATCAAAATATCTCAATTTTTGCGCGAGTTAGAGTGTTTACAGACGGACGGACGGACGGACGGACGGACAGACGGACGGACGGACGGACGGACGGACGGACGGACGGACGGACGGACATGGCTCAATCGATTTCTCTTTTCACCCTGATCATTTTGATATATATAAGTCTATATCTATCTCGATTATTTCATTCTGTTACAATCCACCGTTATGTGATTAAAACTATAATACTCTGTGTACTAGTACAGCTGAGTATAAAAATCAGAATAAGAAATAAAGATAGCAACCAGTGAATGATAAGAAGGAGAGAAGAATAGGAGAACAAGCGGAGGCTACATATTTGCAGTTGGGACCCGGGCGGAGAGAAGCTGAAGATTAAAATGCAAACAAAAATTTATTTTTAGGTGAAATTTTTTTCCAACAATCTCCGTTATTGACTTAAATCAACAACGCTCGCACCTTTAAAACAACAACGGAGCGTTGTTGGGCACATTTCAACTGCGGAAAGTAGTTGATTTAACAGCGAAAGTGTTTAGATTTACAACGTTTTTTTTTTCAGAGTACCTTTTTTTGTATTAAAACTAAAAACACTGCAATTTATACATTAAACGTTATTATAATTATTTTTTAGTTGAATAAATATGCATATCAGTTCACGCACAAAATTTTGAGCTTAGACAATGACGAACTTTTTTTTAAAGAGTTTTATACACGTAGCTTACAATTGACAGCAGTTCTTCAGATTATGCTTCAATAATAACAAAAAAAAAAAGAAGTAAAATCCCTTTAACCTTATAAAAAAATATCTAAACCAATCGTTTAACTCAAAAACGTTAAATATGCACATTGCTAATATCCACAAGACAACGTTATATTTGCTTATCAGTTTTATTGCGCCGCATAAGTATGACTCGTCTCGCACATAATTTGCATATTAGTCACGAACACTCGCTTATTGCCAATTGTTTGCATTTGATAAATACATTAAGCATGTTGTTTATTCAAAAGAAATAGGCAAACAAAATGGTGAGAAATAAGATAAAATAACAACCAATTTTATAAATCATTTTTATTCGTGTAACAATTTAATATGTCTGATACATACCCGCACATACTTAAAGAAACGACTGCTGATTATGCCGTTGAAATATCGTTTGTAGTCACGTAGATAAATAAACATTTTATTGATTAAACACTGGTTATAAGGATGTAGCAAACAAAAGGCATCAAGACATTAACTAAGAAATTGAATCTAATAAAGCTTGTTAAGTAGTTCTGCAAGGCAAAGCTGATCCATTTTAGCTTGTTGATACCAAGTAGTAGTGCTGGAAAACCATCGATAGTGGTCCCATCGATTGATCATCGATAGTTTTAAAGGCAACCATCGATAGTATCGATGGTTTAATATATGTACGTAGGTGGCCCGTTAAAGGGAAATGTGGTACTCAAATATTTAATGCACATATACATACATATGTATGCATGTATGTATTTAAAAGAAAAATATAAATTTTTATTAGAAAGTTATTATAAAATTAATAAAAAACCAAAGTTTATGTAAAAAGTTCAATACAAAAAATAAATCATTGACTATTTAAAGTAAGAATACTACATATCGTCGGTGATACTGCAATACGTTCCATGTCACTTTGCACTTCTTCCTGAATACACCTAAATAACCTTTTTACACTTTTGGCAATCACATAGATTTTGCTTTTATATATAACTTCGCTTTTATATATACTATAAAAATGTAAAAAACACAGCGAAAAGTGAAAATATATATAGTTTTTTCTCCTTCCTCAAAAATTTAGTCACGGCGACATAGCACGTTTTGCAGTATCACCGACGATATACACATTTGAACATATACAGTTGTCCACAAAATAATATGAGAGCCGAAATCAAAACCTAAATTGCTTAGTTCTCAATAAAAAAACTGTTTTATTTGCAAGTTTTTTTCATAAAATTATTCACTAATCTTTTATTTACATATTCACAGCCCACATATTCCAATCAAGTACCTTAAAAATTGTAAATCTCAATTTTTTTTGATTAATTTTTTTAACAGACGTTTTAGTTATGTACCAAGTAAAATACTATCGATGGTTAAATAAAACCATCGATAATCGCCATCGATAGTATCGATAGTTCAATCGATGGTTTTCCAGCACTACCAAGTAGACAACGTATTAATTAAAATCAGATTTTTAAGTAAAATTTGTGCCAAATATTATTTCATTGCGCTGATTGTTAAGGACAAAGGCAGGTAGGTAGAAATATTAATTAATAAGTGATAACTTGCGTTACCTTCGTGTAAGATTGATTTCTTTACTCTCATATAAATAAATTTATTTTAGTAGAAACACAGCTCTGTGGCATTTTTAAGCTTGACGACGAAACACTAAGTCATACTCTATAGAAGAAAAAGCCTGAGCAGGTCCTCATATCTAGCAGAAGCCTCCACATACATTAGGCTACGGAGTATAGCGCAATACTTAGATCTTAATGAAGATCACGGCTTGAATGAAGGAGATCATACTATGAGCGATAATGGAACACTACCTATGAAGTATGAGAGTGCTACCGAACTATGCTAAACTTCGAATAAAATATGCTACCATGCTTGAAAAAGGTGTACTGCGCTATTTCTATTCACAAAGGGAAAGCTTAAAATTTTTCTTGTAGAAAACTATAGCTCATTGTTGAAAATAAACTAATTGAAAACAAGAAAGAGCGTGGCTGTCTTCGGCTGTATCGAATATTTCATAACTTTTACGATAGAGGAAATGAAACGTGTAGTCTAATTTTTTTATACTCAGCTGTACTAGTACACAGAGTATTATAATTTTGATTTTTTAATTTACACTTCTAGACGTTACTCGATAGAAGGTCTCTATTTTAGGAAAATAAAATAAATTTCAGTGCGCGCATCTAACTTCTTGGTGTGTATGAAAAAGATACCTTGACGCTTAGTTGACGCTGTGTTACGACACTAAGAACTTACTTCCCGAAGCGTTGTCTTCCAAGCGACATTTGCAAGATATTTCCTGAAGTGTCGTTTATGACTCATCATGGACGTAACGTTGAGGGAGAACATTTTTTGCCGAACGAAGATAGCAAAAAGTTGAGAATGCGATACCTCTCCCGATTGAATTATCTTCTTGAGCTTTTATTCAATGGCTATTGTAATTGTGCATATGAATACAATATGAATTCAATGCTTTCAATTACTTCAAAGTTTTCTTTATAAGCATGTATAAGCCTCCATTGTAATACGGTTTTATTATGTACTATCGAAGTATTTATATAATGTCACTACCAGTGTTGCCAGAATATTTTGAAGCTTATAGCTAAATTAAATAAAAAAAATTGCTAAAAATAGCTAAATAATTTTTTTCATAGCTAAAATAAATAGCCAAATTTTTTTTTTTTCAGAAATAGCCAAATAATGATTTATTTAAAAAGACGTGACATAAAACAACTTCACATATATGAATATTTATATATACATATATTATATATTGTAGCCATACATAAATTTGTTTGTATGTACTTATATATGTACGTCGCATAATAAGATTATTACAATGAAAAAAATCAATTCATTACATATGTATGTATGTATGTATGTACATTCAATTGCAGTATTAAAATAAATTATAATAGCGACTAGTTAATATTTAAACTTTAGTTAAAAATTTGATTCAATAACATTTAAAAAATCATATCTTCTTCATTTAATTCACAGGTTGAATTATTATTAATTGAAGTCATTGCTTTAATAATATCGTTAGGAATTTTAAAGTTATTACAACATTTTTCAAGCCTTTTTAGACCATACCTAACAGTCAATAGAGAGTTTAACATAAATAATTGCATTATATTTCTTTGCTTTGTTTTTATTACGTTCATAACAGAAAATCTACGTTCTATTTCTGTATTACTAAGCGGTAGGATTAGAAAATTAAACACAAAAGATTGTAGTTCTTCAAACGGATTTTCGTTAAGAGCATTTCTAAGCTTTCTTACGTCTACCCAAAACTTTATTGTAGAGGTAGTTCCCTTCCATGGGTATGCGTGTAGTTTTTCCATTGCATTTCTAAAATAGTGATTTCCTCCGTGTTAAAGTGATCCTTTTCATCCTTGAAAGTGTCAAATATTTTTGACTTATTTACAGAAAAAAATTCAATATTTTTTAAAGATTGAATATTCTGCGGTAAGCGTTGGCGGAGTTGCTCAATTAACTTGATAATAAAGTTCTGAAAAATTTTACGAATACACCGTGAAAAGGACGGTTCAAATATCGCGTATGCCAATGGTCATTTGCGAATTCAAATAGCAAAATGGGCAACAACAAAATGTATGGCAGAGTTGCTTTTGCACACTGCGAAAACCTTATTGCATCCAAGGCAGATCTAGGAAGGTAGGTTCGGTGGCGAATTCAGAAACTACTTTTTTTATTTACAAAGGTAGAGTGTAATGTCAAAAGCAAAGCGAATTCACATCATTACCAATAGGAATGGGCGAGTCTCAAGCGAATTCAGATTTTAACTAAGGCGAATTATCATTTTGACATTACACTCTACCAATTACAATAACAAAATACGTGGGAAATTTCTGAATTCGCCACCGAGCCTACCTTCCTAGATCTGCCTTGATTGCATCAACCTTGCATATGAATGCACCAATAATCGATAAAATAAGGAAGGCATGCCAGACTATCAACTTTTGTATAGTTTTATAATCATAAGGATAAGTATACACTTTCAAGTTTTCATAAACTCGCAGATGACTCATTAGCTTAAAATGATAAACTGATGTACAAAATAAAGAAATTAAGAAAAATAGCTAAAAATAGCTAAGCTATTAAAAAAAAAGCTAACAAAAATAGCTAATAGCTAAACGCAAAAAGTTATAGCTAAATCTAGCTACAAAATAGCTAAAGTGGCAACACTGGTCACTACACTATAATATATGAAATAAGATTTCTCGCATTTCATAGTATTATGAAATGGTCAAAAAATCTTTATCAAGCGTTATTTTTTATATGCATAAAAGTCTCCTAATAATAATATTTATTGTCGAATTTTAGCAGAACGCAACACACAAAGACGCAAATTATACAGGAAAAAAATTTAAAAAAAAAGAAAGCAAATATATTGCCTGGGTGTTAGAAAACGCAAATAAAATCAAATCAAATGACTTTGAATATTTGCATGAAAAATGGCAAATGAAGAGAAAAAATGTCAGCTTTATATCAGCATGCTTGGGTAAATATGTATAAGCATACTCATAATCGTATATATATGGCGTTTTCGATTCGCCATCAGACAACAAAAATGTTCGAACCCATAATGAGTAGTAGCTATACTCGCCAACTGGTCGATAAAAATTTCCCTCTGCTCGCTAACATTCTCATATAAATTTGACAGAGGGAAATTTATAGCGAGCAGAGAAATTGTGAATCGAAAGCGGCTATACATATTATGTATATAAAGCAATAAAATCATGCTTTGCGTTTATTTAGGCAATATTTGCTATCGGATCAATTTTTTGTGAGTGTGTGCCAATACGTTAAAATGTAAAGCATGCACATTTTGTTTTATTTCTTATCTTATTATCGTTCGCTAATCCACATAGAAATGTTTAAGCTTTAGATACAATCAAAAATCATGAAATGGTAGAAAATTTCGACGTAAAGCTGCTTATTGTTAAATGAGCAGAATTTTGGCATACATCTAATAATTTATTTTCTCCACAAAAACACGTTCTGTGTAGTAAAAAGGCCCTTTAATAAATTCCATTGGTAAACAAGTATCTTCACCACTGGTTTTATCTTTTTTTTTTTTTTTAAGAAATGCTATTGCCATCGCAATTGATTATGGTAAGGCTGAGTTAATGTTTACAGATTATAAAAATCAATCAATCAATCAGCATATTTTATATTGTTACGTGGCTTAACAAACTTGTAATAAGCTTTGAATAATGAGTGTTTATTTGTAAAGTAAAGCCAGCAAAAACAAAAACAAAATACATTTGAATTGACGTTCTTACGATTTTTATTTATAGATGCTGTTTTGATCAATTTTTCACAAAGGAAGGTGAAGTCATTCTTCACCTTATCTTCCCAACACAGTGGAGGTCTCCCTTTTCTTCTGCCTTTAGTGCGTTTCGATAGAAATACTTTCTGGGCCGGAGCGCCTTCATCGCAGCCGCTGGCTTTTATTCGCTGAACAAACGTCGATGCTCGCCCTCGCTCACGCGCTGAAATTGTTTTTGGTGTTAATGCTGGTTCGATGTAAATACTTGAAGCTTTATAGTTAGCTGACGATGATACCATCCACTCATAGAATTTAGTTTGGAATGCTACAGATAATCTCAATAGATTACTTACTTACTTACTTAATTGGCACGTAACGGTCTAGACGATTTTGGCCGAATCCAACATAGCGCGCCAGCTATTTCTGTTTCGTGCCGCGTGGCGCCATTTGGGAATACCTAGGCAGCCAGCATCACTGTCCACCTGATCTTCCCAACGCAGTGGAGGTCTCCCCTTTCTTCTGCGTTCAGCGGGTTTCGACAGAAATACTTTCTCAATAGATTATCTGCTGAAATATTCAATTATTTTGCTTTGCACTTAAAATTTTATTTATTTAGCACATGAAAATTAAACCTATCAATATTGAAATGTTTGACTTAAATTTTTAATATCCCAGTAGGCCAAAAGGTACTAACTGCAAATCATCAATACATTCTTTCTTACATTTCCTTTTGGGTTTTGGGAACATAACAAATTCCATGACTATACCCCATGAATATCGCACGGCGATGGCCGCCTTCGCATGTATGACTTTGTATAGTAAAAAAAGCAATGAAGCGAAAGCATCGGGCCTTCATTCCAAACTGCATAATTTTTTCATATGGTAGTTATTATACTTTTATTAGGTATCCTGCATGAATGGTAACAGTATTGTAGTGCTAAATATACAGCTGTCTACCGTCTAACTTTGCTATGCTGTAATTGATGCGTGTAAATTTCTCTGTTTCGGTTGAGTCTTCTTAACCCCTACTTTAGTCAGTGATGAAATGATATGTGCTCAATTTGTACGTCACTGACAACATAATTTAGGAGCACCTGCGTTAAACCTAACAAAAGCAAGTATCTTGGCATGAATAACCATCGCATCAGCTTACAAATGGGCCTAGTGGGATTCAAATGAAATCAATATGTGCATATATCTACTTGCTATTTTGCAGTTAATACAAAATGTACACAAATAAATAATAGACCAAAAGAACCTTCTTAAAATGTTAAGCTCTCATGTTCAGAGTTCTAGTAAGACAGCTTAAGCGTATCTTAAATAGATACCAACAAATTCTCAAGCAAATAATTGAAAAATAGAACAAAATAAAAAAGAATGATTTCAATGTTGTTGCATTTGGATTTTGCTCTACAGCTGGTGATTCTAGTTTCAAAGTGCTTAAACGCAGCTTTGTTAACGATAGACTATCAATAGTCTTTTAAATTTAGATACTATACTTGCTATGCATTAATGCGTGCCAGTGTTTAATGTAGTGATGAGCACTAATGGTTTTTAAATGCTATCGAATTTACTTTCCCAGACAAAACAAATTCTATTCTACTATATAAACTTTATAAGCAACAACAACAACAAATATTAAGCCAAAAGTTGTTGACTTCATTTAAGTGCACCTTCAACATAAATACATATGTATGTGTGTGTTTTGTTGCACAGTGGAAGAATAGGCTGAACGACTTGGCAACTAGGAACTCCATCATACTACTGGCCGGGGGAATATAGGGCAATGGGCAGATGGACAGCCTGACCAGGCAAGGCAGCGGCTTGTTAACCAATAGGGCCTGAGCCTTTCATAGCAATAGGGCGGCATACTATCAGAAATAAGCTCAGGAACGAGGAAGGGAAGTTAAGGGAACAGCGCTGGCGCCAGATCAATGGAATGCGGCAGGAAAAGGTAACAATGGCAGGTCGATTCTAATAAATCTAGCTATCTATCTACATAATTCGATAATTAGAATATGGAAGGGCAATATTTTTTATTTTATTTTATTTTTTTTTGCAGAAAAGAAAGCGCCATAAAATTTTATATATCATGAGTACTTTCATTTCAAGCTTAAAAGCTGTGTATGTAGCTTAATTTTCACCAACTCTCAGTTCACCCTGTTCCACTGTGCGCTTCATTTACAAGCTTTTCCTTGTGCGTGCTCACGTTTGCTCTAAACTTTCAGATGACTATGTGGATAGTAAACCAATCGCATATGCATAAAAAAGCCATTATGAACATAACACATACATACATACATACATACAAGTGAAAGCGTTTATTGAATAACTAAGTATGCACAGTGGCTAAGAACTTAAATGAAGCGCTGGGTTGTTTTTATGAAAATTTCGAAAATCTCAAGCAGAAAAAGACATTTGTAAAACTTTTATTGTAAATATGGGTAAACAATTTATGAGCTTGGGAAAAATTTTAAACTTATATAAAATTTGCAAAAACCGTAAATTTTTAAAATTCTCACAAAAAAATATTTTTTGTAAGATTTCGTTTCTTTTTTTCAGTTTATCAGCGCTTTAAATTTATCAAAAAAAATTAATATTTTTTATTTTTTTTTTAATAAATTTATTAAATTTTATAAATTAATATTTTTTAATTTTTTTTTTTATAAATTTCGCTGGCTTTAGGTCAAAAATAAAATCAAATTTTTTTCATTGTTATATGTGCCAATATATTTCGGTTACAACTAAAATTTAAGACAACAACTAAGAAATATTAATTTTTGTCTAAATTCAACCCGTCACTCACTGTACACATCCACATGCGTGTAAATGCAGAACGAACAAGTGAAAGCTATTTAAAACCAACAGCCATAAAAACCTCAACCATAGCGTAAACAAGCACTAACATATGAATATGTCCCACAGAGAATAAAGGCAAAGAATGTAGCACACATGACACACGCCACACACGTTGACAATGACCACAAAGGACATTTTAAAAAGTAATGTGACTTTGGCATCAAACAAACAAGACAAGCAAGCAAGACAAACCAGCAAGTGTGTGTATTATTAAATGTGATGGTTGTTGGAATAATCGTACATATAAAGATAACCGCAAGCAGTGGATGATAATGACAAAACCGCACCAATTTTATTGTTGTGCAAACACATTGAATGAATTGACACAGAAGAGCAGACGCGCTTACACATGCACACACATACAAGTGACTGTGACTTATCGATATCTGACGTTCTTAACGTAAAGCAAATCTTTTGCATCTTGCATATTGAATGGAGTGTCGTGCAGCGTTTTTTTTTTTTTTTGTGGTTTGTGTTTTGGAACAATGAAACTTGAGTGGCATGTTAATTGTGATGATGTTGCATGCTTGTTTATTGTTGTTGTGATGTTAGATAGTCTGCCGTCAAACAGCTGATTAGTTGTAAGCTGTTTCAAAAGTTATCTAAATTATCTTCAGCTAGAAGGGTAAATTTCAGTGTAATAATAATTGTGAATCTTTAAAGCAGCTACACAATGACAAAAAGAAAGAAAGAAAGGGAATTGGTACGAGAATACTTTTATACGGCGCTGCTGCTGTGGCTTCGAAAGAATATGATTTAATACTTTCAACTCTAACAAACTAAATTGGTATAAGAAAAATATTTAGTATTAAATCCAAGTCAAGAAAGTGAAATAGCAACCTAATCGCTCAAGCTTGCGCAAAGAGGTCACCATCTATAGCAGCGGGCATACCACTTTGCAGACTAGTTTCAGTTCATGCAGAAAATTTCAGTTGTTTGGTCTCTTCTATGAGGTATGTGTTTATTATATTTTGCTATCATCCTTATCATATCTTATAAGCTGATAAAAATGAGGCTCTTAGCTGCTGACTATTGATTAGTTTGTATTTTATGAATTACACTACTCAACAAATTTTGATCAACTTTAACCACCAAAAATGAAGTGCTGGTACAGGGAGCTCCAACAAAAAGTTTTTGCCTTCACACTCCAAAATCGGTCAAGTAGTTTGGTTACAATGGCAAAAATAATGAAAAAAATTTGAAAAAAAATCGAATTTTTTTAAAGAAATTTCAGATTCGACTGTCCTAAAATCAGAAAAATTGCATGGAGGACAAAAAGTTAGCCCCCCTATCATATATAGAGAATTTAATTGTGAACATTTTGAGATCAATTGCGCAATAATCGGATGTACCATATTTTATATTTACCTATTTTTATTGAAAGTTCTTAACCAAAAATTTTCCGGAAGAGTAAAATTTCAACAACAAAATTGGGTTTATTCATAAAACTTTATTAAGGAGTAATACTTAAGATTATTCTATTCCATTTATTACGTGTTTTTCAGTGCACAATATCTCTCAAAGCAGCGATTAATAGGAAAAAAATTAATTGAATAAAAAATATCCGTATTTCTCTATTGATAAATAATAAGCGATGTGAGTAAGTACTTTTGACTACTCTTTCGTAATCTTCTGCATTTGTCATACGTGTATATTGTCCAGAAAATAGTCTCCCATCATATCCTCGTGACAGCGTCCTTAATATTGCCTTTCAAAAACTATTAAGTTCTGATGAAATCTCTCATCGAGTGCCACCCCCCATCTTAAGTATTACTCCTTAATAAAGTTTTATGAATAAACCCAATTTTGTTGCTGAAATTTTACTCTTCCGGAAAATTTTTGGTTAAGGACTTTCAATAAAAATATGTAAATATAAAAAACTTTACATCCGATTATTGCATAATTAGTCTTAAAATGTTCACAATTAAATTGTCTATAGGAGGGTTAACTTTTTGTCCACCATACAATTTTTCTGATTTTAGGACAGTCGAATCTGAAATTTCTTTACAAAAATTGGATTTTCTTTCAAATTTGTTTCATTATTTTTGCCATTGTAACCAAACTACTTGACCAATTTTGGAGTGTGAAGGCAAGAAATGTTTGTTAGAGCTCCTAGATGTCAAACCGCCACGATGTCTAATAAAACTTTTCGGTGCACTTATGTGATACAATGTTTGCATATATGGCCTTTTCCACGTTTTTACCAATATCTCAAGAACTGGTTCTGCCACAAAAAATGGTGGTGATATTCGGAATCAGCGTAAAATTTCGCTTTAGAAAAGTATTATCTTACTCTTGGTGATTTTTTGTGTCGAGTAGTGTTATTAAAATTGCTTGCTAAAACAAAAAGAGCTATTGTTATTTAACTTAAAATATGAGTAGTCCAGTTTCAAACGGGGTTATGTAAGTTTTTATATTAAGCCACAAATTAGAATAAAAACCACTACGACATCAAGCTCTTTTTATTTGAAAATTTTTTGTTACTACATTAGCCCATAAAAGATTTTAACGATATAAAAACATTAAACAGATTTTAGCAAATTCAGTGTTAAATATTTCACATAGCTTGTTTTGGAATAGTATTTTTTTGTTTTGAAATTGAAACGCGTAACACTTACACCACTGTACACCTAGGCGTATGAGTAACATTATTCAGATAGAGACTTTTGAATATGTATGTACCTATCTTTAAATACTGGTAGACAATCCATCTAAACTCGAAATGTAAAAAAAAAATTACATAGCCCTGTTTGAAAGTGAACTACTCATATCTTGATGAATTTTCTGTTAATTTTTAATGTGTTTAATGCAGGGACCGATTTTAGTCGTTATTTTCATTTCGGATGAAAAAATCATTATGAAAATTTCATTAACAATAAAATCGGAAAAAATAATAAATAAATATTTATTAAAGTTGATCGGAAAAATTGAAATCCAATAATAAAAATTATTTTAATTTATTTAATTTAACGAGCACAGGCCCAGGTTATATTTTATTTTTTATTTTTTAGAAACTAGAAAAAAACTTACTTAGAGGGATCTAAGGTGAAACATCCATACACCCACAGCGGCCACAAAGTCACAATATACATATATGTAATTCAGAGTGAATTTCCTCTTTCATACATTCTGTGAATTCAATTTTGGTAAATTTTTTAATTAAAAAAAATTATTGTGAAACCAAAATTGGCGAACTTAAAATTGTATTGCTGTATGAGGAAGCAAAATGTTTCCCACAGCAAAGCATTTTCTCGCTAAACGTACTCAAATTTGTAGCAAAAAAATTTTTAGGTAATTGTATTCATAAGTAATGAATATACTTTTTTTTTTTCACCTATTACCTTTGGCAATGTAATTTGCGTTTTCTTTCGTTTGCATAATTTAAAGACAATAACGAAGCAGAAGAGAATATTAAAATAAACAAGTAAGAGCGCGGCTGTCTTCAGCCAAAACGAACCCTGCATACCTTTCATGCATGAGCAAATGAAATGTTACATAGTCTGATTTTACTTAATTTATATTCTGAAATTTTAGGGTTATTATCCAAAGGTTTATTAGAAAATAAAATAAATAATGGCATGCTCTTGGCTATTTAAATAAATGGACAAGTTATAACGCAAAATGTCTATATCTGAACAATCGGTTGTATGAGAGCCATATTTTATAGTGGTCCGACACAGCTCATTCATTAAACCATTCACATCGGTATATATGTACCTATGTATGTATTTTTGTGGGCCTGTCACGCCTCCTTCTGCTACTTGCAAGATTTGAGTTTTGGCGCAAAGTTATAATACCATTTAATTTTCATGAAAGGTATAAAAGCAACAACTAAAGCCTGACGGCATAAACAGAAACTCAGAAGGAAACACATGCTCGTGTGTTACGTATACGCAGAGGCGCACAATCATACGGTTTGTAACAGATGATAATACTATAATAATATATATACTTTAGTAGATGTATGTATGTAAGCATGTATAGATACTTATATAAATATGTAGGTATGTAAACAAAGCAAAGCAGAATGCTTGTAGGGCTTGTAAAGCTATTTTTCGTTTGTGAACATTTTTATGTATAAATTTAAAGTTTTTAATTAACAAAATCTGATAGAGCAACTCGATAAAAACAAACATGTCACTTCTTTACTTGCATATGTAGATACATATCGCCGTTTAAACTTCATAACCGCCCAAGTGAGACTTTCATAATCGCCCAAGCGACATTTGTGCCAAAAATTAAAATTGAATTCCTGTTTCCCAACTCTACAAGTTAAGAACTGAAAAGGACATTAAGTAGGAGGAAATATAGAGCAACTCGAGCTTCGCAAGGGCTAAATTTATGGTGTGGATCGATAGAGCTTGGCGTCAAGATTTAAAGTTTGTCAAACCGCAATTTTGGCAAAGGCGGTTATGGAAGTTTAACTTTGGCGGTTATCAAGTTTAAACGACTATATATGTACCAGACATGGGCATCTGTAATTACAAAATTTTTCAATTACAATTACTTGTAATTGTAATTTAAAAATTTCCAATTACAATTACTTGTAATTACAATTACTTGTAATTGAACACTATTGTCAAACCGCAATTTTGGCAAAGGCGGTTATGGAAGTTTAACTTAGGCGGTTATCAAGTTTAAACGACTATATATGTACCAGACATGGGCATCTGTAATTACAAAATTTTTCAATTACAATTACTTGTAATTGTAATTTAAAAATTTCCAATTACAATTACCTGTAATTACAATTACTTGTAATTGTAATTGAAAAACTTCAGATACAATTACATATAATTGTCATCGAAAAGGTATCAATTACAGGTAATTGTGAATGAAATGCATCAATTACATTTTGATTGATTTTTGTGCTCAAAATAACTATGTATGCTCTTAGATGTAGGTATGTATTAGCTTAGGGATGCGCCAACACCCAAAAAAATTAACTAATTCACTGTTCAATTACATGTAATTGAACACTATTCGGTAACAATTACATGTAATTGAATACTACTGAGTTATTTCAATAGCAGCATTTCAATTACAATCGGAAAAATGTAATTGGAAAATTTTCCATTACAATTACTTGTACTTTGTAATTGAAAAATATCAATTACAATTACAAGTAATTGTAATTGTTGTGTGTAATCAATTACAAAATGTAATTGAGTATGCCCATGTCTGATATGTACATAATTGTGTGTATGCCTTTATGCTCGCCATGTGTAACAGTTGCACAAGCAAAATTACAATACAAATGAATGCATATTGTGCTCAGGAGTTGTAATAGAAGAGCAGTCAAGCTGATTGCCTTCGGCAGCAGCAACAGCAAAGGAAGTGGTAGTCACAACAAAAACACAAACACACATGCATGGAGATAAATGCATAAATATGCAATATGTACGTACTTTCGGTTACATTTGCATTAGTGCATATGCACAAATATATGTATGTGAATAAATTTTAGTAAGCAGCGCATATGTGTTTTGCTTTTTACTTTTTATTATGCACTTGCCTGGCTGCCTCATACACATATAATTATGTATGCATGTAACTTATTTTAGTGCCGAGAAACAACACCAACAATGACACTAACGTCAACGTCAACTCACACGCCACATGAAACAAGCAAGACGAGACGATCGACTATTTCTTTATTATATTTTTTTTTGTCTTTGCATGCATTTGCTTTTTGAAAAACATGAAGTGTAACTTTTCTCAACTGTTGCTTTTACAAAAAAAAAAAAAAAAAAAAACAACAATCGCAAAAAAGTGTATGTAGCAGTCAGCCATAAATTGGCATGCCCATTGGGAGACGGATATGATGAGTAGCACTAACTAAAAACCAAGTTGTGTCTTTAATTGCATTTGTTTGTCACTATTTCCGTGGAGTTTATCCATTTTTCTGCTTCTCTATTCGCAACTCTCGCAAAGCACATTAAAACATTTTCTACTCGCACATTAACATATTTGTGGTTGGTGAATCATATTGTTGTTGTTGTTTTAATGACGAAAATACTCTCCAGAAGTATCTTTATCTGAACAATCTGTGGTATGGGGGTGATATCTGATAGTGGTGGGATTTTGAGAATTTACAAATTGTTCTAAAACAGTAGACAATTTAACTCTGTTCTGTAAAAAGTGGACAATTTAAAATGGTTATGTAAAAATAGACATTTAAGCATTATGTAAAAAGTGGACATTTTAAAACTTGTATGCAAAATGTGAACATTTTAACATGGTTTTGTAAAGAGTAGACATTTTAAAATGTTTATGTAAAAAGTGGACATTTTAAGCATTGTTATATATAAAGTAGACATTTTGACATTGTTATGTAAAAAGCAGAAATTTTAGCATTTTTATGTAAAAAATGGACATTTTAAAATGGTTATGTAAAAAGTGGACATTGTAATATGGTTGTGTAAAAAGTAGACATATTAACACTCTTATGTAAAAAGCAGAAATTTTAACACTGTAGTGTAAAAAGTGGACATTTTAACATTGTTATGTAAAATGAGGATATTTTAACATTGTTATGTAAAAAGTGGATATTTTAAAATGTTTATGTAAAAATAGACATTTAAGCATTATGTAAAAAGTGGACATTTTAACATGGTTTTGTAAAGAGTAGACATTTTAATACTGTCACGGAAAGAATAGACATTTATGCATTGTTATGTAAATAGTAGACATTTTACCATTTTTATGTAAAAAATTTACATTTTAAAATGGTTATATAAAAAGTGGGCATTGTAATATGATTGTGTAAAAAGCTAAAATTTTAACATTGCTATGTAAAAAGTGGACATTTTAACATTGTTACGTAAAATGAGGATATTTTAACATTGTTATGTTAAAATGAGGATATTTTAACATTGTTATGTAAAAAGTGGATATTTTAAAATGCTTATGTAAAAAGTGGACATTTTAATATGGTTATGTAAAAACTGGACATTTTAAGCATTGTTATGTAAAAAGTGGACATTTTAACATTGTTATGTAAGATGAGGATATTTTAACATTGTTATGTAAAAAGTGGATATTTTAAAATGTTTATGTAAAAAGTGGACATTTTAATATGGTTATGTAAAAAGTGGACATTTTAACATTGTTATGTAAAAAGTGGACATTTTGAAATGGCTATGCAGAAGTAAACATTTTAATATTATTAGTAAAAAGTAGAAATTTTAAAATTGTTATGTAAAAAGTAGACATTTCAGCACTGTTATGTAAAAAGTAGACATTAGCTTTGTTCAACAACTTTACTTGCAAGAAGAACGTCAGTGACAAAGTAAGAGTAAAAACGAGAAAAAGAGAAAATTGTCAACCAAAGTTATTGAACACAAAATCGTAAACATTTGCAAGTAAACAGCTGATGCGCTCTTTTCACAATTTGATTTTTAGGTTAGGTTGTAATCTTTGTAAATCTTTGAAATTGAAAATGAATGTAAATAACTGAATTAGGAAGACGAAAATCTACTTTGGATATTCCACAACATCGTCAAGATTCCTTTTTGCGCTAATTTATTTAGTAAGCAATTAGAAATTTGCGATTAAAATGTTTGCATATTTCCAATTGAAATTTTTGTGATCATATGTTTTGAACGCTTCTATTTTTTTTAAAGCTGCAAGTAGTTGCAAGTGAAAATTTTACTTGCAACTATTTTCAACTCTCTCGAAGTCTTACTCTCCCAATTTGGCTCGCTGTGGTGAGGTACTTGATAATTCATTAAACGTAATTTTAAAAACTATTTTGCAAATTTAGTTGTGCAAATCGGCGTTTCATGTATGTATACATATTTTATATGTATGTATGTATATACTAACGTATGTTTTTCATTAATGGATGCACATATGTAGGTACATATATATGTATGTATGTATATATTTTCGTTAATAAAAGACTTGTAAAAATTATTTTGGTTAAAAAATTTATGTAATATGGGAATTTTTAAGCCTAGATTTTGAAAATTATTTAAAATATCTAGAATTAAAAAAAATTAATTGCTGGGATAAGTGGAAAAAAATTCAACAACTATTTACAGCGAATTAAATTTTATAACATACGACGGCTGTGACCTGCTTGGGTACCCATATATACATATGTATGTATGTGAGGTAGGATTGGTTTTTAGTGTGTTAGGGTGGAAAATTTTTAAATGTTGCTCTAAATTTGGTGAATGTCCTTTTAAAATTTTGTTGCACTCTTCATTTTTGCAAACACATGTTTTATTTTCCATCACATGAAAAAAGGCATACAATATATTACGCGGCATGTTGTTTTAGATGCAGACGAGCAAATAATAGAAAACTAACTAATTGCATGTTGTACCTCTTGCACATTTCCTCGCAAATTTGGTAGATTTTTTTCAAGTAAACGGTACCAATTTTTTTCGTCCTGAGTGGCAAAGAGTAAAGGCCAAGGTAGATGCAAATGAATATATGTACATATATATGTATGTATATTTACATAGTGGGAGATCGCAGAGCATTTGTGCAACATTCATAGACATATAGATACCCTACAAAGAAATTCACATTAATCGGGGATGCTTTCGGGATCACGCGCAATGTAGCATGCGACTATTCTTAATTTTATCTAAATGACGTTGTTCATAATTAATAATTTTTAATAAATTGTATGTGTGTATAAGCATTTATACGTATGTATACATATGCCCATATTTAAGTATTGACAGGCCTAAAATTTTAATGACCGTAAATTATTGCTTTTTGGTGGGCTGTGCAGTTTTGTTGTCAGAGAAAAATTACATTGAATTTCGCGTTAATGCAAATTATTGTATGATTTTGCAACTCAAACAATGGTTTTTGCAAGTTTAGGTAGCTGTTCAGATATTTTTGTGTTCCCGAGAGCATTCCGGATAAATTTGAAATTCTTTGTAGGGTATACATATGTATATATGGCTGTGGACATTTACATCAGACCGCCATTGTGACATATATCGCTCTGCGCTATCTTACACAATTCCTCTCATAATTTTGCTGCGGTCTGATCTTTACACATTCCTATGTACATTGGGGTTGTTCAAATTAATATGAAGAAAATAAAGCTCTCCCGAAACATGCATATTTAGAGGTCAAGAAAATGTCTTAAAATGTCCACCTTCTTTTACATTAGTAATGCTACATATTTTTTGGTAAGTCCTTAGTCAACAAGATAAAGTTTCTTATCATCAAATAAAATCGCCTTGTCATGCAATGATTTTTCGGTTCTAATTTTTTGGACCACCTTATGCATGCAAAAATGCTTTGCAAAAAATAGAACTTATATTGTTTATGAATAATAGCATCAAAACAGCCATATTCCGTAATTTGTTCGTTTAAAATTTTTTTTTGGACCAGCTTAATGTACATATCTGTATATATGTACATATGTATGTATGTACATATGTATATATGTATGTATGTACATATGTATGTATGTATGTATTCATTGCATCCTTCTTGGCCTTTACTCTTTGCCTCTCAGGACGAAAAAATATCAGCTACATACATATGCGCATTTCTGGTATAAACATGCAAATGAACGCTACGATTAGCGTAGTGTTCATTTTCGCTGCCAGCGAAGCACGAAATAGGTAGCGTTAGGTTTGTGTTCTTTCGCTCGTTTAGGGTTCGGTTTGTGTTTGTTTACATGAGCACAAACGCTATCGTAGCGTGCGCGTTTAGTGTTCTTTTTGGCGTAGCGATTCCGTAACGCTCAGTTTATTTGCGAACTCTGAACAAAACAAAAAAAAAAAAGAAACAAAAAAAAAACACAAAACAAAACAAAAGAATTTTCCACACTAAAAAGCTCATAAACGCATGTAAAAGAGCAAATCACATAAACACATATCATTTGCGCCTTTTGTTGTTTTATTAAGCAGTTGCTAAGCTTTTTGTTTGCTACACATAAAATGCTAAAACCCTTATAAAAGTGTATGTATGTATAGGCGCATTTCTGTCGTACCCAAGCATGAAAAGAATACTCGCTTATTCATAAAATTACCTCCAAAGCAACAACACCAACTCGACTATTTTTAAAATAGTCGAGTTGGTGTTGTTGCTTTGAAGGTAATTTGATGCATAAGCGAGTATTCTTTTCATGCTTGGGTACGACAGAAATGCGCCTTATGTATGTAGATATTTTAACAGTTATACGAGTACGTGACTAAGCTTTCTTCGTGCTGTCTGTGTTCTATTCCTCTTTTCTTCTATTTTTAATTTGGCATTGTGTGTCATTTGTTCTTATGGATTGCTAAGCTAAGTGTCTGTCTCGTCTCTTTTATACGTAATGGTACTAAAAGAGCTATTAACAACACAATTTTTAGACTTTAATAACAAAAACAAAATTAAACAAGTAAGGAAGCCTAAGTTCGAGTGGCATCGAACATTAGATACTCAGCTGTATGCTTTCATTGTTTGTTTGCATTTGATGGAAACACGGTGTAGGTACTTTATATAAAGCAAGTGCTGCCTAAAGTGGGCGTAGCCGCGCCCATTTTCAAAATTTTTATCAGTCATCCAACTAAGCATATGAATATTATTCTTTGTGCAAAATTTCATTCCTTTATGACTTCCAGTTACAAAGATGTCACGTTACAAATTCCCAAAGGGTGTTCCAGAAATATCTTTCTTAAAAAGTAGGCGTGGTCATAAACCGATTTCAATAAATTTTTGCGTTTCTATTAACACAAGTTATAAAAGTGAATAAACCAAGTTTCGTCATAATATCTCAATTATTTGTCGAATTATAGGCTAAGAAATCTCGTATATTCCTTTGTCTAAAAAGAGGCGGTGCCACGCCCATTTTCCAAAATTTTTCTATTTTTTGTTTCCGGTCTATTGTGGAACTCTTGCCACAAAATTTCAATGAATTATCTTTATATTTGACAAAGATATCGCTTAAAATGTTTTTATTAGGCCCCTTTATAGTTCCCATATATAAAAGTGGGCGTGGTCGTCAACCGATTTCGCTAAAATTTTCAACATGTATTACCACAAATAATAAAAGTGTACACACCAAGTTTCGTCATTATATATCAATTATTTGTCGAGTTATGGGTTCACAAATCTCGTATATTCCAGCTTCTAAAAAGAGGCGGTGCCACACCCATTTTTCAAAATTGTTGTGTTTTTCGTTGTATGTCCGCAGGTGGACTCCTGGCATAAAATTTCAATGATATATCTTTATATTTGACAGAGATATCGCTTAAAATGTTTTTATTAGGTCCCTTTATAGTTCCCATATATAAAAGTGGGCGTGGCCGTCAACCGATTTTGATAATTTTTCGTGCAAACATTTTCCTAAGTAAGTATATCACGCGTACCAAATTTCATCGATATATCTTCAACAGTTTCTGAGTTATGACTCATAAAGATTTCAATGTTTGCTCCTTAATAAGTGGGCGTGGCAACGCCCATTTTCCAAAATTCAATCAAATTTCTTCATAGGGGCCTGAGCTCAACACGTGGGTAAAATTTCATCGCTGTAGCTATATTAGTGGCTAAGATACCAAATTTCCGATTTTTTCTATATAGGAAAAGTGGGCGTGGTCATGGTCCGATTTCGCCCATTTTCAATACCAGCCGTCCCAGTGTCGATACCAACTTGCATTTCAAATTTCATCAAAATATCTCAATTTTTGCGCGAGTTAGAGTGTTTACAGACTGACGGACGGACAGACGGACAGACGGACGGACGGACAGAAGGACGGACGGACGGACGGACGGACGGACGGACATGGCTCAATCGATTTCTCTTTTCACGCTGATCATTTTGATATGTATAAGTCTATATCTATCTCGATTATTTCATTCTGTTACAATCCACCGTTATGTGATTAAAACTATAATACTCTGTGTACTAGTACAGCTGAGTATAAAAATAAAATAAAAACGACAAAAGAGCTAAAGACTAAACCGACGCTTCCAAACAATAATGTACTAAGTCTGAAAACTCTGTTTTGCAGGAGAAGCTCTCAAAGTTTAAACTCGATATTGAACGATCAATAACAAAACTTGACAATATAAAAGTTAGGGTACGCTCTATATAAGACCGTAAGAAAAAATAAAAACTTGCTACGTTGTTTTTCATAGCAAGCTCTCAAAATTTTTATTATTTTAAAATCTCGAGTTGTATTGTGTGTAGTACACTTTGGCTTATAGCTTTTGATTGGATGGTCCGATTGATACCAAAATTTGACAGCATCTAAATTAAGACACGTAATACTTAAAAACACCAAAAACGTGAAAATGTACTAAGTCGACTTAGTACAGTATTGTTTGGAAGCATCGAAATGCTTTTTTGCTTGTATATTAGCAAAGAACTTAAGCGCTTCAATGTCAGCTGAGGGGATTTCGTAAATCTCGCAGCAATTGCAGTCACCAACTACAACAACAACAATTGCATAACACTGTTAAGGCAGCTGTTGATATTAAAGTGTACATAGAAAAGGGAAAAAAATTGTTTGCCAAGTATGAAAATAAATATAAAATGCCTTAAGGCTTAAGTAATTCTATTGTCTTGAAATGCTAACGAAATTGTTTATCACAAATAAATCAATGTAATGCGTCAAATCAATAACAATGCAGAAGCAGACAATTAAATGCGCATATGGTGATTTTTTGTTCATTCAATGTCCTTATATCGGTAGCTTAGAGTGCAAATTGTGTAAGTCCTTTTTTTCAAACTTTGTAGGAGAGGCAAAAATCAAAAAATTAAAAAAATTCGAAATGACAAAAAAAATTTCTGTTCATATAAATATTTTGGACTTACACAATTTTCATCGCTTTTTGGACTTATACAATTTCCGTATCACTGAATAACAATGAGTAGAAATATGAAAAGTATCACAGACTTGTTTAACGCGGTGCGTATTTGATTTTTCTAGCGTTCTACATAAAAATACACTTTTTCATAAAAGTGGACTTACACAGTTTGCACTCTAAGCTAGCGATATGCAAAATTAGAGAGGAGCATTAGAAACACAACTAGAAAGTTTCTGAAGATAAATTACTCTGTGGCCTTTTAGGTTCTTTGTACAAAGCTTTTGTCTAAGAAGATCCCTAGTGAAATTTTATAGCGAATAAATTTCTTGAATATCTTAACCCTCTAGCGGCCTTCAAAATATTTTTTTGGACTTTATTAAAGAAGGGGTTGAAATTACCTCTTCGTGGAGGTGTTAGAGGGTTAACATCTTATAGGAAATTAAAGCTCGTGCAATTTCGTTGTACGTTTTCTAACAACATATTTCTATACGATATGTATTTTACCCTTTTTACATTTATTTATAAATCGCTCAGACGAAATTTCGCAAATCTAAAATGGCAATAAAAAAAAAACAATTCACCTCAGGGAGCAAAACGGTTTGAGGGTTTTACTACATATACGGTATGCGGTATTTTGTTCTGTATGGAAATTATTTCGCTTCCAAAAATGTGCTGTTGCACAATGTTTTAGCCAAATAAGCATTTTTGTGTTCGACAAAACTGCAATTTATCAAGTTAGGATTTATTTACACCGACTGGGACCTAAAAACCAAGTTGGCTAAATGATTATGCAGTATTTTGCATGCTGAAATTGTAAGGTTATATTCATTATGTTCTTCTGCAACGATATCCAAGCAGTTCATTCAATTTTGAACTAACACACTCTGATCTATCACGGATATCTAAAGGCTAGCACTTCACTTGGATGACGGAGCATATCTATGTAGCTACAGAGGGAAACTGTAAGGCACATTAACTTCCAAAAAAAGGTATTATCAAGCAAGCTAATCGCTAAACAGAAAATCTACAAATCCGAGAAAAACTTGGCAGAATGGATCACTAGCGATCTCCTCACATACACATCCCAAGGAGAGTGGAATTCTAAGACTTGATGGGGGTATTCGCTGGGAGCTTTCTCATTCGAAAACTTGCAGAGCGGATAGGTGTACCCTAACACAATTGCAGCAAAGGTTGCAGGGATGATGGTTCGAAGAAATCGGTTTCGAATTTGAATGATGAAATATCAGCGAATCTTACGGGCTGCTTTCCTAGGCAGCCTCTATGCTAAGTTACGCTTATCAACTCCAAGTAACTGGTGAACTTCCTCAGAATCTACAAACAGTTTAAAGCAAAATGAGCATTCGGTATTTCGCTGAGTCGGCGGCCACTTCTAACTAACCTAACATTAGTAACTGGGTTTCTAAAACACCATTTTTTAACTATCGGAAATATTATTTCCTTTACAAATTTAAAGTTCCCGATCGCTTTAAGCTTTCTACTGCTAGCTCCCTTCGTTCATACTCTTGCCACATATTTTCTTTATATCTTAGGTATTAATTTTCGCATAGCATAGCTTTTCGCGCCTCAAAGCATAATCAACTTCAACTTTGTGTGTGTGTGTGTTTTTTTTTTTTTTTTTTTTTTTTTTTGAAGCAGCAAAATATACGTTTTTTCACTCCAAATTTCCTTTCAACATTTTATCGCTTTTCATAGCATGCCAATGTGCTGTGAATGCTTTTTGTTTTGTGAGTGCGAATGCGGCTAACAGGCATTCAACATAAATGAGCAATTATCGAGCATTTAAAAATCGAGTGCAAGAAGGAAACACAAAAAACAGAAACAAAAAAAAACCAACAAAACGCGGGAGAAAAAAAGAAAAAAGTAACGAAAGGTTAAGGTATTTCAAAACCGCAGGAAAAAAATATTAGTTTAGTAAAAAAAAAAAAAAATGTGCAAAAACATATAAATAAAACATTGAAGCATAAAAGTAGGCGTAAAAGCAGGCAGATGGCAGCTAGCAGTGGAATACCAATTTGAAATTGAGCGTTTGAAAAGAATCATCAAACAAAGTAAACATTAATGAATGCTTTAATGGTGAATTATACATACAAACATACATATATAAAAGTATATCGACGCTTCCAAACAATAATGTACTAAGTCGACTTAGTACATTTTCCCGTTTTTGACGTTTTCAAGTATTACGTGTCTTAATTTAGATGCTGTCTAATTTTGGTATCAATCGGACAATCCAATCAAAAGTTATAAGCAAAAGTGTACATATAATACAACTTGAGATTTTTACAGAATAAAAACTTTGAGCGCTAGCCATGAAAAACTCCGTAGCAAATTTTTATTTTTTCTGACGGTTTTATATAAAGCGTGCCTTAACTTTGATATTGTCGACTTTTGGTTTTGATCGTTCAATCCAAACAGAAGTTACAAGTGAAAATATACTTAGCATACTACTGAAGTTTCATATCGAGTTTAAACTTTAAGAGCTTCTCCTGCAAAACACAGTTTTCAGACTTAGTACAGTTTTGTTTGGAAGCGTCGATATGTTATGTACGTGTACGCCAAATTACAAGGAGAGAAATAAAGGCAATGATTTCAAAAAATCTTGAATTCCCAGGAACTGCGCGGCGCAGTGAAGGCTGGCGGGAACTGCCTATTGACTGCAACTTGCGGTAATATTTACAAAGGCGCACCGCTTGCTGAGATGGCACATACATACATACATACATATCTACTTGTGTTAACTTGTGCATGTGCGTTGTTGTTTGTGCCCTGCAGGGAACTCAATAACTAGTGAGCAAAATTTCTGGTTCCGAACTAGCGAAAAGGTGTCAAAAGAGAACTAGATCAATTGTAGTTAGACCCTCACCAGTTCAGATGGAGTGAATTGAGTGACAATTATAAAACACACTTTGATTTGTATGCAATTTCGAAGTGACAAAAATTCTATGAAAATTTTTCGTTCGTTCAATTGCCGTCGGCTTTGTATATTTCTGCAATTCTCAGATAGTTATTGCGGCATTTTATATAAGGAGTATACTATTTGCATGTTGTATGAAATGAAATGTTCCTCTAATTATGCTTTTCCGATCGCTCAGGCTTATTTTTAATTTAATTTTATTTTATTACTTTTTAAATATTATTGTAAATTTTTATTAAATAAATAAATAAAAAAATATTAGTTAAAAAAAAAAATTAAAAAAAAAATTATCATCCACCTTGACACCGAAAGGATTCGAACCCGCGCCCCTCAGATTGAAAGGCACGTGCGTTAGCCAGTCGGCCATCGCGCCACTTGCATGAAGTGTGTCAAATGCTGAACATAAGCGGCAGATGTAAAACTGTAGAATTTGTAGGTACTTGTATCTAGTTCAGAACTATCGAAATTGTGCCAATAAACGAACTAGTGTAAACTGTAGAATTTAGTACTAGTTCGGAGCTATCGAAAATGTAGTGCAGAGAGTGACAATTGACACCGCCTAGGACATCGCTGTGTTAAATTCGCCAGTTGATAACATGCAAAAGAGATTTAGCTCGCACTAGTAGTGTCGAAAAATGCACTAGAAGCGACCTAGTTCGGAACTAGAGATTTCCCCTAAAGGGTGCAAATATTTACTTAAAAAAACAAGGAGGCAAAAGAACGTCCATGCAAAGCAGCGCAAAGGAAATGGCAGGAGCTGAGGCATCTACATACATAGATATACCTGCGGCGGTTGTAGGATGTGCAGTTGGCTGATTTCTTTCTTCCTTTTGACTCATATTCTGTTCCGTTGTGCCATCAAATAGCAAGGAACTTATATTTTTGTTATACACATTTTTTATATTTAATTACATCACGAGCGCTCTGTAGATACTTATACATATAAGTTTTCGGGGTGAGAAGTTTAAAAATGTTAGGTAACTCAAGTCTTTAATTTAAGATACTGAACCTGCACTCTGGTGACCTTGTGCCTAAAAGCATAATTGAAAAAGCGGCGCTCCTGCTCGAGAGTAACAGGACAGTTCAGCAGACGGCCATTTATACAAAGCAACATTCGGGAACTAAACAGCAGCTCAGCGACTATGTTACTCCACAAGCCGATCTCAACAGGGGACCACGGGTAATAAAGCAGAGAACGGATGGGCTACGGAACAATCGCCATATGTCAACTTCTTTACAGATGCATCAAAGCTGAACGCATGAAAATGAAAGGCGTTGAGCAGAGCTTCCACACACAGCTATTTTCATTGTGATTTCTAAGGTTGTTTCCCAGAGATGGCTAAAGTAGTGGGCCCGGATGGTGATGGACGGTCCCGGTAAGGTAAAGGTAGATAGGTATAGGGATAGGGACAGGGATAGGGATAGGGATAGGGACAGGGATAGGGATAGGGATAGGGATAGGGATAGGGATAGGGATAGGGATAGGGATAGGGATAGGGATAGGGATAGGGATAGGGATAGGGATAGGGATAGGGATAGGGATAGGGATAGGAATAGGGATAGCGATAGCGATAGGGATAGTGATAGGGATAGGGATAGGGATAGCGATAGCGATAGGGATAGGGATAGGGATAGGGATAGGGATAGGGATAGGGATAGGGATAGGGGTAGGGATAGGGATAGGGATAGGGATAGGGATAGGGATAGGGATAAGGATAGGGATAGGGATAGGGATAGGGATAGGGATAGGGATAGGGATAGGGATAGGGATAGGGATAGGGATAGGGATAGGGATAGGGATAGGGATAGGGATAGGGATAGGGATAGGGATAGGGATAGGGATAGGGATAGGGATAGGGATAGGGATAGGGATAGGGATAGGGATAGGGATAGGGATAGGGATAGGGATAGGGATAGGGATAGGGATAGGGATAGGGATAGGGATAGGGATAGGGATAGGGATAGGGATAGGGATAGGGATAGGGATAGGGATAGGGATAGGGATAGGGATAGGGATAGGGATAGGGATAGGGATAGGGATAGGGATAGGGATAGGAATTGAGATTGAGATTGAGATTGGGATTAAGATTAAGATTGAGATTGAGATTGAGATTGAGATTGAGATTGAGATTGAGATTGAGATTAAGATTGAGATTGAAATAGAGATAGGGATTGATATAGAGATAGGGATCGGGGGAAGTAGGTTTGTCGCGGCGAATATAACTATAACTTTTATTCAGAGGATAGACAATTTTTTATTATTCGCAGTTATTAAGATGGACTCTAAGTTAATGGTTAGCAATATGGTAATCAAAGACTTTTAGGCTTCATAGGAATAAATTTTAGCAGAACAACGTCTGCCGGGTCAGCTAGTACATACATATTTTTCTGAGATATTAAAGAAAATTCTAGAATATTTAGGGCGATATTTAAAAGAATTCTGAAATAGCGCGTTTTTGAAACAAGTTTTGAAATAGAGTGATCTTTTACTCAAGCGTCGATATGTGGTATATAAGTGAGGGTTCAACGGATCTTGGCCAACGTAATCTAACCTATCCTAACCTAACCTAGGATATTAATAGCTCCTCCCTCCGTGGTGTCACAATGTATCCCAATGACTTGCATGTCCCTCCGTCTTGGACTCCGGAGGTGGAGAAGGTAATGTATTGTTCTTCTCTGTGTCTACAAATAAACTTTTACAAATCTGATTTATTTCGAAAAAGCGATTAAAATCCAAACAAAAATTCCGTCTTCTTTTTATTAAAATTTTTTGTGTGAGATAATCTATTTTGCATTAACCTTAGCAGGTAATGGAAGAGAAAACATAACAAAATAAGGCAATGCCTTCAGGGTTATATTACCTCAATAAACGATTGCTTAATGTTTCTAGGGTATTTTAGAAATGGAATTATTATGTTCAAAAATGCAATTCTAACCATCAAACGAACGTGATTATATGACATTTCAACTTGTGGTAGCACATTTCTGATTATTTTGCTTCTGCTTATTGCTAAAAAAAAGCCTTGTTTGTTATTATTTACAAATTCAACCAGTTGCTTTGCGTATTTCCGGTTAATGGCTTTACGATAAACTGTCATTCCATTCGAAATGTGCTATCGTTAAATAAAAATGCAGAAAATATAAAATAACCACTAAAAAATAACTAAACAAACAACTATAAAAAAAGAAGTAATAACAAACTGACATTGCAACAAGCAGCAGCACTTAACTTAAAATTCAAACTATTGACTTCTCTTACAGAACAACAATAACAGTAGCACAAACAACAATGACACCGTTTGTAGCGAGCAAGTCAGCGACTGTCCGCTGCCGCTTCTTCCATTCACGTTGTCTCATGTTTCCGAAAATGATTTTGCCAAATTTGCACAATAAAACCCCAAAGTCCTTTTAATGTACATGTACATAATGCGCATTCGAATGTGCACAATAAATACGTATATACGTAACTAAAAGTGGTGAAATTGTTTAGTACTTAGAACCAGGGATTGCAAATAATCATTATTTTTTAAATTTTGACTAAAAAAATCATACTGAAGGAGAAATGCTAAACGTAAAAGAAGTACGCAGATGTAATCACCGTAACGCAGACTACCTCTAGGTGCATTAACTTTTATTTTTTCGATTTTTATAAAAAAAATTGATTTTTAATCATTATTTTCTGAGTTTTATTTTCTGCTCAGAAAATAAAAATTATTTCATGAGATTTATTTTTCGATCAGAAAATAAAAGTTATATTTTGAGTTTTATTTTTCGATCAGAAAATAAAAGTTACTAGTAAGACTGGCCTCGCGATGCTGTGGCTTTCAATTACACTGTGCGACAATTTGGGGGTGGAAGACCACTTATTGCTACATTTAACAATTTTTTTGATTGCCATTTTCAATTTGACTTCTCCTTAAAAATGGCAGAATATATATCGGCTTTAAGCCCGTAGATTGGTATTAATAAAATATAAAATGAAGAATATACATAATTACTGGTTATTTTTATTTTCCGTCGACCTAGATTTTGTATACAAACAATATTTTATCCATATATGTAGTTACCTTCAAAAGGTCTTTGTCGTACTTCTCTTTCTCTTTCCCTTTCCCTTCTATTTGCGCTTCCTCTTCCCTTTATCCATTTTATTTTCCGTACTCTTCCCTCTTTAGCTTTCTTTCCTTCGCCATTTCCGTTCCTTTAATTTTCCCCTCCCCTTTCTTTTTATTACAGGGCAAGACCTTTCATGACACTTAAAATTTGAAAACCGGACAAACTGTAGCGTAAAAATAAATTTTTGAACAGGTGGCAAATCGTTTTGTAAAAACCGTAATAAATTACTAATTTTCAGGCCACGTATTTTCATATGCCCGGCAAAGCCACTTCATATGACACTAAATTTAAAAATCAAACTGTGGAGTAAAAATAAATTTTGGAACAGGTGGCAACCCTCTTTGTAAAAATTATGATAAATTACTCATTTTGAGGCAAAGCACTTTCACATGACACCTCAAATCTAAAAATCCAACAGACTATAGCGTAAAAATTAAATTTTGAACAGGTGGCAATCCTCTTTATAAAAATTATAATAAGTTACTTATTTTAAGGCAGGGCCCTTTCATATGACACCTCAAATTTAAAAATCAAACAAACTATAGCGTAAAACTGAATTTTTGGACAGGTGGCAACCCTTGTTGTAAAACTTGTAATAAATTACTAATTTCCAGCTCAGTCCCTCTCCTATGGTACCTGAAATTTATAAATCAAGCAAACTATACAGGACAATAAAATTTTTAAACAGGTGGTAACCCTTTTAAAAAAAATTAAACTTTCCTGCACATCTACAGGTAAGCCCTTTCATATGACACCCCATTTTCGAAAATCCGTACAACGGTGTAAAAGTTATGGTGCGTACAAAAAATCGCTTAGCGTAATATATATTTCTTGAGTTTTATTTATCGCTTAAAGAATAAAAGTTATTTTTTGAGTTTTATGTTCCAATCGGAAAATAAAAGTTATTTTTTGAGTTTTATTTTTCGCTTAAAAAATAAAAGTTATTTTTTGAGTTTTATTTTGCGATCAGAAAATAAAAGTTATTTTTTGAGTTTTATTTTTCGATCAGAAAATAAAAGTTATTTTGTGAGTTTTATCTTTTTGCTCAGAGAATAAAAGTTTCTTCGGTTTAATTTTAGCTGCAGCTGTCGAAAAATTAAAAAATTTATTTATCTACTTTACCTATTTATATGGCGAAATCTACAATTGCAGCCAAAATTAAACTGAAAAACTTTTATTCTCTGAGCAAAAAAATAAAGCTCAGAAAATAACTTTTATTTTCTGATTGAAAAATAAAACTCAAAAATAACTTTTACTTTCTGAGGGAAAAATAAAACTCAGAAAATAACTTTTATTTTCTGATTGAAAAATAAAACTCAAAAAATAACTTTTATTTTCTGATCGAAAAATAAAACTCAAAAAATTACTTTTATTTTCTGATCGAAAAATAAAACTCAAGAAATAACTTTTATTTTGTGAGCAGAAAATAAAACTCAGCAAATAATGATTAAAAATCAATTTCTTGGATATAACTCATAACTGTTACAGTCCCTGCTTAGAACACAAAAGACTTTTTAAGTTGCAAAGTTGCTGCGGATGTGTATTTTGAAAAGCTTTAAGGTCAGTGGGCAGCAAAAGCAGCAGAAAACGAGAACAAAAATTGAAATAATAATAAAAATAAAATTCGTTAAATTTTTTTTTGCTTTTTGTAAAGCGAAGCCAACACAACGGGGCTGTCAAGCAAGTGAAGTTGACATTTTGACAGCGATTTCCTTTCGCCTTTTAGTTTCTTGTCTTTGTACTTTCTATTTTCATATTTTTTGTATCCACTTTTCTTTTTGATTTGTGTGAAAAATTGCTTAGCGAATGTCGATAACTAAGGCGGCAGTACAATAGGCGAAATTGCACCAAATTTATGTAAGTGAAACCGAAATCTTATGGTATATAATAGATAGTAAGGGAGAGTTAACAGCAGCTAATTGAAAAGTGATGTTGCTTTAAAACAAAAATAAATGAAACTCCATAGTGGCAGGATACAAGAGAGCACAGAAATTAAGATCACTATATCGATAACACTCAGTGTAATTCCCAACACAAATACGGAGATTAGATAGCGTTTAGAGAATGGCTTGAGAACTACCCCGAATAAAAATTGATATCTATAATTCTCCAATTGAAATTTTCATCTTAGTGTAATTTCACTGGTAAGAAGTCGATTCCCTAGATGTAGGTCAAAAGGTTAAAACGTAGACCCGGCTTTTCCCTGCATACCTTTGGACGATATTGGTATCAAACGGTATGCAAATTGTATGCAGGGCTTTTACAGAGAGATATACTGATTATGATTTCTAGGTCGGGTCCCAAGATATGGCTCAAAACGTGGACCCGGATGACCCCGGAATGTTTCTGAACGATATTGGTATCGAATGAAAGTAGTTGGGCTTCAACGTAGAGCTCTGTTCATTGTGATTCCTAGGCTGGGTGTCCAGATACATATGGGGCAATACGTGGAGCCAGAATACTGCTGAGAAATACTGGTATAACTGTTGACCGGGCTGCTACATTGAGCTCTATTTATTATGATTCTTAGGCTAGGTACCCGGTTATGGGTAAAAAAATTAGACACGGATGCAATATTGGAATTATATGAAAAGGGGAAATCAGGGTTTCAATAAATAGCCCTATTCGGTGTTATGCTCAACGCTGTTACTTCGGGAAAGGGAAAAGCAAATGGAAAGGGTATTGAGAATAGGGAAGAAAAGCAACTGTAAAGGAGGGGAAAAGGAAATGAAAATAGAATGGAGAGGAATGGAGAGAGAGAGAGAGAGGGAGAGAGAGAGTATAACGGGGAATGGAAATAGGAATAGGAGGAGGAAGGAAAGGGGTGAAGGAGAGAAAATGAGAGGTAGATAAAGGGAAGGAAACGAAAGGGAAGCGTTGAGATGAGACAGAAGGGGGGAGCGGAAGGGAAGGGAAGGTGAAAAGTGACGGGAAAATGAAAGTAAAACGGAAACGGAAATGAAAGAGAAAGAGAAAGGGGAAGAAAAAGGGGGAAAGAAAGTGGATGATTAATACGAAGAAGAAAATACATGAAGGGGGCGATTTTCTGAAAGAGAAAAATTGAATCCCTTACTTTTTTATCTTATTTGACCTTTTTCTTAAGGCATTCCGAAGAATCTCAGTCATCCAGGTATTTGTATTTATTTTAAAATGGACTCTTTCGGGTTTCTAATGCATATAATTGGAAGTGGGCCAAAACAAGGCGTGGCAGCGTACAGCTAGTTCTCTATAAGTATTATTTGACTTAACCTTACATCATGCTTTTTCTTTAAGCTTCTATTCAATGTAAATCATGCACGCCCATACCGTTTGACCAACCTAATCTCTGTTTATCATGTCACTCATGTACGCTACTCTTGTTGTTACTTTTGTTGCGCCTAAAAGCACACTACACACAAAGTTTGCGGTTGTACGCAGCTGTGTCGCCGCCGCGCGCCAAGGGCTTTGTTGACCTGTCCTATCCTGCTCTACTTGGTTTTGCAGCTCAGCTGTTGCTGTGAATAAAGAGCAAACTGGTTAAATAGATAGTGCAATGCTTTTGAAAACAACAGTAAAAACAACAACAACAACAACAACAACAAAGCCTCCAAGTTACATCTTAATGTTGTTTGTTATTTTAGCGCTTCTGCACAGGGCCGTAGCCAGACTTACATTTAAGGTAGGGCAGCGTTGGTTTAAGGTAGGGCGGAAGTCAGTCTTGGCACTACCACCATTGAGTGCAGTTTTATCCGTGCTTAGTGGTGAATTCGAACGCTAGGTCAGTTTTGGCAATTGACATGCATGTGAATAGAAATATAATTAATGGAAGATAGCGACCAACCGCCATACGCATATAAGCGAGAGATACAATTGAAGCCGAAAATATTATAATAAATTTAATGCAACAAAAAATTTAATTTTTTAATTTTTTAAATTTTTAATTTTAATTTAATTTCCTTCGATTACTCCATACCTAAGAGAGCTTCGATCTTTAAATTTGGTATGTGGGCCGACTGTAGGTATGCACGCAAGTCAAGGTGAGAAAAAAACTCTCGAAAATAATTAAACGATAACCATAGAAAATTTAGACACCTCATTTTTCAAACGAGTAAAATGTTTTAGATTAGCACACAGCCTTAGAAATCAATTCCGCGATCTTGGTGTTGTAGGCTCACAGTCAGATTAGTTTTTGTCAGAAAACTGCCGGAATGAACCATTCCTTTAACCAAACTACAAAAATTCGATGGTCTTATTTAATTATATATGTGATGCAGGGTGGATTCTCCATATCGCTAGCTTAGAGTGCAAATTGTGTAAGTCCTTTTTTCAAACTTTGTAGGAGAGACAAAAAACTAAAAAAGAAAAAAATTCAAAATGAAAAAAAATTTTTTGTTCATGTAATTATTTTGGACTTACACAATTTTCTTCGTTTTTTGGACTTACACAATTTGCGTATCACTGAATAACAACGAGTAGAAATATGGCAAGTATCACAGACTTGTTTAGCGTGGTGCGTATTTGGTTTTTCTAGCGTGCTACATATACATACGCCTTTTCATAAAATTGGACTTACACAGTTTGCACTCTAAGCTAGCGATATCATACATTGCAACCGAAATAATTTTTTATCTCAAACAAAAAATTTAATTATAATAACACTGTAGGGAGGTCAAAATATCACAAATCTAAAGGAGTAATTTAAATACTACTAAGGCTTAAGAGATTATTTACTAATATTTATAGCTTTGAAGGCTATTAGTTTTATTAACTTAAAACCTTAAAATATTAGTAAATTTAAAAATTTAATGGATAAATTATGCAATTTATATCTGTAGAATACGATGGCGTTTTCAGAAAGTCAAAGTTAGCTCTCGTTTTCGAGAAATTTAGGAAAGAAGTTTCAGAGCTCCGAAGGTAATTTTTTCCCGTTTATAAACTTTACTTAGGTTTTGAACCCTTTTCTCGCTTAAGGATTTTGACGGTTTTTCTTACTAAATTGGGGCATTCTAAATACAGTACCATCAATAGTTTTTCCAAACTGCCTTCGGTTTATGAGATAACGGTATTTAAAAAGTACCATCAATTTGGACTTTTTTGTTAATAACAAAGTCAGTTTATGAGCTAAATTGCCCAAAATTTGCACATGACCATATTTTACCATTACCTTAACTTTTTCTGAAAATAATTGAAATCGGGTGACTATAACATATAGTTGCCATACAACCGATTGTTCAGATGTGGACATTCTGGGGTATACTTCGCTATTTAAACAGCTAAGGACATGAAACTTTAGAGAATTTCGACCTGTATTGATCTTAATCTATTCACTGAAAATTGTCAAGATCGGGTCACTATAACATATAGCTCCAATACTACTGATTGTTCAGTGTAAGGTTACAATAGGTGTCCGATTTGTAAAAGAAAGACTCATATGAGTTATTGGGCTTGAAAAAAATGCCTATGGTGAAATTTCAACTTTGGCTGCACAAAAGTGCAATAACTGATGCAGATATGTGGAAATCGTATATGAGAAAATTTTTCACCTATTCATTTTGAATGAAAGTCTTTATGTTGCTCTTTCACGCAGAATGACTCTTTTCGGAGTTATAAAAAAATAAAAGTGCAAAACCATATATCTGAACAATCAGCTGTATGGTAGCTATATTTTATAGTGACCCGATCTCGACGATTTTCAGGGAATAGATTAAGGCCAATACGAGTACAAATTCTCCAAATTTCCATGTCCTTATCTGTTTAAATAGCGAAGCTATACCCCAAAATGTCCACATCTGAACAATCGGTTGTATGGCAGCTATATGTTATAGTCACCCGATTTCAATTATTTTCAGGAAAAGTTAAGGTAATGCTAAAATATGGTCACGTGCAAAGTTTGGGCAATTTAACTCATAAACTGACTGAGTTATTAACAAAAAAGTCCAAATTGATGGTACTTTTTAAATACCGTTATCTCATAAACCGAAGGCAGTTTGGAAAAACTAATGATGGCACTGAATTTAGAATGCCCCAATTAAGTAAGAACAACCGTCAAAACCCTTACGCGAGAAAAGGGTTCAAAACCTAAGTAAAGTTTATAAACGGGAAAAAATTACCTTCGGAGCTCTGAAACTTATTTCCTAAATTTCTCGAAAACGAGAGCTAACTTTGACTTTCTGAAAACGCCATCGTATTCTACAGCCAAAAATTAAATTGGGGTGTCTCGGCGTTTCTCTGTGATATTTCAAAAGTTAAAAATTTACCTACAGTGTAATTGATATCACTTGTTGGCCTTTTTAAGGTAGGGCATTCTAGTTTTAAGGTAGGGCATTGCCCCACAATGCCCCCCCCCTAGCTACGGGCCTGCTTCTGCATTAACAAAAACAAAAACAAAGCAAGTTCTGCTTTAAACTCTCGATTAGAAACTTTTGTTTATTTATATTTCGCTGCGCCTAAATACAGCTGTTATTTATTTAACGGCAGTTTAACGAGTTGCTTTTGAGAGAGCTGGGAGTTTAAGCAGAATATGAACGTGTTGGGGGGGGGGGGGGGGGGAAAGTAAGAAGAAAGAAGGCAAGAAAGTGAATATCCACCACAGTTGGTGTATTTATTGCTTGTAGTGGCTTTGTGTGTAGTACAAAATGGCCGCTGGCTAAAAAATTACTTGCACAAAGCGCGTAAACGTTCTCTGCCTCTGTCTCGGTTTCTATGCATATCTACTATGCATTGTCCTTTGGGCTATTTAGCCCTCAACTGTTGTTTTTGCAGTTCATCTCGTAGAAAACATGTACATGCAAATCTAAGTAAACAAACACAGGAGCATAGAGTCCTATAAAACTTTGCGCTTGTAAAACAACAAATATTTTGCTTGCATAATTTTCCATTTAAAATTGTTGCGGCCGCAACCGTGACTGTTGCTGCGTTTGTTGTGCTGTTTCTTGTTTTTGTTGCTGCTGCTGGTAATTTAAATAATGTTGCTTGTAGCGGGGGTGTGATTTTTTCAGCAAAGGCATTACATCAACTGCGGTCGTAGTGAAATGGAAGGCTAAAATTCAACTGAGACTCATCTAGGTATACCCAAATTTGTTTTTTTTTAACGAAACGATGCTAATTCTACTTTTTTGGCATCAAACAAGTAGGGATTTTTGTAAGTAGGCTTAAAGAAAAATGGAGAATATCGTATACAAGGTCTTACCAAGCGTATTGTGCAACTAGACTATTGCTTGTGCTACGCTGATTGATTTAAAAAGAAACTGAAACCGCAAATCCTCTCTGGTGATTATGATGATGATGATTATGATACTGATAGTGATAGTGATAGTGATAGTGATAGTGACAGTGATAGTGATATTGATATTGATAGTGATAGTGATAGTGATAGTGATAGTGATAGTGATAGTGATAGTGATAGTGATAGTGATAGTGATAGTGATAGCAGTGGCGGACCTAGCATAAATGGTCTGGGCAAGCCTATGTGTGAAGCATAACCATTAGCCATTTATGTAATTTTCTTTGCGATCGCGTTCCGTCATTGAATTTGATTTAGAGCTCACGATTTTTTTTTTAACATTTTCGAGTAGTCCGAATAAATGCTTTTGAAATGCTCGAACACTCCTTTGTTTGCTTATTACCCGTATGTTTGTACGGGCATTTGAACAATTCGGGTATGTGAAGTTTGTTTTTTTCTCGTTTATTTTTTTTTGTTGTCTTCATATGTATTTTTTTATTTTTGTTTTCCTGATACATATTTTTTGTTTGTACACTCAGAGAAAAGGAAACAAAAATAAAACTTTTATTTTTATAATGCACGATTTAAATCAAGTCATTTTTATTTTAAAAATGAAATTTTTTAAATTACAAATTAAATTTTTAAATTTAAGATATTTTTTCTTGATAGATATAAAAACGTGTTTAAAAATAATGTAAATACGAACATTTTTATTTTAAAGATGTTCATTGTAAAATTGCAAAATCAAAAAAAAAACTTTTTAAATTAAAAAATCTTTATTTTTAACACGCTTTTATTAGTTTCACCTGTATGTATGTATGTATGTAATTTCTAACTGCTGTCTAAATATATGCAACACATTTTACTAATGAGATTAGGTTATAACCACCGCTATCTTCCAACAGATGGCGCGCGTGTATTTATATTTTTAAAATATTCACTTATTATTTTAAGCACTATGAGATTTTGAACCAAAAACTTTCGTTTTTATTCAACTAATTTTCATTGTTAATTTTAAAATGTTTCTTTTTAAATCCAAAATACATTTAATTTAAAGAAATTTGCATTATAAAAATAAAAATTTTATTTTTGATTCCTTTTCACTGAGCGTAAGCTCGAATGTTGGTACGGGCATTTGAACAACGGGCTTCAAACAAACACGATCTGTTTGAATAGCTCGGTAGCCAGGTATCTAGAGCTCTACTTTGATTAAATTCAGTTTGCATATTTGGTTTGTTGTTTATATTCATAACATATGAAACTGAATGTATTGCAATAAATCGAGAAAATGAGGATGATGAAGAAATTTTAAGTTTTTATATACAATGGATATTATGAAGATATGTAGGTATGTATGTATGTATATGACTTTTGGTATTTTAGCTGTATGTACCTACTTTTGGTCAGCACATCAACAAACATGGCTAAGTCGAAAGTAAATTCAAGTTCTTTACCATCAGAATTATCTACAAAGTCAGAGGAGGAATTATTAGAATAATTTGGGAAGAACTCAATTGAATTGATTGATGACGCCAAACTTATAGGGAAATCTCACACGAAAGCGCAGAGGTATTTTTAGTTTCCTTACATATACCGACGGAAATTTCAGCAGTAGCAAGTGTATTTGCTTATTATCTAATATCTAAAAAATGGGTGCTTTAGTGTTTAAAAAACTGAGGTCCAATTACCAAAAGGCGTGAAATTTTATTTGATTTTGATTTCCGTCGCTTTTTAAAATTATCTTGATATTGTGCCAATAGTCGCCAAATATCACAATCAACGCTTTTATAATCTGGTATTTGATATGTATTTATGTTTTCATGTACATGCACATATAAGAAATTATGTGCATAAGCATGTACATGCAAACGAAAATCAAATCAAATATGCATATGGCTGTGAATGCCGAAGCCTAGAGCTGTCAAACTATCGACGATACTATCGATAGTATCGATGGTCTAGTCACTTGAAATAACTATCGATAGTTTTAGTACTATTGCGACTATCGTGTATACTCTTTCCCAGCGCATTTGACATTTACCCGTTTCCACATTAATTCTCAATTTTTTACTGAGAAAACATTGCCGTATAAGAAACCAAAAATTTCCAAGTGTTGAATCAAAAACAGAGCAAAAAAGCCGATGTAATCCTGAAGATCCAGTACTTGGAGCAAGTTAACTCAGAACCAAAGAAAAACCCGCTATCGTATTGGAAGGTAGATACCGGAAATCGTATAATTATTATAACAGATATAAAACATAGGTATATGTATTTATTCAAAACCATCCTTTTATCTTCAGGTGTTAGAAAATCAGCTAGAGTCTCTGCCTGATCCTGAAAAAAAATTGTTTGTATCCCGGCATCATCTCTAGAGTCTGAACGCATGTTCAGTAAAGCTGGTTTAATTGTAAGTGATAGGCGGTCGAGTTTAAAACCAAAAACAGTCGATGTGTTATTATTCTTACAAAAAATTTTAATGAATTGTAAAATTAGTTTTTTTTTTTTAAAGTAAGGCAGCAAGTAAGGCAAAATAAATGGATTTGAAAAAACATATAAAATGGGTCGATACTATCGATAGTATCGATAGTCCCCTTAAGACTATCGTAAAACATCGATGGTCTTGACTATCGATAGTTTGACAGCTCTACCGAAACCAGCTTCACATTCGCATACAAATTTGATGTGAAAAATAAAAAAAAGTGCTCTGCTAGCTTTTTTTTGAAGATAAGTCTGAAAATAAGCAATTGATTTCTCCTCAGAGAGCGAGAAAACAAGCTATGTTATTCTGTTTTGAAAGCCACGTAAAAGCTAATGTGTGGAAACGTTGAAGCATGCTCACTGTGCTGTGATTGGCTGTGCAAACAAATACACATTGTGAGGTGCATTGGCGCACACAAGGGGGGGTTTTGGGGTTAAAACCCCCCCCCCAAAATTTGACAGCACACCATAAAAAAAATAATTTTATAAAAGATGGTACATGCACAAATATTTGTGTAAATGCATGTTGTAAAATCTATGAATATTCGTGGATGTACATTGCTAATGTTTGTCAACATCTACTGATTATGTTTATAAACAAGCAGTGTGGAGACATTTCCCTAAAAGTATGCTGTGGATATTAGCTGAGGTTTGTTTTAATTTAAAATAATTCACCAACGCACACTGGTCACATTTGTATGGGGAGTGGGACAAAACTCAGTTTCTTGGAAACGGATGGACCTACCGAAACCAAATTTTGCTCATTGGTGTCCCACTAAACGACTCATCTTTCATAAAATTTAAAAGCATATATATTGTAATCCAAGCCCACCACTAACGCTAGTTTACAGCCAAAAAAAAGAAAACCAGGAATGGGGGAGGATAGGAATTGACCTGCTGAGCTTGGAACTATTTTTTTTTAATTTCTTGTATGGTTAGGTTTTTGAGATAACGGTAATTTTGTGTTCTTTGTTATCACTTCATTCAAAAATTATTTTCGCTGGACTTACAAATGCGATATACACAAGCAGTATCTCGTTTGAAAGGCAATTAAAATACGCTTCAAATTACATACAACTTGTAGTGGTCTAATAAAAACTCGCTGAGCGATAGCTGTGCATTTTTTTGCGATTTTTGAAAAAATCTTGATTTTCAAAGTAAGTTTTTTACAAAAAGTTGTAAAAATCAGGAAAGTTTTATTCTTTTCAAAATTGGCCCATTTAATTGCAAATACTTTAAGCGTAATATCAGAGAGATCCGATAAATACTTTATTTTTGGCGATTTTTTTCTTGTGAAACAAAAAGAATATTTTGGATGAAAAACTTGGTTAGGTGACTTAACTATGTGAAAATGACTTCATAGGTCAAAAGGACATTAGAAGGATATATAGAGCTTCCAAATACTAAACTAATGACATTTGAAAATCCGATGTCAAATAACAAAGTTACAATTAAAAAAAAAATATTTCCGCGATATTTCGCGGGATAAAAATAAATTGTATGGAGAGTGGGACAATTACTCAGATTTTATCGAAAATAAAGATTTATCGAAAACAGTCGACGTACATTTGTACAAAAATACGTAAAAGGAGCATCTTAGGCAACAATATTTTTTATAGACTAGTTATGTACATTTAATATGATATTTTAAGAAAAAGGGGAAAATGTATAAACAGGCTACTCAAGAGAAGACTTAAAACAACTCAAATCTGCCTGATGAGACCTGGTCCAGATTGGTCCTTAGTTGTTAAAATTTTAAATGAAAATGCTAATGCTTGAAAATTACGCACATAGAAAAACTAAGATTTCTTCATCTTGTATTTTGCTAAAAATAAATTGTTCTCACTGTTTTCTTTAGCTAAATCATGAAACATATATTTTTCTTGCGTTTCCATAGTTATCCGCATTTTGTTAGCACTCAAAATTGAAATCTCGCAAGAATCATACTTAATACACTTATTTACACAAACTTTTTCCAGAAATTTTTTTTTTCAAATGTGTTGATTTGAAATGAGCCAGAGTAACGTTTAATGGTGTCTATTGCGTATAGAAGGAGGTTTTCCATAAAATTCAATATATTTCCCACGGAAATGCATGACAGAAATTTCTTTTTGAAACACCAACATTTTTTTAATTTTCCGTTGGATATTGAAAACCCCCCCCAAAATATTTTTCTGTGTGCGCCACTGGTGAGGTGGATTGGTTGTGTATTTGCGCTATTTTCTTAGAAGGCTGTTAGGCGCCGAATGTTACAGTGGGGGCTATATTATTGAGAACTTAAATAGTAAACACATTTAAAACGTAAAATAACCAGATTTTAAAGAAATTCGTAATATGAAATGAACGAAAATATGAAGGCAAGCCGAACTTCTCAGCTTGTATGAAGCGCCCGCCTCTGAGTGATAGTGATAGTGATAGTGATAGTGATAGTGATAGTGATAGTGATAGTGATAATGATAATGATAGTGATAGTGATAATGATAATGATAGTAATAGTGATAGTGATAGTGATTATGATAATGATAGTGATAGTGATACTGATACTGATACTGATAGTGATAGTGATAGTGATAGTGATAGTGATAGTGATATTGATAGTGATAGTGATAATGTTAGTGATAGTGATAGTGATAGTGATAGTGATAGTAATGACGATGATTATAATGATGATGGTGATGATGATGATGATGATGATGATAATGATGATGATGACAATAATGATGATGACGATGATGATGATGATGATGATTATGATGATGACAATAATAATAATAATACAATGGCGCTATTATAACTCTGACGAGTTTTATGGCCGAGCTTCTCTCCCAATTCGAGGTGTGCTCCTTTTAGTTTTTTCCTACTAATTGGGTGGACTTACAGTTTTATGCCGGCTCCGAACGGCTGATGCATTTTTTATGCGAAGCTTTTCCATGGCAGAAATACTCTCGGAGGGTATGCCGCCCACTGCCGAGAGGAGATAGTGATAATGATCGTAATGACGATGATTATAATGATGATGGTGATGATGATGGTGATGATGATGATGATGATGATGATCATGATCATGATGATGAAGATAAATATTATGATGATGATGATGTTGATGATGCTGATGACAATAATTATGTTGATGATAATAATTATCATGCTTATGGTGATGATGATGATAATGATAATGCTGATGGCGATGATAATAATGATAATGATAATGTTAGTGATGACGATGGTGATGATGCTGAGATGATGATGATCATCATTATCATTGATGAGGATGCTGAAGATGATGATAATGAATGAATGCAATCCCCTTTGGCCTCTTACAGCTTCACTGGATAACCGAAATCTAAATATTTATAAAAATAATGCCAGACTCAGGTTCTCACTATTTTCATAAACATTTTAGATCCTCGTTAACCACATACCAGCTTTTACCATCTTTTTACGCCACACGTTACTTACTGTCAAACGTTGTTTGGCCTACAAAAAGAAAACTTGCTTACGGCATTTGCTACCTTTAAAGTTATTAATGTTTACATAACCACCTTCACCATTCAGCGCCACACCAAAGCAAATAAGGCACAACACTTGTGGCAATCACTGCTCGAGCAATAACACAAAATTGTAAATAAGCTCTACCTTGTCTTCATATAATAATATTTATTTACTGCTTTTATGCTCAGCGCATTCCTATTCATTCATAGCTTTTGCCTGCTTTCTGTTTTCATTTACATCATGCTTCCTGCATTTGGATGGTCAAGGCATATTTCATAACGTTGTACCTTTGTAGGCCACTAACGAGTTGCTTTAAATTAAAATCTAATGCCCGAAGTCTAATGAATAAGTGTGTTGGTTGACTTTTGAAGGCTGCTGTCTTAGTTATTGGTTGCACTTATGAAAGGTGCAAATATGAATGAAAAAATCAATCTTAAAAGTGCCGCAGGCTGCGGAAGGGAAAATATTAACTACTTGGTTATTTGGTTTTTCTTTGCAACACATGAGGTACAAAATATCAGACACATACTTATCTATGTGTGTATATCTGTTTATAACAAACCTTCAATTTAATTAAAGACAATTGAGAAGATGACGGAATATGATTTAAAATCAACTTTGTTGAACGTTTAACTTTGCATCTACAATAATAAGCATACGTTTTTAATGGTGGTGGATAAGAAAACAAACTTAACGCACATCCAAATGAGTTCTGAGCCATATGAGACTTGTGCTGTGTTAAAAGTAGTGACGCTATTATAACGCTAGAAAGTTTTAAGGCCAAGCATCTCTGCAAATTATAAAGGTTTTTTAGGTTAGGTTACAGTGGCTATTGGTAGGTACACACATCTGTAAACTTGGACCTAGAAGGTCCCATTGTAGTACTATGAGGTCCTCAACAGACAAATTTAGCGAATCTTAGTTTCATCGTAAGCTCTATTTTAGTTAAGTCACCGAAATAGGGGAACCTTCAAAATTGTAGCCTCTCCTCTTAAACCAAAGTGGCGGACGTTCATACAATAGATATTTCTGATTACAGCTCGTCTCTAAATCTACTACAGAAACCGTTTAAGACAACATCAAGCTTTTTGTGTGCATTAGGCCGGGACGATTTACTAACCTACATATGAATCGTCTATTTTCAAAACCGGCCATCTCTACTCAAGTCGTTTGTGAGAAAAATGCAAAAAACTGCTCTTAAGAAACCAATGGCTAAAACGATTTGTGTTTGTTATTAATATAAAGTAATTTGACTTGAATATGGCAGGTTTTGGTTAAGAAATTGTTTTAATATTAAATACAGGTGATGTTTTACAATTTTTTGACCTGATACCTAGCTTAAAAAATTAAAATTTTGGAGATGGCCGGTTTTGAAAATGGACAATTCATATATCCAGTAGTAGCCTATGGGTATAAATAATCTTGAGTTTGCTTAGAGTTGAGTAGGTAAAGCAAAAAACAAATTCCAAGCAGCATATGTCTACGTTTGGCGGTATAACTCTTAAATTTTTTTTGCTAGCTAAAATTCTGAAATTTTGAATTTGGAGCATTTATTGTACATAAAGCTTTGTTAGATAAAGTCATCGATATCGAATTACTATAACATGGAGATCCCATACCATGATTTTGGGCTAAAGAAAACAGTGGGCATTCTAGTTCGCCTATACCGGAAGCATTTGCTCTTGGCTTTTGGACACAATTGCCTTCGACAAAGCCTGACTGTCAGAATTAATATGTAGGTAACTATACTGTTGTTTCTGATTACTCATTTATAAAGATTATTTGAGGCCTTTTGAAAGCGGCAGCCACCTACTGCAAGATCTTATGAAACAAGGTTGGGGTTTTTATTTTAAGAGCCGAATTATTTGATCGCCATTTTGAATGGCCAAGTCCAGTACAAACAATTCTACAGCAAATAAGTAGATAAGTGAGTATGTGTAGTATATGTACGTACCGCTTTCTACGCAAGAACTTGTACTGTTTGCATTGTAGAATTTCCACATCAAAAACGAACTCACCTGCAAGTAAATTTAAATATGTAAAATGAAATAAAATCAATGCATTCAGTTAGCTGAGATATAAATAGAAGAAGACGAAAAAAGAACTTAACTAAATTCTAACTAATATCATGTTCAGACATAAAATTTAATTAAGTCAATTGGGATTGATTGAACATCTCTAGATTTGGTGTTCAGACATATTTAATTTACTTCGCCCATTTAACAGGTCGGCTCAATATACATACACACATACACGCCGTGAGCTGAATATCAAACTCTCGTGACCTAAATGTCAAAACTGCAAGGAAGACGAAATAATTTGACATTCAGCTCACAACTTTTACCAATCTTAAACACGAATGCATGTGTAGAATAAGCAGAAATAAAAACAAATGTGATAGGTGATGAAGAAGAACAAGAATTCAGCTGATCTGACGAACCAACCTGTTTAGTGGACCCTGACGCCAATGACATTTTTCTGAACATGAAATTTCATTTTGCTTATGAAACAAGCTTTTTAACAGGGTTGCATGCAGAATTGTTCTTCATTAAGAACTCATTAATTTCCAATGAAGCATTAACCTAGTCAATTTTTGTATGATAAATTGAGAATCATTAGGCTTGAAAATTGAATAAAGGCTCTTAATGTTCAATTAAGGTTGTGTCTGAACATAACATTAGCTACACACTAATTGAGATAAATATTTCCCAAATATCTACTCTTCTTCTCGATACTCGATAATAAAAGCATTTTGCGTTTACTCCAGCAAAGGATTAGATAAAGAGAGAGATAGAGATAGAACCATTGTGGTTGGTTGCTTCAATTGATGGTCAGTATTTGACAGAAAATTGGTGCCAATTTTTTTATACTCAGCTGTACTAGTACACAGAGTATTATAGTTTTAATCACATAACGGTGGATTGTAACAGAGTGAAATAATCGAGATAGATATAGACTTATATATATCAAAATGATCAGGGTGAAAAGAGAAATCGATTTAGCCATGTCCGTCCGTCCGTCCGTCTGTAAACACTCTAACTCGCGCAAAAATTGAGATATTTTGATGAAATTTGAAATGCAAGTTGGTATCGAGACTGGGACGGTTGGTATTGAAAATAGGCGAAATCGGACCATGACCACGCCCACTTTTCCTATATAGAAATAATCGGAAATTTGGTATCTCAGTCACTAATATAGCTGGAGCGATGAAATTTTACCCACGTGTTGAGCTCAGGCCCCTAGGAAGAAATTTGATGAAATTTTGGAAAATGGGCGGTGCCACGCCCACTTATTAAGGGTCAAACCTTGAAAGTTTTATATGTCATAACTCAGAAACCATTGAAGATATATCGACAAAATTTGGTACGCGTGATTTACTTACTTAGGCATACGTTTGGACGGAAAATAGTTAAAATCGGTTGACGGCCACGCCCACTTTTATATATGTATATTACAAAGTGACCTAATAAAAACATTTTAAGCGATATCTCTGTCAAATATAAAGATCTATCAGTGAAATTTTGTCGCGTAAGTCCAACTGCGGGTGGCCGCTGTGGTGCAGTGGGTAGAGTGCTCGCCTGCTATGCCAGAGGTCTCGGGTTCAAACCACGGTCCGAGCAAAACACCAAAACAATTTTTCTAATTAGTAAAACTCCAATTATTGGGGTTTTTAAGAGCAGCGGTCACCTCTCGGCAGTGGGCGGCATACCCTCCGGGTGTATTTCTGCCATGAAAAAGCTTCTCACAAAAAAATGCATTCGCCGTTCGGAGCCGGCATAAAACTGTAGGTCCAATTGGTAGGAAAAACAAAAAGGAGCACACCTCAAATTGGGAGAGAAGCTCGGCCATAAAACTCGTCAGAGTTATAATAGCGCCATTGTATTATTATATTATTATATTAAGTCCAACTGCGGACATAAAACGAAAAACACAAAAATTTTGGAAAATGGGCGGTGCCACGCCCACTTATTAAGGGGCAAACATTGAAAGTTTTATGAGTCATAAATCAGAAACCGTTGAAGATATATCAATGAAATTTGGTACGCGTGATATACTTACTTAGTCAAATATTTGGACGAAAAATTTCCGAAATCGGTTTAGGGCCACGCCCACTTTTATATATGGGTCTTATAAAGTGACCTAATAAAAACATTTTAAGCGATATCTTTGTCAAATATAAAGATAATTCATTGAAATTTTGTGACATGAGTTCCACAATAGACCGGAAACATAAAATAGAAAAATTTTGGAAAATGGGCGTGGCACCGCCTCCTTTTGGACAAAGGGATGTACGATATTTCTTAGCCTTTAACTCGAAAAATAATTGAGATATTATGACGAAACTTGGTTTATACACTTTTATAAATTGTGTTAATAGACACGCAAAAATTTATTGAAATCGGTTTATGACCACGCCTACTTTTTAAGAAAGATATTTCTGGAACACCCTTTGGGAATTTGTAACATGACATCTTTGTAACTAGAAGTCATAAAGGAATGAAATTTTTCACAAAGTATAATATTGATATGCTTAGTTGGATGACTGATAAAAATTTAGAAAATGGGCGTGACTACGCCACTTTATGCAGCACTCGCTTTATATTAAGTGCACCGTGTTTCCATCAAACGCAAACATACAATGAAAGCATACAGCTGAGTATCTAATGTTCGATTCCACTCGAACTTAGGCTTCCTAACTTGTTGTTTTTAAACTTGTTTTTTCTCTTTGTTTTTTTTTTACGTAATCACATCAATTTGAGTTCGTTAAAATACTTACATACATATAATGCTGTTGTAGTTGGTGGTAAGAGCGAGAAAATCAAAAACAAGGAGATAAAAAAAGTATTCCAAAGCTAACAAGTGCTGTGCTGATTTAATAAAATTCAATGCACTCAATATGCTCGATATGTACACAGAGAATCGGAATCAAGAATCAAGAATCAGAAACTTGCAAATAAATATTTAAATAAGCAGATTTAAGGGATTTTAAAATTAAGTTATATATATAGATATGTATATCTTTACAGGGTTAAAATGTGATCCCTAAATGAAGCATGCGGAAACTGACAGCGTTGCTACATCTTCATGCAACTAACTTCAACCAAACATTGCTGCAGGCAAGGACTGAGTGTGTAGATAAGCGCAGGCGTGTGCGTAAGCGTCGTCGGCAGACGAATTTTTGACGAACAAATGTCAGTGACCACAAAATTTTGTTAGCAAAATGAAAGTGTGGTTTGGGAATGATAGCGCGCGGCAGTGAGTGGAGTTGGATGATGCAGACGCAGACATGGAGTTGGGCGATATGGATGGCTGTGTAAGTAAGAGTAAATAAAGCAGTGATAGCCATGGGCAATCGAAAATCAACTGCAGAAATGAACGCTCATACAAGGAGGGATAGTGCGAAGCGCACACTAGTGAAAAAAGAAAGGGAAAAGATGGCAAACTCTGTATAAACAACCGAAGAACTGGAAAAAGAAAGGGAGAAGATGGGAGACTCTGTATAACCAACTGAGCAACTGGAAAAAGAAAGGGAAAATATGGAAAACTCTGTATAACCGACTGTAGTAGCCAAGCAACGAGTAAAGACAATGAGGAAGCTTAAGCTTTGAAGGGATTAAGTTGCAAAGCCACTAAAAATTTACGACATTAAAGTCGAAATAGACAGTGCAAACCGCATAAATGTAAGCTGCTTCAAAGTAGTTACGCTGTTGGGGAGATAAGCAAGAGAAAGGCGAAGCAAGGAGCCAACATTTTATGATCTGTGACTTGAAAGTTTTTGAAATGAAAAATTAAAATACGAGTAACTCTCTAAGGAGGCGTTTCTAGACAAAAACTGTTTAGAATATGTAAGTTTTATTATTGAAATATAAATAAATTGTGAGCTAGAGACGTTATTCTGATTAGGAAATAATCATAAAAAGACAAAATGTGTTGTATGTATTCAATTCAGCATACCGAAAAATTAAATTCAGGCACAAGAAGTGTTGCTTTTAGAAAAATATAATAGCTTTAAAACCGATATGAGTAATCTACTGTCAAAAGTGGCTATATGAATTTTTCATAATAAGCTGTGTTAGAACAAGTAAGGAAGCCTAAGTTCGAGTGGAATCGAACATTAGATACTCAGCTGTATGCTTTCATTGTTTGTTTGCGTTTGTTCGATATAGGGTGTATTTTATATGACACGAGTGCTGCATAAACAGGGCGCAGCCACGCCCATTTTCAAAATTTGTATCAATCATCCAAATAAGCATATAAATATTATTGTTAGTGCAAAATGACTTTTAGTTACAAAGACTTCACGTTACAAATTCCAAAAGGGTGTATTTGTTAAAAAGTAGGCGTGGTCATAAACCGATTTCAATAAATTTTTGCGTGTCTATTAACACATGTTATAAAAGTGTATAAACCAAGTTTCGTCATAATATCTCAGTTATTTGTCGAATAATAGGCTCGTAGATTCCTTTGTATAAAAAGAGGCGGTGCCACGCCCATTTTCCAAACTTTTTTTATTTTTTGTTTCCGGTCTTTTGTAGAACTCATGTCACAAAATTTCAGTGATAGATCTTTATATTTGACAGAGATATCCCTTAAAATGTTTTTATTAGGCCCCTTTATAGTTCCCATATATAAAAGTGGGCGTGGCCGTCAACCGATTTTGATAATTTTTCGCCAAAACATTTTTTTAAGTAACCAAATTACGCATACCAAATTTCATCGATATATCTTCAACGGTTTCTGAGTTATGACATATAAAACTTTCAATGTTTGACCCTTAATAAGTGGGCGTGGCACCGCCCATTTTCCAAAACTTCATCAAATTTCTTCATAAAGGCCTGAGCTCAATACGTGGGTAAAATTTTATCACTCTAGCTATATTAGTGGCTGAGATACCAAATTTCCGATTTTTTCTAGATAGGAAAAGTGGGCGTGGTCATGGTCCGATTTCGCCCATTTTCAATACCAACCGTCCCAGTCTCGATACCAACTTGCATTTCAAAATTTCATCAAAATATCTCAATTTTTACGCGAGTTATCCTGCGTACGGACGGACGGACGGACGGACGGACGGACGGACGGACATGGCTCAATCGATTTCTCTTTTCACCCTGATCATTTTGATATATATATGTCCATATCTATCTCGATTATTTCATTATGTTACAATCCACCGTTATGAAATCAAAATTATAATACTCTGTGTACTAGTACAGCTGAGTATAAAAAACAGAAAGAGTTTTTTGAATGTATACATATAAAATCGTAGAGGCTTTTAAATTTGTATTAGTATTTAATTCATTTCTTTCACCAAACGGAAGGCTTTTGCAATAAATTCCTATTGGACATTATACATCAAAAACTGAATATTGAAAAAATTTCATATAGCCAATTTTGAAAGTGGACTACTCATACATTTTAGGTTCAAAAAAAGAAGCAGCATTTGATAAAAGCATTTCACAAACTGAAATTGAAACTATGCCACTCATAGAGACCAGCAACTTTCTGCAAGAAAATTCAATTGAGTGATTCGTCAATCGATTATTTTCTCACTATTCGGCCTACATGCACTTACATCTATAAGTTATCATAGGTTTCTTCCCACAGATGGCATTAACCAAATGTCACAGCTGCCTTCCTAGCCTTCGCCCAGGTCAATCACATCCAGCTAAATTACAACAGCATGCCACTTCATGCAACTAGCTAGATCAGCAGAAATGCGATCACACGGTATGATCGCATATCGTTGTTGACATACGTTGCTGTGTCAGCGAAACTATCGACTAGGGTCATTGCGCTATGACAACATCACAAGCGCCACAATTCTCTTCATCATATTTAACTGCATCAGCAAAAGCAGCTATTACAACATCATCAATAAACATCATCAGCGCGACGATTGTGTCAACGTCGCTAGCCGCCAGCAGAGCAGCAGCAGCGTTATCCAACGTCGTGGGCTAGGTGGACAGTTAGGGTAGCAATTAAGTTTCAGTTTGTAATGTAACTCAGAAAAGCACACACGTGCAATAAACTACAATTGGCGCCCCAAACGTTGGGCTGGAAAAACACTAATCATTTTGATCCTAAGGGACAAATAATAACCGCAAACAGTTAGAAGGATTCGAAACAAACATCCTCGTGGCGAAGTCAATGATAATAATCGCAAGCAGTTAGAAGGAAGCAGACCGAAGAACAGCAAGCAACAACGGAAGAAGAAAATCAATAATTAACGTAGATAGATTAAGATACTACCTAAGTATGAAGGGGTAAGTGAAGTGCTCTAAAAAAATTAGTGAAAGTGAAAAACCGAAATTGAAAAAAATAAATAATTAATAAAGAATAGGTGCTAAATAAACCTATGTGTCCTTTGTGAAAATTTTTCAAGAAAATCTTTGAATGTTAGATGACCGAGGTATTGGAGGACCTCTTTAAGAATTTAAATTTAGCAGCAAACAGACAAAATACAATGAATATTGAACAAGTTAGCGAGATAGCAAAAGCAGAGGTCAGGAGAGCTTTAGCCGAACAGAAAACAGAGTTTGACAAGAAGCTTCTTGCTTTGCAGAATCAAGTAACAATAAACAAACCTAAGGTAGAGAAATATAGTAGGGTAACAATCAACCCCCTAACTACCTGCGATATTACGCTAGACGCGATAAAGACCCTTCCAGAATTTTTTGGCCACCAGGGCACGTACGTATCCTGGCGGGAAGCTGCACACAATGCTTACGAATTATTTAGGAGGTACGATGGCAGTGAACGCCACTACCAAGCTGTTACTATTATTAGAAACAAGGTGAGAGGTGCTGCCGACGCAGTACTTTCTTCTTTTAACACAGTGCTTAACTTTAGCGCTATAATCTCCAGACTCGACTTTACGTACGCGGACAAACGGCCGATATACTTAATCGAGCAGGAATTATCCACCTTGAGACAAGGATCAATGACATGCCTAGAATTCTACGATGAGGTAGAAAAGAAGTTAACTCTGTTGGCAAATAAGACAATAATGTCTTATGAGAGTGGTGTTGCAGACACTATAAATGAGAAATATAGGGCTGATGCACTCAGAGTGTTTATATCAGGTTTAAGGAAACCACTATGCGATATCTTGTTCGCATCCAGGCCATCTGACCTCCCATCCGCCCTGGCTTTGGCACAAGAGGTAGACGCCAACAATGAGCGTTACGCTTTCGCAATGAATTTCGTGAACAGATTTCAAGAAAAACCTGGCGGAAGTCAGAATCCGGCCAATCAAAAGGCACCTAACTACGATCACGGTGTGGGTCATAAAAACCCGCATTTTTCGGTAACTAAACAAAATAAACAGGCCAGTCGTCCACAAAATTATGGAAATACCCAAAAACCATTTACCAATAGTAATTATTCAAGCCAAAGGCGCATTGAACCTATGGAAGTGGATCCCTCCATATCCCAATTTAAAAACCAAGCAAGTAATCCTAGCCAGGAACAATATGGTAAGCTGCAAGGGAACGGGCAAAAACGTGTAGCGAACTCGGGACGGTACACAGGACCCAAAATACAGCGCGTAAACCATCTTACCGATGAGCGGGAGTCGCAAAATGAAGAAACATACAATAACGAAGCTGAGCAGGCAGCCGACAACATCGAATCCGATGAGGTTAATTTTTTAGGGCAAAGTCCCTCCTTCCTTGGATTTCAAGGTCAATAGGAGGGAAAGAAGTAAAGCTCCTTGTTGACACGGGGGCGTCAAGGAGCTATATCAGGCCCCTTCCAGGCCTGAAAGGAATAAAACCAGTAGAAAACTCATTTTTAGTAAAGTCTATTCATGGCGTTACCCCCATCAAACATAAATGCAAGGTTAAAATTTTTGGGACAATAACAGAATTTTTTTTATTACCCAATCTTACTTCATTTGACGGTGTAGTTGGCCTTGACTTATTGAACAAGGTGCATGCGTCTATTAATTTAAAAACAAACACAATAACACATGATTTTGGTAAGGAGATTATACTATTTGTATCTAGCGAGGATATTAGTCACTTGCGACTGCAGGCGGAAAACGTCCCACAAAATCTAGAAGAAGAATTCTCAAAAATGATTGGTAGCATAAATGGGGTTTTTGCAGACCCTAACGAAGCACTACCATACAACACAAACGTAGTAGCAACGATTCGCACTACGAATGAAGACCCCGTGTATTCAAGACTATACCCTTACCCATTGGGCGTCTCGGATTTCGTGAACAAGGAAATTCAAGAACTGCTAGCAAACGGCATCATTCGGCCATCCAGGTCACCATATAATAATCCCATATGGGTGGTAAAAAAGAAGGGCCTTGACGAAACTGGGCAAGAAAAAAAGCGGATGGTTATAGATTTTCGAAAGCTCAACGAAAAAACCATCAGTGATAAATATCCAATCCCGGATATCACAGGAATTTTATCAAATCTAGGTGGAAGTAAATTTTTTACTACCCTTGATTTGAAATCTGGTTTCCATCAGATCAACCTGCTGGAACGGGACAGAGAAAAAACAGCATTTTCCGTAAAGAATGGAAAGTACGAATTTTGTAGATTGCCGTTCGGGCTAAAGAATGCTCCCAGCATTTTCCAGAGGGCAATAGATGATGTGTTGAGAGAACACATAGGAAGCAAATGCTTTGTCTATATGGATGATGTCATTATATTTTCCCAAAACGAAGAACAACATTTAGATGATGTGGAAGTGATTTTGAGAAGTTTATTTGAAGCCAACATGAGAGTGTCGGCGGAAAAATCAAAATTTTTCAAAACCGAAGTAGAATTCCTGGGTTTTTTAGTTTCACAGGGCGGAATCAAGACGTGCCCGGATAAAGTGGATGCCATCAGGAATTTTCAGGAGCCCACTACTCTGAGGGGGCTAAGATCATTTTTGGGTTTAGCGGGGTACTACCGCTGTTTCATTAGGGATTTCGCTAAAATAGCGAAGCCACTTTCAAATATAATGAGGGGTGAATATGGCCGAGTTACTGCGTCGCAGTCGAAAAAAATCGAACTTGATTTGACTGAGGAACAGAAAAAAGCCTTCACTACCTTAAAGGAAATACTAGCATCAGAGGAGGTGACACTAACCTACCCTGATTTTAATAAATCGTTTGATTTAACCACGGATGCATCGTCGCACGCAATAGGTGCTGTCCTGTCACAGGAAGGGAAACCTATAACAATGATATCCCGTACTTTGACCAGTAGTGAGGAACACTTTGCCACAAACGAAAGAGAGCTGTTGGCCATCGTTTGGGCACTTAAAACCCTTAGAAACTACCTGTACGGCGTAACAGATATTAAGGTTCATACGGATCACCAACCGCTCACTTTTGCGGTTTCAGACAGAAACCCAAATTCAAAAATTAAAAGATGGAAAGCCTTCATAGATGAATGTAACGCAAAACTCATTTACAAACCTGGTAAGGAGAATGTAGTCGCAGATGCATTGTCTAGGCAACATATGAATGCCCTGGATAACATGAGTACCGAAACAATTCATAGCGAAGTTTCCTCAACTAACACGATTGAGAGAACTCATAAACCAGTGAACTGCTTTCGTAATCAGATACTAGTAGAAGAAGGCATAGAACAGGGAAAAAGAACGTTTATAATTTTTGGAAAAAAAACTAGGCATCTAATTTCGTTCAAGAGTAACGAGGATTTAATAAGCCTCCTACAGGAAGCGGTAAAAGTAGATGTTGTTAACGCAATATATTGCGACCTACATACACTAGCACAATTTCAGGACAAACTGGTTGAACTTTTCCCCACAGTCAAATTTAGACATACGGAAAAATTTGTCAATGACATAACAGACCCGAACGAGCAGCAAGAAATTATCGCTGCCGAACATAATCGGGCACATCGGGCACCCCAAGAGAACGTAAAGCAAATATTGGAAGACTATTTTTTCCCCAAAATGGAGAGAAAGGCCAAGCAGTTTGCGTCTAACTGCCATACATGCTCTCAGGCGAAGTATGATCGCCATCCTAAAAAGCAACTTATTGCTCAGACTCCCATTCCAACATATTGTGGGGAGATCCTCCACATCGACATATTTTCAACAGGCTCCAAGTATTTCTTAACTTGCATTGACAAGTTTTCAAAGTTTGCTATAGTACAGTCCTTAAAGTCTAGGACAATAGTAGACGTAAAACCACAGCTTCTTCAGCTAATCAACATGTTTTCAGGTACAAAAACTATTTACTGTGACAATGAAAAATCACTGAATTCTAATAGTATCAAATCCATGCTGAAGAATCATTTTAATATTGACATCGTGAATGCCCCACCCCTTCACAGTACATCAAATGGCCAGGTGGAGCGATTCCATAGCACATTGATGGAAATATCGCGATGCCTCAAACTCGATACAAATATGGATGACATTGAAGAAATTATTCTTCTGGCCACAATCAAATACAATAGGTCCATTCATACAGTAACGAAAATGAAACCTATAACAATTTTTCAGTCAGGCAAAGAGGATGAATTGGTAACCTCTCGCCTGGAGAAAGCGCAGGATAAGGAGCTTGAAATACATAATAAGAATCGACAAGACAGGGAGTTTGCGGTGGGGGAGAAAGTTCTAGTTAAAAACAATAGAAGACTAGGAAATAAATTGACGCCTCTCTACACCGAAGAGGAGGTCGAAAAGGATCTCGGCACCACAGTGCTTATAAGAGGAAGGAGGGTCCATAAGGACAACCTTCGCACGAGCTAAGTAACCTATGTCGTTACTAATGGACAATTAAATATTTATTTTTTAGGGTATTCCTGGTATTTTCTACATTGCTATCGGCATCGTTGTTAAAGGGACGGATAATGGACTACACTAACGCAAGGTACATCCCAGTGGTGGACGGAGACATTATAATCTGGGAAAATTTTGGACACATCAAGCATATCACCAACTTAACTCTTTACGAACTACTACGAGACGAAACGTTTAACGCAACAGATCATTTCCCCCAATCGCACATGAAGAAAATATTGCATGCGGACATAGGCCAAATTGACAGACTTCTACAATTGATAAATACCCACCATAGGCAGGCGAGAAGTTTAAACGCCCTCGGCACATTATTAAAATATATTACTGGCACTCCTGACCACGATGACTTCGACAGACTGAGTAGCACAGAGGAACAATTAATCGACTCACAGGACAGGCAGTTCATTATTAATACGGAGGTACAAAAGGAAATTAATAGCCTTACTCTCACAGTGAATAAGATCCTAAAACAAGCAAAACAAAGAGAAATAGACACAGGTTACCTTTACGACATTCTTATGGCCAGAAATAGGGCAATGATAACAGAATTGGATAACTTGATCACTTCCATTACTTTCGCAAAAATTGGAACGCTCAATCCCATTCTTTTGGATAATGCGGAGATAAATTCAATAATCGAGATAAAGCACTTCACAAACCTCACGATAGCTGATATCATACCTTTAGTTAAGATTAAAATAGTTCAATACAATAATGTAATATACTTTTTAATGAAATATCCTATACCTAGATTTAGATGCAAGAGAATACGAATTTTTCCAGTAGCCCACGACCACCAAATTCTACACTTGCAAGAACCTACCTTAGCTACATGCGACAACCAAACTGTAGCGGTAAAAAATTGTAGTAACACAACCCCAGCATTCTGCCTAGCATCATCAGCAACATCATGCGCTCTACAGCTAATGACGCGCAACACGGCCAACTGTGGTACAACATACAACAATCTCGCACCTATTACATCGATAGGTGACGGTATGATTGTTATTAACGACCAAACGGCGGTCATAGAAGAGGACGACGAGGCTCCAATCACAGTGAATGGAACTTACCTGGTGGCCTTCGAAAAAATGGTAAAAGTTAACGGCACCCTATTTTATAACGAAAATTCCACGGCGCCCTTGAAACCCGAAGCGCCATGGTCCCCGGATATCAACTTGACACAGCACATAGAAATTCTGAGCGCACCTTACCTTCACCACGTAAATCAGCAAAACCTTCAGCATATTAAACATCTGCAGCAAAGCGTTGAACGCAATAACCTGGCGAATTTCGCCGCTCTGGGAGCCCTACTCATTATAGGAATGCTCGCATACGCATTTCAGCGAGCAGCAGTGAAGAGAAAGAAAGCGTCCTTAGCCAAATCCATCAAAGCCGTTATTGAAAACGCCGCCACAAGGTCCGCGGACGTCCCTCACTTAGAAGGGGAAGAGTTATCATAGGTTTCTTCCCACAGATGGCATTAACCAAATGTCACAGCTGCCTTCCTAGCCTTCGCCCAGGTCAATCACATCCAGCTAAATTACAACAGCATGCCACTTCATGCAACTAGCTAGATCAGCAGAAATGCGATCACACGGTATGATCGCATATCGTTGTTGACATACGTTGCTGTGTCAGCGAAACTATCGACTAGGGTCATTGCGCTATGACAACATCACAAGCGCCACAATTCTCTTCATCATATTTAACTGCATCAGCAAAAGCAGCTATTACAACATCATCAATAAACATCATCAGCGCGACGATTGTGTCAACGTCGCTAGCCGCCAGCAGAGCAGCAGCAGCGTTATCCAACGTCGTGGGCTAGGTGGACAGTTAGGGTAGCAATTAAGTTTCAGTTTGTAATGTAACTCAGAAAAGCACACACGTGCAATAAACTACAATTTATATATTAATAGGCTAACATTTTTCCCATACAAACAATTGCCAGGCTGTTTTGCACATTTAACATACTCATATCCACATAAAATTGATATGGATGTGTTCGTATGAGTGAGAAGCAGTGCATAGGCATATATTTTTTTCTATAAATTATTTAATTTCTTTATAATTAATAAATAAAGTTTTTAGTTTTGTACCATTTTTGATTTACTTCGTTGGCAAATGTGCCCACTATCTATATATTAATAGGCTAACATTTTTCCCATACAAACAATTGCCAGGCTGTTTTGCACATTTAACATACTCATATCCACATAAAATTGATATGGATGTATTCGTATGAGTCAGGAGCAGTGCATAGGCATATAATTTTTTCTATAAATTATTTAATTTCTTTATGATTAATAAATAAAACTTTTAGTTTTGTACCATTTTTGATTTACTTCGTTTTTGCTTCGTTGGCAAAT